>OZ012738.1:19549323-20048328 GCA_963859935.3 Lathyrus sativus | reverse complement strand
CAGAGTCAACGTAGTTCGGCCTACGAAGGATTACGGGGGAAGATTGCTCGCTAGGATATCGCATCCTATGCCTACGTACTCTCAACAGGCATGAGAGATCAGAGCTCACGTAGTTCGGGAAACTACGGGTTATCTCCTAAAAGAAGTGTCTTTTATTGTGTTTGCGATTTCAATCGCACTAGAGACTATGACCTGAGAGTGAATGCGTCGCATGTCACCCAAAGGGTACCATACTAAACATCCCACCTCAGATAGCTTAAGGCTCGTAACGTACGAAAGAAATCATTCATGATTACTGTATCTTAAACTGTTTTGAGATGAGAAGAGAACAGGCCCAACTAGGAGGGAGACTATCAAGTCCTACTGTTGTCATGCCATGGATTCATCCTATGGTTGAGGTTTGAACAGGGAACTCCTAGATGTTGTCATGCATAGGTTTCAACCTAAAAGTCTATCATCAAATCCTTATCAAAGGAAATGAGAGTCCTAAGGGATCATGTCAATGATACACCAAAACAGACAAAAGCATCAGCTTTAACAGTAAAATGCATGCAATGCAAGTGAGGGAGGAAATGTGTGTGGGGCTTCAGCCTCCACAAGCTCGTCTCGACCTCAATCCAGTCATGAAATAACAGTAATCATACTGAAAAATAAACAACATGCTATCAATCAATAACAGATAAAAGAAATGAAGCGCCATCAGGCAAACAAACACATGCTTGAGAAAGAATCATCTGCATCTACTCTCTAATCCTAACCCTAAGACAGAACTCTAATCAGAAGAAAGCAAAGCCTTAAAGCAAAACCTAACCAAAAGGAAACAATCCCAGTCTTCAAGCTTCAGAACAAGCTTACCAAAGAAAGGGAGCTAAGTAAGCAGACTCATAGTGTCTTCCTCAGGAACGCACTAGGAGGTGTATACTCAGGAATCATATCCTATGTGGCTCCACCACTGTGATCAGTTTACATTCCTCCTCAGGAGAAATTAAACTCACAAGCAGGCTCCAACATCACTGGATATTTAGGAAATCCTACCTGAACTAGTGGAACTAAGTGAATAGACCCATAGGACCTTCCTCAGGAAAGTACTAGGAGGCTTCCACTTAGGAGTTGTATCCTATGTGGCTCAACAACTATGATCAGTTTACATTCCTCCTCAGGAGGAATTAAACTCACAAGTTGGCTCCAACATCATTGGGTACTTGAGAAATCCTAGATAATTTAATGGAACTAAGTGAATAGACCCATAGGACCTTCCTCAGGAAAGTACTAGGAGGCTTCCACTTAGGAATTGTATCCCATGTGGCTCAACAACATGTGATCAGTTTACATTCCTCCTCAGGAGAAATTAAACTCACAAGTTGGCTCCAACATCATTGGATACTTGAGAAAGAGGTGAGAAGAAAGAATGAAAGTCATTCATAGTGCCTTCCTCAGGAAAGTACCATGAACTTCCTTCAAACTTCAGGATCTCAACCTCACAGACAGGGAATAATCCAAGCTCTGGGTCCCTGAGTCTTGATCCACAATCTTCTCTTCCATCATGCTCTTCAACAAGATCTTCAAGACAACACAAGCCCCACAACAAATTCCCCAACACAAACCCCATAGATAAACAGATAGCCACATAACAGACAAAAACATCAGTCAACTTCAGAAAATGCCTAAAAATACTAAAACAAGGGGGAAAAATCTATCAATCAATCACAAGGGTCTACGACACCTACCCATAACATCCACATATGCCTCTACCCAAAAATCAAGACAAAACTATCTAAAGAAAATGAATTTCCTTACCTATGCATAACATAAACCCTAATTATGATACCCTAATGCTAACCTGATTAAACTAATCAAATTTTAATCTAGAAATCAAGAATTAAATCCTATGGGGAACTATGATTCAATATCTAATCACACCAAAAAGAATGAATTAAAAAACCTAAGGGAAAGTCCTAAAAGAAATTCTATAAAATTGGATATCAAACTAAACATATTAAAAAGCTATTAAAATGAAAAATATACTAAAAATATGAAAAGAAAATAAAATGGAAATTTTATTTATTTATATTTTTCTAGACAAATTCATTAACCTATAGAAAAAACAAGAATTAAAAAACACTCATTTTTGGATTTGTTATGAATTTATTAAAGTGCAAGGAAATTAAAGGAATAAAAAAAATTAAAAGAAATCACTTAAGGGGAGGGGGGTGCTAGAAGCAGGGCACGCTTAGTTCATTTCTATGATGGGCCTAGGAAGGGGGGTGTCAATAGCAATGGGGCCTTAGGCCCAATCTAATTCACTCTGTCTCTCACGCAGGGGGGAAATGAGCAACTGGAGGTATACTTCAGCAATTCACATTTGGGCTCAAACGCTACCCAAACCCTAGCCCAACTAACCACTTAACAAAACCTATCTTCCTCTCCCACAATCTGAACACTGTTCATCACCTAAACCTAACCCTAGCTTCGTCCCCAACCTCCATCCTCTCTTCAATTTCTCTCCCAACCCTCACGAATCAGCAACCAAATCAACGCTCAATAACCAAACGAAACTCACCCTACACTCTCAATCCCTAACTAATCAGCTCATCTTGCATGATAATAGAGAGATGACGAAGGGGCAAACCTGGGTTTACACGGCAAAACGATGAACCCTTGAAGAATCTTCAACGAACTCGCGGCGATCTTGAAGGTTTCTGGAGATTTGCTGGAGATTGATGATGCGAAGAACCACTCTTAATGATGAACCGCAAGGAGATCTTGATGAGGATCTTAAAGATCTTGGAGTTGGCGAATCTGGTAAGGATCTGGTGGAATACTGGGCGACTCGTGGTTGAAGATGGAACAATCGCTCTTGGTGAGATGATGAAAATAGAGGCTTTCTGGAAATTCCTTGTGAAGAACAATGAGTGCTTGAAGGGTTTCCTGGGGGAAGATTGAAGAACGGACGAACACGGTTGGTGTTCTTAAGGGAGGTTTGAACGTTCTGGAAAATCGTTCTTGAAGAACGATGAAGATGGATGGTGATCTGGGTGCAGTGATGAATTTTCCGGCGAGTATGAATTCTCCGGCGAGGGCGTGTGGCTGGGGATCGGAGGAAAGAAGAGGAAGAGGATGAAGATCCTGAGTTTCTGGGGCGTTCTGGGGATTTCTGCAGTTTCTGGTGACGTGACGGCGGCCGGAGACGGTTGGGATGATCGGAGGTGGTCGGTCACGGTTGCTGCATGGCCGGCGGCGGGTAGTCCGGTGTGGGATAGGGGTAAGACAAGTGGCGCTGGGGATGGGAGGTGGAGAGCATGCGAGATGCCACGTGGGGTACTGGCAGAGAGAGGGAGTAGTGGGACGCGTGTTAGGTTCTTGGGGAGTCTGAAGTGTGGCGTGGTGGGTCCTGGTTTGCACGCGTGGATCAGCTTTTATGCTGACAAGTGGCGTCAGCAATTCTGTGGACAAAACGGACAAAAAACAAATCTGATGGACTTTGGGCCTCCAAAAAAGTTGCCTCTGGGCCCAAACGAAAATAATAACCCCAAAACCTAAAAACTGAATTAAAGAGAAATTATACTTAATTAATCACTAGTCAGAATTAAACCTATTTAATTCTAAAACAATTAACTACTAACTGAACATTAAACTAACCTAATTAATCCTAACAAGATATTAAATCCTAATTAATCCTAATTACAATTAACTAAAGATTAAAATCTAATAAAACCTACATTATTTATTTAAAACTACTAAATTCCTATTAAAATAAAAGAAACATCTATATTCCTTTCTATATTATCTAAAACAATTAAAAACAATTTTAAAATCTATTATATTCTAAAAATGATAAAAAAAACTATTAAATCTATTAAAAACCTATTTAAAAAATCTATAAAATCCTAAAAACTTATAAAGCTCTAGAAAAAAGACCTAAACTATTTAAAAATGTAAAATCCATTTAAATCCTAAAAATGATTAAAAATCTGATTAAAATCCACAAAGGTCTATTAAGCCCTAAAAATGCAAACAGAGACCAATAACCAACATAACAGAGCGCGCGACCAGATCAAATCAACCAGTAAACCCCTGGCATCAGAATATCCCGAAAACCACCATGCTAGCTGAAAATCACCGAGGAGCGCACAATCTCCCGAAAATACAACCCTGATGATCTGGATTGGATCTGCCATATCTAGTAGTCGAAACCCAAACTGTAACTCTGATATTCTCTGTTTGTGCACAAATGTCGCGCATCTGATATGCGAGTACGAATTTAAACCACGAGCCAGCTAGGAGAATCGGTTGGTCAAATTTTGGGGTGCAACAGTTTGTTTTGCATTGTTTTTATCCGTTTTTGAATCTCTTGTTTATGTTTTCATGGTTATTTTCAGTCATCTTGGTGTAGGTCTTATTTTGAAGTTTGTATCACTTTTGCCGCTGGTGCGTTTGATTTGGTTGTTTTTAGTGTGTTTTTGGCAGGAAGTGGTGACCCAATATTCGTACCGTTTCGGAGACAAAGAAAATCCGAAAATATGGAATTCAGAGGCCTGACACGGGTGCCCGTGTTGCACAACACGGCCCGTGTCAGGAATGACACGGTTGGATGACACGCCCAACTTGTGAAGAGAAAAATGGAGAACAGAAGCACAACACGGGTGCCCGTGTCACACAACACGGCCCGTGTTGCAGTCCCTGAAGAAGAAAGCCACGCCCCATTGAGCAGCAACCCTGACACGGCCACCCGTGTCCCATGACACGGCCCGTGTCAGGGCCATTGATAGTGAATTTGTCATTTTTTTCCCGTTTTGTGCTAGGTGAGCTGTTTCGAAGGGCATTTTAGATATTTTGTGATGTAATTTGAATTGAGATTTATTAGCGGCATTTTGGCTAAGACTGGAGACTTTTGGATTGGGATCAAATTTTTACACTGAGAAGGAGATTTCTGGAGAACGAAGGATCGATCAAAAGCGGAAGCAATTGATGATCCAAGTGAACCAATTTCTATTGTAATAATCTTTTCCCTTTTATATTTAAGTGCATTTGTTTTGATTAAGAACATGAGTGGCTAAACCCCCATTTGTCAGGGGGTGGTCCTAAATTGCGATGTATTGACCTTTGTTAGGATTATTCTATGAGATTTATGTTATTCACCTTATACCTTTTATTTTGCAACGATCTTTATGCTTATTCATATTGGAAAATAGAATTTGATTTACGATTAGGTTTTGGTCTGGAAATTCAACCTAATGCTTTTGCAAAATAATATTACGGTAGATATTGGCTAGGAATGGAGATATCCCGTAGCACGTGTTTTATGTCAGAACTATTGTTTGATGCTTTTCATGGGTAACTGAGGAATTAGTGTGCATGAAGTTCATCAAAGGGTTTTTCATTAAGGAATTAAGGAAAACTGATTTTGAAATTTGACTGATTAAGGTGGGAAACAATTATCTCAGAATAATTCTTTATGGTCTTTACTCGCAATTTATCCACTTCCCTAGCATTGTTCTTAGATAAATCTAAAAGTCATTATTTACTAGCTTTTATATCTTGCTACCAACAACCCCAAGGCATTTTTATTCCTTTGACTACTAAAACTACTGTTAATTACTACGCAGTCCTCGAGATCGATACTTGAGACTTTTTTCCTTATTACTACATCGGTGAAAATAGTACACTTGCTATTTTGCCGATCAAGTTTTTGGCGCCGTTGCCGGGGACTGCCAAATTAACGTTGTTTTTAGGATCCAAAGGAAATTTTTTTGCTCTGCAACTAAAATTTATAATTATTCGTTCTGTTTCCTCTGTGCTTAAAATATCTAACGTTTGTCTAACTGTGTATACGAGGTCAGGCCTCAGCTAAATATTCTTTTAATACAGAACCAGAGCGAGCATTGCACGAAAGACTGAGAAAAGCTAGAGTTGAAAGACTGGCAGGGTTAAGTTCAGGCTCCGGCGTCCTGTTGCTAGAAATAGAAGAAGTTATATCTGTGCACAGTGACTCAGAAGCAGAGAGAGAGAGAGAGAGAGAGAGAGAGAGAGAGAGAGAGAGAGAGAGAGAGAGAGAGAGAGAGAGAGAGAGAGAGAGAGGAGAGGAGAGAGAGAGGAGAGAGAGAGAGAGAGAGAGAGAGAGAGAGAGGAGAGAGAGAGAGAGAGAGAGGAGAGAGAGAGAGACAACACCTGAAATTGTTCAAATGGCTGGGAATCCACCTCAGCCTGAAAGACTTTTGGGAGACTATGGAGGGGCCAATGCTCAACCAAACCGGATGGCCGTCGTGAATCAACTGGTGAATGTGGCACACTTTCAACTACATCCTTCCACTATTCGCCAATTGGAGAGAAAGCCTTTTGCAGGAAGAATAAATGAAGATGCAAACAAGCATCTACAGAGATTCCTAACGACTACCACATCTTTGAAGATAGAAGGCCACTCCGAAGAAGCCAAGAGACTGTTATGTTTCCGTTCACACTGACTGATGATGCGGAAGAATGGTTCTACTCACTTCCAGCTGGGAGTATCACAACCTGGCAAGAGATGGAAACTGCGTTCCTTAACGAGTACTTCCCTGCTTCAGTGTTTATTCGAAAAAGATATGACATTGTCAACTTCAAACAAAAAGAAGGGGAATCTTTAAGGGATGCATATAAGCGGTTTAAGAGGTGTCTGACGGCATGTCCTACTCATAACATGGACGCCACCGAGCAGATGCAGAATTTTGTGAATGGATTACGACTCAAAATAAAACAACTTATTGACACTGTGGCCGGTGGCTCAACCAACTTCTCAACAGCCACTGGTATCAAAAGGATCATAGAAGCAATTGCCGCCAACGAGCATCTTGAGTTGTATGATCGCACTGTGAACCAACCGGAGGGTAAGATTGATTTGAAGCTGGTTGATCAGGTCGTTAAAATGGAAGACCAAATTACTGCCGAGGTAGAGAGAAGGTTAAAGAAGATGAATATTGGAACTCAGATAGTGTCCCAAGTTGAACCCGTTCAAGCACCACCTTGCGAAATATGCAGTGGACCGCACTTTACCGTGCATTGTGTGGCAACTCAAGAGCAGGTGGAACAAATTAATATGTTGAGGCAGAATAATCCTTATGCCAACACATATAATCCCGGTTGGAAAAATCACCCAAATTTCTCATGGAAAGATTAGCAAGGAAATGTGCAGAAACCGGCTCAAGGCCAACAACCATACCAACCACAGCAGCAACAATATCAGCAGCCACCATACCAACCTCAATATCAACAACCTCCACAATAAGCCCCTAGAAAAGCTGATTGGGAGGTCGTCATTTAAAAGATGGCTGCCCAAAGCTCACAATTTCAAGAGGAGACAAGGAGCAATTTAAGGAATACTGGTGCATCCATTAAAAATCTTGAAGTGCAGATGAGTCAGATTGCTCAACAACTCGCAAGTTCGCAAGCGCCGGGTACACTTCTGAGTTCTACAGTGCCAAATCCTAAAGATCACCACCAAGTTAAGGCGGTAGTAACAAGAAGTGGTAAATCCAAGGAAATGGAGGAAAAGGAAGCTGAGTTAGATGATCATATGATTGAAGTGGAACTGGAAATAAAAGAAAATGATGTTGTTGAAGAAGAAGTGGTAACACCAGCACCGGTGACTAAAGAAAAAGTTGTAGAACCGAAACCGGTGATCAAGCTACCTTATCCATCAAGAAATAAAAATAAGGGACATCAAGAGAAGAATTTTGAGAAGTTCCTTGAGTTATTTAAAAAGTTAGAGCTGAATATTCCGTTATTGGAAGCACTTGAGCAAATGCCCACTTATGCAAAATTCATGAAAGATATCATCGCTAAGAAGCGAACCAGTGAGTCCGAACCTATTATTCTAACTGAAACTTGTAGTGCTATTTTGTAGGGTTTGAAGATTCCGGTGAAGAAGAAGGACAGCGGAGCGGTTACTATTCCATGCACTATTGGTGATAGGGCATTCAAAAGAGCTTTAATCGATTTAGGGGCAAGTATTAGTCTCATGCCTTTGTCCATCTACAGAAAGTTGGGTATCAGTGCAGTTCAAGATACTCGGATGACTCTCCAATTTGCAGATCATTCGGTTAAGCGACCTTACGGAGTAGTCCAAGACGTGCTAGTGAAAGTAGATAAGTTTGTGTTTCTGGTCGATTTTGTGATCCTTGAAATGTCGGAAGATGAAGAAATCCCTTTGATTTTAGGCCGACCATTCTTGGAAACCGAGATAGTCATGATAAATATGGAAGATGGTACCCTTACCTTGAAGGTTTATGACGAGGAGTTAAAAATTAATGTGAGGAATACCATGAAGCATAAGGAGGATTTTTGCACAAGTAGGAACATACAAGTACTAGAGCAAGTGATAGAGAATGAACATTTGGAGAGTGTGACCTAATTACCTCTTGAGAGAGTGTTAAGCATGTCAATTTTTAAGAAAGATAAAGAAGTTGATGATAGTGACATGGAGGTGGTGGAGATGTTGGAGACTCAACCTTTTCAAAGAGGATTCCAACCACATCGTTGGGAAGACTTAAGGCAACCTATAGTGTTGGAAGGTGATGAAGAAAAGCCAAAAAATTCAGAATTGAAACAACTTCCTGAGAATCTTAAATATGTGTTCCTCGACACTGAAGAAAAATGTCCCGCGATCATTAGCTCTAGTTTGAAAAGTGTCCAAGAGGATAAGTTGATTGGAGTTCTAACAGAATTTAAGGGTGCGATGGGGTGGAAAATTGAAGACCTCAAGGGTATAAGTCATACAGTTTGCATGCATAAAATTCTTATGGAAGAAGATCACAAATCGGTTGTTCAGCCCCAAAGGAGACTAAACCTCGTTATGAAGGAGGTAGTAAGAAAGGAAGTCGTGAAGTTGTTGGATACGGGACTTATCTACCCTAGATCAGACAGTTCATGGGTAAGTCCTGTTCATGTGGTCCCCAAGAAAGGAGGTACAACTGTAGTGACTAATGAAAAGAATGAGCTGATTCCCACTAGAATGGTCACTGGTTGTAGGGTGTACATTGATAACAGGAGGCTAAATTTAGCCACAAGAAAAGACCATTTTCCGTTGCCATTCATTGACCATATGTTAGAAAGATTGGTTGGGTGTGACTACTATTGCTTTTTGGATGGGTACTCCGGGTACAACCAGATTGCGATTGCACTGGAGGATCAAGAGAAGACGGTTTTCACCTGCCCATACGGTGTCTTTGCATACAGACGGATGCCATTCGGGCTGTGTAATACACCAGCGACATTTCAAAGATGCATGACGTCTATTTTTGCTGATATGCTCGAAAAGCATATGGAAGTCTTCATGGATGACTTTTCTGTGTTTGGCTCATCATTCGATAATTGTTTAACTAACCTTTCACTTGTTTTGCAGAGATGTCAAGAAAGTAACTTGATCCTAAACTGGGAAAAATTCCATTTTATGGTGCGAGAGGGCATGTCCTTGGTCACAAGATCTCTCACAAGGGGATCGAAGTCGATCAAGCCAAAGTGAAGGTGATATCTAAGTTACCACCACCTGTGAACGAGAAAGGTATTCGAAGTTTCTTAGGCCACGCGGGTTTCTACCGTAGGTTTATAAGAGATTTCTCCAAGATAGCTAAACCGCTGACGTCCTTGTTGGTCAAGGACAAAGCGTTTGTGTTCAATGAGGAGTGTGCTGACGCGTTTGAAAAGCTGAAAAACAAGTTAGTGTCAGCACCGATTGTGATTGCCCCCTATTGGTCTCTACCATTTGAGATCATGTGTGATGCCAGTGACATCGCCGTAGGGGCTATGTTGGAGCAGCAGAGAGAGAAGTTGTTGCATGTTATTTACTATGCTAGTCACGTTTTGAACCCTGCACAGATGAATTACGCAACTACCGAGAAGGAGTTGTTAGCTATGGTGTACGCCTTTGATAAATTTAGGAAATATCTGTTGGGTTCAAAAGTGATTGTTTATACTGACCATGCTGCGTTAAAATATCTTTTTGCCAAGCAGGAATTAAAGCCCAGGCTCCTGAGATGGATCTTGCTTCTATAGGAATTCGATGTGGAGATTAGAGATAAAAGAGGGTGTGAAAACACTGTAGCTGATCACCTCTCGCGAATGTCACCGATTGAAGAGAACAAGGACAACCGTCCTATAAAGGATGAGTTTGTTGATGAACGCATCCTAGCTATTACTAGTGTTCCGTGGTTTGCAGATTACACAAACTATTTGGTAGGAGGAATCATACCTGACGACTTTGATTTTAACAAGAGAAAAAAGTTTGTTCATGACTATAGGTTTTACTTATGGGATGATCCGTTTCTCTATAAAAGAGGGGTGGATGGATTGGTTAGAAGATGTGTACCAGAGGAAGAGCAGAAAAATATGCTGAAAGCATGTCATGATTCAGAGTACGGAGGACATTTCAGCGGGGATAAAACCGTAGCCAAAGTCCTCCAATCGGGTTTGTACTGGCCCTCTATTTTTAAAGATGCTCAAGGGTTGGTGAAAGAATGCGACAAATGCCAGAGAACTGGGAATATTTCAAAAAGGAATCAAATGCCCCCAAATTTTATGCTGGAGGTTGAATTGTTTGATGTTTGGGGCATAGACTTCATGGGGCCGTTTCCACCATCCTTTGGAAAGAACTACATTTTGGTCGCAGTGGACTATGTATCTAAATGGGTTGAAGCTGTGGCTTTGCCGACTAATGATGCAAAGGTTGTGGTAAAGTTTTTAAAAGAAAACATTTTTGCAAGGTTTGGAGTCCCGAGAGCGTTGATAAATGATGAAGGAACTCACTTCCTAAATCTCCTTATGGAGAGACTCCTTCAGAAGTACAATGTGAAGCATCGGGTAGCCACTCTGTATCATCCTCAAACAAGTGGTCAGGTGGAGGTATCAAATCGGCAACTCAAGCAAATTTTAGAAAAAAACTGTAAGTTCATCGCGGAAGGATTGGTCAATTAAGTTGGATGATGCGTTATGGGAATACCGAACAGCATTTAAAACACCCATCGACATGTCACCATACCAGCTTGTCTACGGAAAAGCCTGCCATTTACCATTAGAGCTAAAACATAAGGCATTGTGGGCAATAAAGTTCTTGAACATGGATTTATCGCTAGCCGGAAGTTCTAGAATTCTTCAGTTACACGAGTTGGAAGAGTTTCAGAATCAAGCCTATGAAAATGCCAAACTTTACAAAGAACAAACAAAAAAATGGCATGATCGGAGAATTCAAAAGAAAGAATTTTGGGAAGGACAGTTAGTGCTCTTATACAACTCCAAGTTGAAACTTTTTCCTGGAAAGCTTAAATCTAAATGGTCGAGACCGTTTATTGTACACAAGGTGTTTCCTCACGGAGCAATAGAACTAAAAAACCAGGAAAACAGGGACACTTTTAAAGTGAATGGTCAGAGATTGAAACCCTACCACGATGGTCAGCAGAGGGATAGAATTGAAGTCGTTAATCTCACATAATAGGATGAAGGACCATCGAGCCATGCGACGTGAAACGAAGCGCTTCGTGGGAGGCAACCCACGCATTTTATACTAATGTTTTCATGTTTTTTTTCTTTTCTTTATAGGTGGTATTGGCTTACAGTTCATTAGTGAAAGGAGAATGTTGGAAACAGGGCGAAAAGTAAAAAAAATTGGAAGATCAGAAGCCTGACACGGGTGGTCGTGTTGTACAACACGGACCGTGTTAGGCGAATGTATAGCAAATGAATTATGGGGGCGAATCAGTGGTGTGACACGGGTGCCCGTGTTGTGTGACACGGCCCGTGTCACAAATACCAGATCTTGAAAAAAAAGGGGGATAAATAAGTTACAGGAGGAGCAACACGAGTGCCCGTGTTGCAAGGCGCGGCTGACAAATTTTTTTTTCCCCGTGTGGGCCCCATCTCTTTCTATCTCACTTAACCTTCTCATTTACCCATATTTCTATATCTTTTTCATCTTTTACAATCTTCCTCCTTATCAAAACCTAAAAATCCATAGCCTCCTCTCCACAAAAGCTCCAATTTCACCAACACCCACTCATCAAAAGCATCTTGCCCCTTCACGAAAAACGTTCCCCTCATCTTTGTGGTCAATTCTACGGTGACATTTTTCTCTAACGGTAGCTTTGAATTTTCTGTGTTCTTTTTTTGGTTGTTTTGCAGGATAAAGCATGCCGCCTCGTAGAGACACCAGTAAAGTTGTGGCCAAAACTTCGCGCCCTAGAAAAAGAGCACACCGCATGGCGAATCCTCATAACATATTGTTTGAAGAGCCGACCCACCAGAGGAAGTATTTAAGCATGGTAAAGCGTAAAATCATCCCGACCAGGTATATCTACAACAATACGCTTGATAATTTAGGGCTGAGAATAGAAGTACATAGAAGGTTTCACATTATTGGTATGCTTGAGTTTATGCAATTCGAAACGCCGACTTATGAGCACATAACTCTTGAATTTCTGAGTACTTTAGAATTTCAGCTCAAGCATCGGTGGACATGTACGGAGGAGGAATACTATGGTATGTTGAAATTTCGTCTGTTCGATACCGATCACAGTTTGACGGTAGCGGAATTGGGAGATATTCTGAAGCTCCCCAGTTTTGGACCCGGAGCACCTCCGGGTAATTTAAGTGTAGGTGACTTTTGGAAGGCCATTACAGGTAAAACTGATTATGTCGCGAAGGCAGCAAAAGCCTCTTGCATTCATAACCCGTGTTTCAGGTATGCGCAAAAAGGGCTGGCATACACACTGTTTGGCAGGGGTGACAGCACGAGAGTGGTAACTCAGAGGGAGCTATACTTATTGTATGGCATGGAGAATCAAGAGCTGATAAATGTAGTTGCCTTTGCAGCTGAACATCTGAAGCGGGTTGCGAACACGGCTTCAGGCGAAATAAGTGTCGGCGGGATGATAACTCAGATCACCAATCACTTTGGTCACGGTCCTCTCCTGATGGAGGAACCCACGGTTGCAGTTAAGACAAAGATAGACCTAGCCACCCTCACCGCCCAAGGTATGATTCAAGTCTTTGATAATTATTACTCCTTGGTAAGCCAAAGCAGTCATCTCCTAGCTTTACCTGCACCTGACTTTGTTAGCATTCAAAATGTGAATAACTGGTTGTATAAGAACATAATGCAGGACGACGAAGGCCAATTCAATGATGGTACAAGTACAAATTTTTTGATGAGGAAGGAGATCAGACAGAAGAAGCCCCTATACCGACTACTCGAGTCTCTCCCCATCAGGAGTCCGGCTCCGACTCTTGGAGCTTGTCACAGAAAGAGTGGGATTGGATGGA
Organism: Lathyrus sativus; assembly: GCA_963859935.3. Taxonomy (NCBI): domain Eukaryota; kingdom Viridiplantae; phylum Streptophyta; class Magnoliopsida; order Fabales; family Fabaceae; genus Lathyrus; species Lathyrus sativus. The sequence goes on along the minus strand of OZ012738.1, from coordinate 20,035,044 downwards.
GAATGAGGTACGTTACCTCCCGAGCGAATAAACGAGGCAAGGAGAGGAACAAACGTGGCAAGGCAACGAGCAAATCCGCCAAGGAAGGTTGATAGGTGAAATGCACGAATGGATGCAGCAGATGATGCTGCGGGACCGACCTCCTCAACCATGAACTCTATGAGTCCCCTTTCTACTAGTGCTTCAGCAATGGGGACACTATTGAATTCAAGTGTGGGGGTATTTATTTGTGTGTTTTTTTTCCCTTTATTATGTCAGTCATTTTATTGTTTTGTCGTGTGTTGTTGTCAGTTTGAAAGCATAATTGATGTCCCATAGTGAACCCCCCCCCCCCCCCCGAATTCGAGCTGATAAAAAATTGTTTCTGAAGAGATGTGTGTTTAAATTATTCTGCGAGTGAGGTGTTGAGAAAGTATATAGAGTGCTTGGTAAAAAGAACCGTGAGGAGGAAATTGGAATATTCTGGAGAGGTAGGTAAAACGCGAACACCCTGAGTTTCCCGAATAAGGAACGAGTCCGACGTGTATATTTGTACCATAGTACTTTGATCTGAGAAGTACCCCCTAGTAGTTTATCTTGACAGTCGGGCTTAATTTATAAGAATCGTATGTGCGAGGTTGATCAGAAAAATATATTGAGAAAAGACACAGAGAAAAAAAGGGTTAAAATAAAGGCAATTAGACGACCAATCCTTCTAAGTTGGGTAACCCTCACCCGGTTATTCAGCCCAACGACGGTGCCAGAAAAATTGTTGATCAATCTTGTGCATGCGAGGAAAAAATCATAAAAGCCTTTAAGTGATTGTCCGAATGAAAAGGGGTGAAAATCGAAAAGAAGACTTAAGTACAAAGCATAGTCAAAGAGGTTATCGATAGGGAGATTGAGGTCCGTGGTTCTGCCGCGGTCTAGTGTTTGTGTGGTACCTATTTTGACGGAGTAGGCCGAGACTAATCCTCATGGGACTTGGAACGAGAAACTTACGTATGAGTATCAGCACCGTAACTCGCAGTCCTGTTGACGGTTAATTTGTGCGGAAAAAAATATACAAAGTTTTGTTTGGCGAGCTTTTTGCTTGAGGTCAAGCAAAAGTTAAAGTTCGGGGGAGTTTGATCAGTGGGTTTTAGTTGTGTTTTTCAAACTGTGTATGTCATTTGTTTTGCATTGTTTTTATCCGTTTTTGAATCTCTTATTTATGTTTTCATAGTTATTTTCAATCATCTTGGTGTAAGTCTTATTTTGAAGTTTGTATCACTTTTGCCGCTGGTGCGTTTGATTTGGTTGTTTTTAGTGTGTTTTTTTGCAGGAAGTGGTAACCCGATATCCGTACCGCTTCGGAGACAAAGAAAAGCCGAAAACATGGAATTCAGAGGCCTGACACGGGTGTCCGTGTTGCACAACACGACCTGTGTTAGGAGGGACACGGTTGGATGACACGCCCAAGTTGTGAAGAGAAAAATGGAGAACAGAAGCACAACACGGGTGCCCGTGTCACACAACACGGCCTGTGTTGCGGTCCCTGAAGAAGAAAGCCACGCCCCATTGAGCAGCAGCCTGACACGGCCACCCGTGTCAGGGCCACTGATAGTGAATTTGTCATTTTTTTCCCGTTTTGTGCTAGCTGGGCTGTTTCGAAGGGCATTTTAGACATTTTGTGATGTCATTTGAATTGAGATTTATTAGCGGCATTTTGGCTAAGACTGGAGACTTTTGGATTGGGGTCGAATTTTTACATTGAGAAGGAGATTTCTGGAGAACAAAGGATCGATCAAAAGCGGAAGCAATTGATGATCCAAGTGAACCAATTTCTATTGTAATGATCTTTTCCCTTTTATTTTTAAGTGCATTTGTTTTGATTAAGAACAGAGTGGCTAAACCCCTATTTGTTAGGGGGTGGTCCTAAATTGCGATGTATTAACCTTTGTTGGGTTTATACTATGAGATTTATGTTATTCACCTTATACCTTTTATTTTGCAACGATCTTTATGCTTATTCGTATTGGAAAATAGAATTTGATTTACGATTAGGTTTTGGTCTGGAAAGTCAACCTAATGCTTTTGCAAAATAACATTACGGTAGATATTGCCTAGGAATGGGGATATCCTGTAGCACGTGTTTTATGTTAGAACTATTGCTTGATGCTTTTCATGGGCAACTGAGGAATTAGTGTGCATGAAATTCATCAAAGGGTTTTTCGTTAAGGAATTAAGGAAAACTGATTTTGAAATTTTACTGATTAAGGTGAGAAACAATTATCTCAGAATAATTCTTTATGGTCTTTACTTGCAATTTATCCACTTCCCTAGCATTGTTCTTAGATAAATCTAAAAGTCATTATTTACTAGCTTTTATATCCTGCTACCAAACAACCCCAAGGCATTTTTGTTCCTTTGACTACTAAAACTACTGTTAATTACTATGCAGTCCTCGAGATCGATACGTGGGACTTTTTCCCTTATTACTACATCGGTGAAAATAGTACACTTGTTATTTTGCCGATCAGAAGACACAAGAAAGATGACAAAGGAATCAAGAAAGAAGGCAAGCAAAAGCAAGCTCGCTAGGCGAGTCACTGGCGAGTAAGGTAGCGAGTTGTTCGCTAGGCGAGCACGTAGCGAGCTGCCAGCGAACACTCCCAGACTTGGGCAGTAGCAAAAAGAGCTGAGTTAGCTGGAGCGAGGCAGGTAGCGAACTACTCGCTAGGCGAATCTCCAGCGAGCAGGTAGCGAGTGCTTCCAGAATCAAAAAGATACAAACTCGCTGGAGCGAGTGAAGCAGCGAAGGGCTCGCTAGGCGAACCATTCTGCTCGCCTAGCGAGCAAGACAACACAACACTTTTCTTTCTATAAGTAGCAGGGGCTACTTTTTGTAATATATCTCTTTTTCATTTTCTTTCTTTTGTTTTTGCTCAAAGAGGATATTTGTGACCTAGAAACCCAATATATCATTACTCTTCATCTCTTAACAAGATCTTCCAAAAAGAAGGTGGATTCCCATCCAATATCAATTCTTCGACTCAGATGTTGATCAACCTTCTCCCGAAACTTCTTGTGCAAGCTACCATGAAAATGAGTATCTAAGTTCTTCATTTTGTCAAGGTTAGATGTAGATGATCACAAGCTTTGCATGTAAATGGGTTGATCTTCATTTGTAAACTCTTTGATGATGAATGTATGGTGAAAACCTTGTTTTATTGAGAAATCTTTGTGGTGGTTTATTATTGAGAAGTGATTTCCAACTCTTTACCTAGGTTTTCATCCATCTATGTTCTTAAGCTAGAGATAGTTTTGAATGTGGTTGTTCACTAAAATGTTAAAACCTAAAAGTTGTCATTTTGATAGATTGTGTGAGAAATCAACAATGGATCAAAATGGGAAAAACCACAATGTGTGTTAGAAATAATCACATTGGGAGGATATTGTGAATGTGTTTATCATCTAATGGAGTTTATGAGTTTTGTTGATCGAACATATACATGCAAAGTGATTATCGAACCCTAACTTTGACAATATTTCTCAAATCATAAAACCAAAACTTTTACCGTAATTTATTACTTTTTTTTATGCAAGCTACCGTAACTAAAAACCAAAACCCCTTTGTTACTATAAGTTAAGAACTTAACAACTGTCGAACGGAAGCAATATCACAGATTCCCTGTGGAGACGATAACAAACCCCGATACTCGAACACTGTTTCAACAAAATGGCGCCGTTGCCAGGGAATTTGAATTGATATTGCGAGCATAGCAATAGTTGTTGAATTTTTAACTTGTGAATTTTTGACTTGTGCTTGTTAATTTGTTTGGTTTAGTGTGCAACTTTCGTTTTATGCGAGGGTAGATTCCTAAGGACCAAATTCTTTTTGATCCCGAGATCGAAAGAATCGCAAGGAGACTGAATAGTAGAACGAGACGGAGGAGGCAACAAGCTAGACAATGACAATAATAAGGAGAAGGTTCTTCGACAACACCACCACCACCTTTTACACCTATCATGGATCCACCACCACCACCGCCCGTTTCCGCACCATGTGTCAACTGTCCGAGAAACACTGCTCAGTTTATCAACCACACGAGAAGGCAAGCCGATATGAAGACGGGAACTCTTAATTTGCTATACGGAAGTCCATTCACCGGAATGGACCATGAAGACCCCTTTTCTTTTCTCACAAAATTTTACGAGATAGCATTGGCGGCTGGAGTTTATCAAGCTCAAGAGCTGCCTCTATTCAAAAGACTTTTTCCTCATGCTTTGCTCGGCAAAGCCAAAGATTGGTACTTGGATCAAACACCTGCAGTCATGACGGATTGGAACGTGTTGGAAGAGAAGTTCATTGAAAGGTTTTTCTCCCACAACCGGTTCATGGAATCCAAAACGGCTATCTCCTTGTTTTCACAAGGAGCCAACGAATCATTGAATGAGGCATAGGAAAGATTTAAATCCATGCTTCGAAAGTGCAAAGGCTATGGTTTTGATGAATTGACGCAAGTCCACATTTTCAAAAACGACCTTCAACCTAATTGCAAGACTTTGTTGGATGCTACCTCGGGTGGTTCCTTGTTGTCTAAAAGCGCCGATGAAGCTAAGGATATCATTAACCGTATGTCTCTAAATGACCTCCAAAGTCAAAGTAGAGGTAACACTTTGAAGAAACCGGGAGTGCTTGAACTTGGGACAAGCGATGTTATTCTTGCCCAAAATAAACTCATTTCACAACAAGTTGAACTCTTAACTCAACAAATAAAAGAGTTGAAAGAGTCTTCAAAAGTTAAACAAATAGCTTGTTGTAAGCTTTGCAAGGGTGAACATGATACCAGATTTTGTCCACCTCCTGGGTTTGAAGAGGTAAATTACATGGCGAACCAACGAGACTACCAACCGAGGCAACAACAACAATAACAACAACAACAACAACAACCGTATCAACAACATCCTCAAAACCAACAACAACAACACTTTCAAGGGAATCAAGGGTACCAACCAAGGGGTAACTATCACCATAACCAAGGTTATAGGGGTGGTACTTCTAGCCGTCAAAATCCGTACCAACCTCAACAACTGCCGGTCGTGACTTCAAAGTTAGAAGAGACATTGACACAATTCATGCAATTGTCGATGGCTAATCAAAAGAGCAACGATGCGACAATCAAAAATCTCGAAACTCAAGTCGGTCAACTTGCTAAACAACTAGCGGAACAACAACCCGGACCATCTTTTTCGGCGAACACGCAAACAAATCCAAAAGAGCATGGTAAAGCGATAACGACGAGAAGTGGAAGGGAGTTGATTAGTGAGAGTGAAAAAAGAGATGAGAGTAAAAAAAGAGGATGAGAAAAAAATAGATGATAAACTTGATGGTGAAGTTGGGGAGTGGAGTGAGGAAGAAGTTGAAAATAATGAAAAAATGGTTGAAGTTGAAAAGGATGAAAAGAATGGTGAAGTAGAAAATAAAGAAAGTGTGGAAGTTGAAAAAAATAAGAATGATGAAGTGAAGGTGGAGGGAGTAAAAAAGAAAAGAGAGAGGAATTATAGAGTTTCTAAAGGAAAGGAGGTAGTGGGCGCTACTCCAATCCAAAACCTTCTGTATCCGCATGCTCCATCTAAAAGGGAGAATGAATGGCATTACGCCCGGTTCATAGATTTGTTTAAACAACTTCAAGTGAATATTCTGTTTGCTGAAGCATTAGAGAAAATGGCTAAGTATGCGAAATTCATGAAAGACATACTTACTAAAAAGCGGAGGTACATGGAACCGGAGACAATTGTCCTAGATGCTAGTTGTAGTGCAATAATTCAACGAAAACTTCCGAGAAAAGAGGTTGACCTGGGACGAGTTACTTTGCCGGTTATAATTGGTGATGTCTATGTCGGAAAATGGCTAATTGATTTGGGGTCAAGCATTAATCTAATACCATTGTCCATTGTGAAGAGGCTTGGCAACATTGAAATGAAGGCCATCCGGATGACTTTGCAATTGGCCGATAAGTCGACTACCCATCCGCATGGGTTAGTCCAAGACGTATTGGTCAAAGTTGATAAATTCTTATTTCCGGTTGATTTTGTTGTGATTGATATGGAAGAGGATGATAATGCTCCGCTTATTCTTGGCCGAACGTTCATGAAAATCGCACGCATGATGATTGACGTTGACGACGGTTTGATGAAAGTAAGGGTCCAAAATGAAGAAGTTACTTTTGATCTATTTGAAGCCATGAAGAATTCCAAGGATAGTAGTGATAGCTTTCGAGTTGATGTGATCGAAGAGGCAACTTTTGAAGTTTCCAAACATATTCATGAGATATCTCCTATGGAGTTAGCTCTTGATGACTCCTTTGAAGTTTTCACAGTTGAAGAAGAGCAAGCTCTTGATGAATGCCTAAGGGAACTTGATAGTCTAAAAGAGTTACATCCGTGGGAAGTTGAGGAGGAAGTGTTGGAGAAGGAGGTCAATGAAGAAAAGTCACCGATTGAATTGAAAATGCTACCTTCTAATTTGAAGAATGCATTCCTCGACGAGACCGTAGCAAAGCCAGTTATCATTAGCAATCTTTTGTCAAAGAATGAAGAATCTCGTTTGATTGATGCGTTGAAAAAGAATCAAGAAGCCATTGGTTGGACTCTTTCCGATCTCAAAGGAATTAGTCCTTCTTATTGCATGCACAATATCTTAATGGAAGAGGACTTTAAACCGGTAGCTCAACCTCAACGCCGCTTAAATCCTACTATGAAGGAAGTTGTTAGAAAGGAGGTTGTTAAGTTGTTGGATGCGGAATGATTTACCCGATTTCGGATAGCCCATGGGTTAGTCCCGTACATGTGGTTCCTAAGAAAGGTGGCATTACCGTGATCCGAAATGAAAAAAATGAGTTGATCCCGATAAAAGTGGCAACGGGGTGGTATATGTGCATTGATTATAGGCGGTTGAATACCGCAAATCGAAAAGATCACTTTCCACTCCCGTTCATGGATCAAATACTAGAAAGACTTTCCGGGAAACAATATTATTGTTTTTTAGATGGCTATTCCAGGTATAACCAAATTGCGGTTGACCCGATCGATCATGAAAAGACGGCTCTTACATGTCCTTTTTGGAATTTTCGTATACCGAAAAATGCCCTTTGGGCTGTGCAACGCATCGGCAACTTTCCAACGATGAGTGCAAGCTATTTTTTCCGACCTTATCGAGAAAACAATGGAAGTCTTTATGGACGATTTTTCCATATTTGGTGGTTCATTTGGTCTATGCTTGGACAACTTGGAAACGGTTCTTGAAAGATGTGTGAAGACAAATCTTGTTCTTAATTGGGAAAAGTGCCACTTCATGGTGACCGAGGGGATAGTGTTTGGCCATTGTAATACCCCAAATTTTACCCTTATATTTAGTCAGTCATTTCACATAGCATCTCATATGTACATTTTCTAACCACTAACAAGTTATGGAGGTGTTTTGTTTTGCAGATTTGGTTCCAGGGGTATTTTGGTCGTTTTACGCAAATTCTGCTAATTCCTTGAAGACGGGCTGTTATTAAGTTCTGAGGCGTTTATTTACGTGGGTTTGATATCAATTTGGTTTGGAAAGTCTGATATGTGGAACGGGATTTAACAAGAGATCAGTCTTCATCTTTAGAGAGACAACAGTGAAAACTTCTACTGATTATTGGAGCTTATTCATGGCAAAGGTATTAAGATTGGATCGGATTAATTCAAGGATATTCGACTGATGAATCGTATGTTGAGATGTTTGTGAATTAAATCATGGAGAAGAAATGGAAGATGATTTTAATAAATATGTGAAGTTCATTCGTAATATTTTATTATTATTACAATTTGTAAAGAGAATTTGGATAGAAAGTTGAATTTTATTCATAATATTTCATCACGATTTACAAAAGGGAAATAATTTGGATAAAAAATGTATTATTGAATTATTTCATAATGCTTTTTTTATTACAAGTTACAAAAGAGGTGTATATCCTAAATCCTAAGTCCTAGAACTTCTAAGTGTCTTCGTGATGTCCTTGAGCTTCTCCACAGAATCTCCAATTCACCTGCACATCAAAACAGAACAAACAGTATAGAAAAAATGTTAGGAGTTGTTTTTGACACTCTCAGAACAGTGTCATCATCGAGTGCCGGGAATGGCACAACCGAAGCTGCGTCCTACCCCCCGTTACCGATCCGCGCCGTTGGCGTCAGATCAGGTAACACCTGTTCTTGTCGGTACGGGACATCCGAGAGATAGAAGTAATAAAAAAAGCGGGACTGATTCGTTTTGCCGCGATTGGATTTCCAAACTGATACGAGAATAAGGCAACATAGGCAAGTTTGGACTCAGACCCGGATGCCGGCAGGTCTGAGTCGCTTTGGTTCCGAAATTTCCAACACCTGAAAAGCCACAAACATCATCAGTACAACAGAACTCAAAGCATAACAAGCTGCATAAACAAAACTAGGCAAAAGGGAGCTCGCGCCAGTACAAGTGTTCAGAATGAAAGCCAAGTTCAAAACAGAACAAGAGAAATGAAACCAAACTATGGCATCAAACTGCAGCAATTCTGAACAGGACAGAAGATACAAACCAAACTAAACTGCATCAAAGCAATGTATCAGAAACAGGTTCAGAAGAAGAAAAGTGAGTGTATGGTCCGAACTAACATTCATAACTAAACTGAATTGAAATCCAAGAGAGCATCAGTTCACAACAGTTCTGAACCAAACAAATGAACTCATATCATAAAGAAATCAGAAGTAAAGAAATGGACTGCACATCCAAGTTCAAATATCTGCAAGCGTACAAAGAAAAACACAATAGAACTGATGCCTAAAGCGCCACAACAAGAATCCATCGTAAGTATCAGAGACAGAGGCAAAATGTGAATTCAGAAAGGCTATCAGAACCAGCTCGAATACAAAGGGCTCAGTCCATGTCAATAAGATCCCGCAATCAGAACAGACTGTCATAGACATCACAGTTGCAAGCATTGGGCTCAGTTCAACATCATTGCCCTGGGTAATTAGGAGTATCAGCAAAAAGCAGGAAAAGTCAGGTTATGTCATCAATATGAACACCAGAGAAACAGATATGGATGAAACATCTGCCAAAACATTAAAAGCATCAGAATACGAATAGGGTGATACAACCATCAGTTATGTCGGAAACAATCCAACTACACCAAAAAAACGCGATTGTTATCCATACCAGTGAATGAGCAAGAATAAAACACACAATAGAGAACATCAGGGTGATTATCACAATACAGGTTCAGACTAAGTGTCATCACTACCGCGTACCCGTCCCGGCGGCAAAGACCAATACAATATCAGTCCTCTCTGAAAGAAGAAGAGGAAAAGAATCTTATCTGCATCAAAAAAACGAATCAGTTCGAAATCAAAAACAAATCAGTTCAGATATCAAACAGAAAAACGAATCAATCAAATCAATTCAGATATCAAACGAATCAAATGGAATCCAAGCGAATCCATCAAGGAGTTCTGGAAAAGGAAAGTGTGAATCAGTATCAGATAAAATCAAATCATATCAACACAAAATCATATCTCAGAAAAAGAGCAGCAAATCGGATCAAAGGCCCAAAAGAAAGATCGAAAAAGCATGTATAAAAAGGGATGGTTTCACCTCAGAAAAAGGGGATCGCTAACGAAGATCACGAGCGAAACCCTAACGAAGGAAGGAGATCGCGAAAACCCTAGGCGTCGTGAATGAACAGCCGCGAACTCAGACGAAGATTGATCGTCGTCATCGTTCATCACCAATCATCAACATCAGCTGCGAACGAAGGCGGCCGCGAAACACCAAAGGAGGAGATCGCCTTCGCCGTTAAAAACGGCGGGCAATCAACTCTGAGCCTCAACTTTACATCATCGGCTAAAGACAAATATAAACCACCACGCGTTAACTCACATGTTCTTATTTTTCATGTTTTGTTTCAGGAAATAAGAGGATCACAGCGCGAGGAAGAAGAAAGACGAGAGAGGAAGATGAAGAACAGCGGCGCCGCGAGAATAAGTCAGGGTTTGGAAACCCTAAAAACATTTCGTCCTATGACTAACAATTGGGTTGGGTCCGGGTGTGATTACCGGCCCAACCCCCCCCCCCCCCTTTTTATTTATTTTATGTTATTTTGTTTCTTTTAAAAATTTGTCTTATGTTTTTTTAAAACCGTTTTTTAACATTTTAATTTTATAATGTAAAAAATCTGTTTTTTTAAAATGTAAATATTAAGGATAAATAAAAAACTTTTTTTTTAATAAAATAAGAAAAACTTTTCTTAAAAATATAAAAAATAAAACCTGTTTAAAAGAGTAAAATATTTTAAATTAAATTTCTTTTGCAAGCTAACATTAAATTATTTAAGATTTTTTAAATAAAATCTCAAATTTGCATCTTTTTCTTCATTGTCTCGTAACTCATTTGATTACCGCCTAACTCTGCCCACTAATATCGTTTGTTCATTTTGCAGCTCATTATCTTTATCATTACTTATTTCATCTTATCATATTGTATATGTTTCTCGGTTGTAATCTCGCGAACTAATAATCGCGCTTTAAATTTCTGCTCTTAAATTTCTGTTTGCATGACTTTAACTTCTGTTTTTATTCCCTGTTTACAATTCAATTATCTCACACCTTCATCAATATTTCTGTCACATTGCACGCACTGCCGAAGGAATTAGGTCTAGCTTTTGACCGCCGTGTCAATAGTCCTCACCTTCAACCCTTACACCTTACAAACCCTAATTTTCACAAATGCCTCGCCACAGGCAAAATTACAATTATACCCCTAGCATTAGGTCAAAGAGACGCCGCGCTCATTTTAGGGTTTCCCGCCGTGGAATCCCTAATTTAACCCTAATTACAACTTAACATTTCAACGTAGAGATTTGGAGTTTCTACACTCCACGTAAGCGTGTCCTTAAGACATGTTTATTCCCCGTGAGACCTTGACCACAGTCAAGAAGTCTCTAACCTCCCTTTTGAGGGGAACTACGATTACTCTGATTCCACTCCCGTAAGGATACGTAGGCACAAGATGCGATGTCTTGCCGAGTAAACTTAGAATTAACCCCTTAGGTCTTCTTTCTCACTTTTAATCCTTTGTACATATATCTTAAGCAAATAAATAAAGCAAAATAGTAAACATCTGAACAAAAGGTTCCTGTAGAGTACTACAGAAGTTTAGGGTGCTAATACCTTCCCTAAATTTAACCAACCCCCGAACCCTAGATCTTTCCCCGCATTGTGTTTACGATGCAAAATAGGTTTTCCCTCTTTTGACCTTTTCCTTCGGATAAATCAAAGAGCGGTTGTGAATTGAATTGCGATTCAAACTCATTAATAGTTTGTGATCCTATTTCCACCGCAACAGCCATAAAGTCTCTTCAAGAGGGCTTAAAGTTGATCGTGCTAAAGTTGAAGTGATTGCAAAGTTGCCTCCTCCGGTGAATTTAAAGGGAATTTGAAGCTTTCTAGGGAACGCTGGTTTCTATCGGCGCTTCATCAAAGACTTCTCAAAGGTAGTTAGGCCTTTGAGTAACTTGCTAGCTAAGGATCATGTATTTCTTTTAACCGAAGATTGTTTACAAGCTTTTTAAATTTTGAAGGAAAAATTGGTTATCGCTCCAATTATAGTCGCTCCAAATTGGAATTTAAATTTTGAGCTCATGTGTGATGCGAGCGACTATGCAATTGGAGCGGTATTGGACCGAAGAAAGGAGAAAAATTTTCATGCGATACACTATGCGAGTAAAGTTCTTAATGAGGCTCAAGTTAATTATGCCACCACTGAAAAAGAATTACTTGCGATAGTGTATGCGCTTGAAAAGTTCAGGTCCTATCTTATTGGTTCCAAAGTCATAGTGTATACCGACCACTCGACGATTAAATATTTGCTCACCAAACCAGATTCGAAGAAAAGCCTCATCCGTTGGATCCTCTTGTTATAAGAATTTGATGTTGAAATCAAAGACAAGAAAGGATCGGAAAATTTGGTGGCAGATCATTTATCTCGCTTAGTTAACGTGGAGGTTACAACTTCTGAGAAGGAAATCCGTGAGGAGTTTCCCGATGAAAAACTTTTCAAAGTTCAAGTTAGGTCGTGGTTTGTGCACTTTGTGAACCATAAGGCTAGTAGTTTTGTGCCTCCCGACCTAACTCCGAACCAAAAAAGGAAATTTCTCTCGGATGCGAAATATTATATGTGGGATGACCTGTTGATCGCGACTTTCTATGTCTAATACAACCTAACTGCAAGTGCACAGTCTATCGCGTAGTAATAATAGATATCGATCCCACAGGGACTCGTAATCAAACTAGTGTTCTCGGGAGTTACTATGTTTAGCTAGGTAGAATATGTTTAAGGGAATAAGATTGTCACTAAAAGGGAACTAAGAATACTATTTAGATTATAAATGATTGAATCGATACGTAGTAATTGTGTTCTTCAGGGATTTGATAAGTTACTGGTGTATGAAATAATTTTCAAAGTTTATTTAAGCAAAAAATGGAGATTTGAAGACTCTCGCCTCACGATGGTTATTGACGCTAATCATAATCCTAAGGGCCAAACGTACACTTTCGTATCCCGTTCGGGGTTAAAATTATTTTTTGGAAATCTCTAAGTTCTAATTCATTTTAAAGTGCTTTCGCTGTTATTAAAACAAATGCCTAGTGTTTACTATCTGACCTTACCGCAACTTTCGCTTGTTGGTTCGTATCTTAATTAATTTCCCACTTTCGTGGCAAAACTACTTTTAAATAAGTTCTCGCTTTCGCGACGAAGTTTATTCAGTGAATCAATTTTAAACACTCAGACCATAAATTACTTTTATGAAAAGAAAGTTTTTCAACCAGTTGTTATCAAATCCCATTCGAATTATTACTACATATCGATTACCTAAGTTTAGCTAGACATGGATTTGGGAAAGATAAAACATAAATAAAAATAATAAATAATGATTTGCATTATAATAAAACTGAAATCGATTGAAATGAGAAACCTGTAAATATTCCAATTGGCCTTTGGGCAGATCCTCCACAAATGTTGGCAGGATTCTGATCTCTATGCCAATTTGATCGTACAATAAAATAGAAGTTATAGAAGAATGGAAAATGGAATACAGGAAAGGTAAAGAGAAACAAATAAGAATATTGCTGGAAAATAAGCTCTGGAAATAAATTCGGCAGCACTTCGTGGTATGAATGCAGCACACTTTCTGAAGTCCCCTGTTTCCCTTTTTATAGAAGTGGAATCCCAACGGTTATCACTGAAGATGATGGACTTTGAGGCAGATAATTTAGGGAGTAGTGGTCCACTCTGTGGGAATTGGAACTGATTCTTTGACGTGTAATTTGAGTGGGGCGTTTTTGCTTGCATGACGGTCGTCACAAGGTGTGACGGTCGTCACCCGTGTGACGGTCGTCATGAAGCTGTGACGGTCGTCACATCAGCAAAAACAGCTTCCTGCGCTTTTAATTGTGTTTTCACTCCTTTTTCGTCCATATTTCATCTGAGATTGCTTCTTTTCTTCATGTTGCCTTGTTTAGACGTGATCGTTGAATACCTGCAAAACATCAGACAAATACACGGAAATAACCCGAAATCGGATCGAAAATGGTTAAACTTTAGTTGAATTATGCATAAAAATGTCTATATGATTTCGTGTTATCAAACTCCCCTAAGCTTGAATCTTTGCTTGTCCTCAAGTAAAACATGAAAAGGTCGGCAAGCACGAGGCAGCTTCTTCGTTCGCAAAAGTCGGGAAAAACCGGGATTCTTGGCAGGAACAAAACGAGTACCATGACGACACTTGGACTACAAGTCTTCGGAGGTCTCCTTTTTATGCAAACCGGTCCCAGTCATGCTACTGTAGCTTGGCGTCAAGGTTTTCGCGGCAAGTTCACCCTGTTTGTTCTAGCGCAATCACATTAAGCCCGTTGTCCATACACTTTCATGGCAAGTCGACCTGTTAGTGAATATGATCTCATTTCTTGTTTTTGATCTTCTTTATTGATCATAAGCTTATGTCATTGATTTTTCAATGAGTTTTTGTGTCGTTGGGCTAAATGCTCAGGTGAGGAGCACCTAACTTAGAAGGAAACGTATCTTATATTCTTGGGCTTTTTAGCTCTCTTTTCATGATTTTTCATCTTTTTTGGAGATCAAACACTTATTTGCATCGGTCGCTCGCTTAGAAGTGTTTTTAGGATGGTGCTGACTGCTAGTATAAACTACTTGGGGTTGAGTTTGCGCAGACACTTGATACTTGGGTACGCGTAGGTAGTGAAACCGACTCGCATAAACCGGAGATCTAAGGTGTCAGGACGGTACTGGTTTTGTTAGGACTGTCGTTTCCTCGGAGTTTCAAAACTTGGTTTGAACTCGGTTACATTCTCGTGATGCTTTTGCTTTTAAGGAACGAGCTAAAGTCTTTGTTTACGTTGAATAATGTGGGGATTGTTTGCGTAACGGGAAAAATATATAGACGAGTTTTATTTGCTAGAAATAGAAAGTGTTAAAATAGAAATTACGAAAATTCAAAGTGCAGTGGAATGGAAATAAAGGAAATTCAGAGTACAGTGGAATGGAAATAAAGGCTCCGCTCCCACACTATCTCGATAAGTATCCTCACTGATTCTTGAAGCATGCGAGAGGGAGATACAACTGAAATGAAAGTACAAATAACTGAAATATAGTAAACAATGAAGGGAAAAAAATGGAAATCTAGTCACGGCCTCTGTCACGTCCGCGCTGGCGTCCTCTGGCTCTGGCAAGGGCTACCCTGTCCTCATAACTCATAGCTCCGGTATGGTAGACGGTGTCTCGGAGTCCTTCGACCTGCAAAGTCAGATTCGCCAGGCTCTCAGTGATAGTAGCTTGGCCGGTGTGAAATTGTTGCATTTGAGTCTGGTGCCAAGCTTTGAACTGGTCAGCTCGCTGATTCTGCTGCTGTAGCATCGCGAGTATCTGTGTCTGCTGGTCTAGGGAGCGGCGGAGGTCCTCTTCTGTGTAGTCTGGCACGGGATGATGGCGGCGGCGGCGAGAGGATGTACCTTCTGGAGGAGGAGGCTGCGATGCCTCTGGCTGCTCGGAGCTGTCCAACTCAGCTTGGATTTCATCGTCAGAACCGTGAGTGTGATCCTGAGTAGGAACAGCGGCAGCAGGAGGGGTAGTGAGGTCGAACAACCAGTTGGTACGATCCTCTGGGTGTGTGCGGGTGCGTGACGGAAGGATGATGCTTCAGACGGTCTTGCCACGCACTACCAGATGGTATTTGCCGTCAGCTCTGGAGCGGATGAGATGAGAGGCTCTGCAGTGGTCGGTGTCAAGGAACACCGAGGGGATGGAATGGAGGTGCTGGAGGCGGTCGCCAAGGTTCAGCCCAAGTGCAATGGCGGTGACAATCCCGCCAAAGTAAATGGCTTCGAGCCACGGTTGCAATTGGCCTGAATGTGAGCCAGCAGAAACGGAGCGGCGTTGACAGGTTCGTTGTTGAAGACGCAATGAAGGAAGAAGAGCTCTTTGGAGTTCACTTTGTGGTTGTTGTCTCTGGCAAAAATAGTGTTGCTCAACGCTCTGTGAAAGTACCGGATGGTTGGGTTATGGATATGAGTGGCATGCAGGGAGTCCCAACCATCGGCATTGAGGCCGGTCAACTGATACCACAGCGCGAAAGCTTCGTGCTGGAACTGATCGGTGATGCGGCGGTGAGCGTTGTCGCCGCGAGGTAGCTGTAGAATGCTGGCAATCTGATTTTGGTGCATCTGGTAGTTGACGCCAAACATCCGGAGGTAAGCGGCACCTGAATGCTGGTTAAGTTCGCCGCTGCTTGTGACGTAAGTGAACGAACTCAAGAACTCAAGAGTGAGTTGTTCGTATGTTGGCTGTGGGTTGGTGCAGAGGTTCCAGCTGCCTGCTCTGTGAAGCATCCAGGTTACACCTTCAAGGATTCCGAGCTCCGTAAGCGATGGAAGGTGTGGATAATAAGTCGGCTGGAGCGACCTCTGATGAAATGCGATGTAGTTTGCTCGTTGTCTTTCGCCTAAGTCTCCTTCACTGAAGGTAATGTTGCTGATATCTGGGGTTTCTGCATTCCTTGCCATTGTTGGAAGAAGGAGAGATTTCTGAAGATTGGGGTTTTTCTGCAGAGTGGGAAGAATTGACAGAAGTGTGGTTTGGAAGTTGAGATTGAAGTTGAGATATAGAGTTCAATGTTGGGAGGACGAAAATTCGTAGTGGGGTAGGAGCTTGGGTGATTGGGAGTGGTAATGGGGGTAGTGGAAGAGAACACGAACTCTGTTTTATCAGATATCAGTTTTTGACTGCGTGACGGTCGTCACCCGCATGACGCTCGTCATGGAGCTGTGACGGTCGTCACGGCAGCAAAATCTGCAGAACGCAGAATTTTGCTCTGAGGGCGTACTCGTAGTGACTTTAAGGCTTAGTATTGATACGGTGATGTAATATAACATCCAACAAACAACAAATAATGCGGAAACAGAATAATTGAAATAAAAAACTAGAATTGAAAGAACATAAAATTGAAATGATTATATGTAGTACATAAAGAAAACTAACAATGCGAAAAATCCAAATGATTAAATGAAACTAAACTAGACTAAACTGAAACTACTGCTAAGAACTAGTAACTAATCTTTTCGTGTCTTCAGCTCATCGAATTTCCGTGAATAGTAGTCGAGTTGGTCGCAGACTAAATCCATGAAGCCTACCAGTTCGCTGTGCATGCCTGCGATGTCAGCTTTTACATTAGTCAGAGCTGTATCAACGTCGTCCAATCTGAGTAACACGGCATCCATTTTGCCGGTGGTCTCCTCAGGGATAGGCTCAGGATAGGTGTTGTAGTGCGGAGGAGTCGTAGGGTCTACTTCAGCTTCGGATACAACATCCTCATAGTACATATAGTCGTGTGCCTAAGAGATGTGGTCACTGTCATACATATAGTTCTGTGGTGTTGACTGTGGTGAAGGAGGTCCAATAGGCTCATCCAATTCATAGAGCCAGTTATCCTCGTTGTCGATACTTGTCATCAGATGATCAGGCAGTGTGAATAGCTGTACTGGTTTTTCGTTAATAAGGTACTCATACAGTCCAGGTCCCATAGTTCCTAAGATGCGCCTGTTAAAGCAGAATTGTATGCTCATGGGTCGGATGGTGCCGAAACGAGTGCTAGCATTTAAGTGGAATCTAAGGCCAAGCTCGTGGGCAATCATTGTTACTAGGCCTCCTATAAGGATAGGTGTCTGAGGTTCCAGCGTTAGGCGTTTGAAAGATCTCATCATGAAAGGCACTGCATTTACTGTCCGTCCCTGAGAAGCACAGAACATGATGAATAACTCCTCTTTAGATACTGCAGTAATATTTTCTTCTTTTCCAAACAAGGTGTGAGCTAGTATCTTATGGAAGTATCTGAAGGTTGGGTTGTGTATGTCATCATTGTACATTCTGTCTGGTTCAGGGTGATAATCGCCTGTGATTCTACCCCAGAATTGATCGAGTTGAAAATCAATATCGTCATCTTCTGCACTGATGAACACATGCGGTCCGCTAGGGAATCCTAGGAGGTTAGCTAGTGACATCCGGCTATGGGTTTGGTCCATTCCAAACAATCGAAAGGTAATCAACTCGGTGCTGGATCCAAAACCATAGTTGGGTATGTATCTGAAAGAACTAAGGAATTCATAGGTAAGATCCTTATAGGTAGCGAAACGTGTTTTCAGAGCAGTGTTCTCCCAACCCAGTTGATTGAACAGGTATTGAATGCTATATGTGATCCCTAGTTTATCCATAGTAGCCTTATCATAATACAGCGTTAAGGCGAATTCTCTTTCGGTCAGTGCTGCGAATCTTGCCTTTTGTGCTAGTCCTCGGAAGTGAACCTTTGTGAAGTCGTATTCGGCCATACTCGCAGGTAATTCGGAGAAAACAGAAGGAATGTTTTGAAGGCTTTTAAAAATCCTGAAAAGTTTAAGACAGGAAGTTGAAGTCAGGATTTTTAGAAACGAAAAGCGGTAGAAACAAAAGACAAAAGAGAAAAATAAAATGAAAACAAACGAAAGTAGAAAGTAGTAGTAATTATAAGTTTAGAATTTTTGTTGGATTTTCAAAGTAAAATTTTAAAGAAAGATGAAATACAATAACGAGGGAAATTGGGTTGCCTCCTAGTAAGCGCTGTTTTTAACGTCTAAAGCCTGACGATAGCTTGGTGAGAAGCTATTCGGGTGTTTGAGCCGGAAGCTCAAGCAATGCTATACTGCTGACTTGAGGACTGCGGTCGTCCTTATTGTAGTGTTTTAGACGTTGCCCGTTTACGATAAACGGTGCATTCATCTTATCGGTAATTTCAACAGCTCCACTCTGAAGTACTTTATTCACTTCATAAGGTCCAGACCACCTAGATTTTAGTTTACCTGGGAAGAGTTTTAATCGTGAATTAAAGAGCAATACGATGTCTCCCACACTGAATTGTTTTCTGATTGAACGTTTATCATGCCACTTTTTAGTTCGTTCTTTGTAGATACGAGCATTTTCGTAAGCGTCTAATCGGAGTTCTTCCAAATCGTGTAAGTTCAAGATTTGCTTTTCTCCTGCCTCAGTGTAGTTGAAGTTGAGTGTCCTAATGTCCCAGAAGGCCTTATGCTCTAACTCTACAGGGAGATGGCAGGATTTACCGTAAACTAATTTGTAGGGGGTGGTACCTATTGGTGTCTTAAATGCGGTCCTATAAGCCCATAAAGCTTCTTGTAGCTTCGACGACCAATCTTTCTTTGAGGTAGCGACAGTCTTTTCCAATATCTGTTTTATTTCTCTGTTCGAGACTTCTACTTGTCCGCTGGTTTGCGGATGATAGGGTGTAGCTACTCGGTGTCGGACTCCATATCTAGAGAGAAGTTTATCGAATATTCGTGATATGAAGTGAGATCCTCCGTCACTAATGACGAGTCTTGGTACACCGAATCTAGGAAAGATTGTGTTTTTGAAGAGTTTGATTACTACTCGTGCGTCGTTTGTTGGAGCAGCTATGGCTTCTATCCATTTAGACATGTAATCGACAGCGACGAGTATGTAGTTATTACCAAAAGAAGGTGGAAATGGTCCCATGAAATCTATTCCCCAGACGTCGAAGATTTCTACCTCTAAGATTCCTTTCTGAGGCATTTCATCGCGTCGTGAGATGTTGCCAGTTTGTTGGCATCTATCGCACTTTTGCACAGCGATGTGAACGTCTTTCCAGAGATTAGGCCAGAATAAGCCGGCTTGGAGAATCTTAGCGCACGTCTTGGATGTACTAGCATGACCACCATATGGTGATGAATGGCATTGGGAAATAATATTTTCTATTTCTTCCTCTGGGACACAGCGACGATATATGTTGTCGGCCCCTCTCTTGAAGAGTAGAGGTTCGTCCCAATAATAGTGTTTCAGATCGTGGAAGAATTTCTTCTTTTGCTGATAAGTAAGATCCGGTGGAAGCACGCCCGCAGCGAGATAATTAACGATGTCAGCATACCAAGGTAATGTGACTTGGGCATAGACGGCTTCTACGGTTTTTTGGAATTCTGGATCTTCCGAGATTGAATTGGGTATGTCCCTTTCTAATTTGGCTATCAGACGTTCGTACGGGAAATCGTCATTTATTGGTACTGGTTCATGTTTGATGCCTTCTATTCGGGATAAGTGATCCGCAACAACGTTCTCGGTTCCTTTCTTATCTTTGATTTCTAAGTCAAACTCTTGTAGTAACAGGATCCATCTCAATAGTCTTAGTTTGGCATCCTTTTTGCTTATTAGGTACCTTATGGCAGCGTGGTCTGTGTATATGATAATTTTTGCTCCTACTAAGTAAGAACGGAATTTGTCAAGCGCAAATATAACTGCTAGAAGTTCCTTTTCTATGGTAGCGTAGTTCATTTGGGCAGGATCTAAGGTTCTACTGGCATAGTAGATAGCATGGAGTTTCTTGTCCTTCCTTTGTCCTAGAACTGCGCCTACATCATAATCACTCGCATCGCACATGATTTCGAACGGTAGTCGCCAATCTGGTGGTTGCATGATCGGTGCGGTGATAAGGGCTGATTTCAATGTTTCGAATGCTTTTAAATAGTCGTCGTCGAAGACGAACTCAGCATCTTTCATCAACAGGCCGGTCAGAGGTTTTGTGATTTTCGAGAAATCTTTTATAAATCTTCTGTAGAAACCGGCATGTCCTAGAAAACTCCGTATTTCTCGTACGGACTTTGGAGGTTGGAGATCTTTTATAATCTCTATTTTAGCTTTGTCTACCTCAATTCATCTATCTGATATGACGTGTCCTAGAACTATTCCTTGTCGGACCATAAAATGGCATTTTTCCCAATTTAGGACGAGGTTTACTTTTACACAACGTTCTAATACCATTTCTAAGCTCTGTAGGCATCCTTCGAAACTTTGTCCACATACCGAGAAATCGTCCATAAATACTTCCATGATGTCGTCTATGAAATCTGCGAAGATTGCCATCATGCATCTTTAGAAGGTTGCTGGAGCGTTACAGAGTCCGAACGGCATTCGGCGGTAAGCAAAAGTACCATAAGGACAGGTGAATGTAGTCTTTTCTTGGTCATCAGGATGGATAGGAATTTGGAAAAATCCTGAGTAACCATCTAGATAGCAGAAGTATGAGTGTTTGGCTAATCTTTCCAACATTTGGTCTATGAAGGGTAACGGGAAGTGATCTTTACGCGTAGCCTTGTTAAGCTTCCTATAATCAATACACATCCTGCTTCCAGTCACGACTCTTTTTGTTATTGATTCGCCTTTTTCGTTTTTAACTACTGTGACTCCTCCTTTCTTTGGTACGACATGAACTGGGCTGACCCATTCACTATCGGAGATCGGATAGATGATTCCTGCATCTAGCAATTTCTTTACTTCATCTCTGACTACAGTGCTCAGGATGGGGTTCAGTCTTCTCTGATGCTCTCGAGAGGTTTTAGAGTCTTCCTCTATTGTAATTCGATGCATACAGATCGAAGGGCTTATACCTTTTAGATCGCTTATGTTATAGCCTAACGCGGTGGGGTACTTCTTTAGGACTTCTAATAGCTTTTCGGTTTCTGGTTGTCCTAAGTCGGCGTTAACTATCACTGGTCTTTTTAGTTCATCGTCTAGAAATTCATATCTGAGGTTTTTGGGTAGTGTTTTGAGTTCTAAAGATGGGTTCTTTGGACCTGGCATATGGTTTGGGGTTAGTCCTAAGCTTTCGCTTAGGTTGTCGTCTTTATACGGTTTACGCCAATTATCGTCTTCAGAAATATCGGGTATTTGAATCTTTATTATTTCTGAATACGTGGTCTCTTCGTTCTCAAGTTCTCTTATGCATTCATCAATTTCGTCTACTAAGTAGCAGGTATCGTCTATTGCTGGTGCTTGTAAGAACTTGGTGAGAATGAACTCTATCTTTTCTTCTCCTACTTCGAATGTTAGCCTTCCTTTCTTCACGTCTATAATCGCTCCGGCTGTAGCTAGGAATGGTCTTCCTAGGATAATTGGGGTTACAGTGTCCTCCTTGATGTCCATGATTATGAAGTCGGTTGGAATGTAGAATTTTCCTATGCGTACTGGAACGTTTTCCAGTATTCTGACTGGGTATTTTACTGATCTGTCAGCTAATTGAACGGACATTTTGGTCGGTCTGAGGTCTCCCATGTTCAGCTTTTTGCATATAGATAAGGGCATAACACTGATACTGGCTCCTAAATCGTATAGAGCTTTGTCTATTACGAACTTTCCTATGACGCAGGGTATGGAGAAACTACCTGGGTCTTTTAATTTAGGAGGCATGCGGTTTTGAATAATAGCGCTACACTCTGCAGTAAGTGTAACTGTTTCATTATCCTCGATCTTTCTCTTATTCGACAGGATCTCTTTGAGAAATTTAGCGTATGACGGCATTTGAGTTATCGCTTCTGTAAAAGGAATAGTAATATTCAGCTGTTTAAGGAGCTCTACAAATTTCTTAAACTGTCCTGAAGTTTTGGAGTTTATTAATCTTTGAGGGTACGGGATAGGTAGTTTATATGGCGCTGGAGGTGCTTGAGTTTTTTCACTTGCGGCATCCTCCTTCTCTTTGTCCTCCTTCTTCTCTGACTCGGATTCCTTTTCTGCTTGTTCAGTTGGTTTTTGTTGCATGGCTGAGTTTTCGGTCCTCGGATCGATCGGTTCGTCCAATTCTTTTCCACTTCTTAATATTACAGCATTTGCTTGGCCTTTTGGATTCTGTTCGGGTTGTCCAGGAAATGTGCCAGCAGGTGCGGCAGCAGAGGCTTGTTGTTGAGCCACTTGTGATATCTGTGTTTCTAACATTTTGTTGTGGGTGGCTAAAGTGTCTACTTTTCCTGTCAACTGTTTAATTTGCTCGCTAGTGTGTATGTTTTGATTCAGGAATTCTTTGTTTGTTTGAGCTTGAGTTGCTATGAACTTTTCCATCATCAGCTTGAGGTTTGATTTCCTAGGTGCATTCTGAGCAGCTGGTTTCTGATATCCTTGCGGAGCAGTAGGCATTTTCAATGCATTTTCGCTTTTGTAAGAAAAGTTTGGATGATTTCGCCAACCTGGGTTGTAGGTATTTGCGTAGGGATTTCCTTGAGCATAATTTACCTGGTCTGGTGGGATTCCGGCTAGCAATGGGCATTCGGGTGCATTATGAGTGGTGCTTCCGCATAACTCGCAATTTGGAGTTACGGCAACGACGGTTGCAGTGGGGTTAACGGTCAGACTATCAATCTTCTATGCTAGAGCATCTACTTTAGCATTAAACTTTTCAAGGCTGCTGATCTCGTACATCCCACCTTTCGCTGTGGTTTTCTCTATTGGAGTGCGTTCACCTCCCCATTGGCAATGGTTTTGTGACATGTTTTCAATTAATTGATAGACTTCATCGTATGGCTTATCCATAAGTGCACCGCCCGCAGCAGCGTCTATTGTCAATCTAGTATTATATAGAAGCCCATTATAGAAAGTATGGATTATCACCCAGTCTTCTAGACCGTGGTGAGGACATGTTCTCATCATATCTTTGAATCGTTCCCATGCTTCGTAAAGAGATTCAGTATCTTTTTGTCGAAATCCGTTGATTTGAGCTCTAAGCATAGCAGTTTTGCTTGGCGGAAAATATCTCGCTAAGAAGACGTTCTTCAATTGCTCCCACGTCGTAACGGAGTTGGATGGTAACGATTGTAACCATGTCCACGCTCTGTCTCTAAGAGAGAATGGGAAAAGACGAAGTCTTATCGCGTCTGGAGTTACTCCATTTGCTTTCACTGTGTCTGCGTATTGTACAAACTTCGTTAGATGTTCGTTCGGATCCTCAGTTGCGTTTCCTGAGAATTCGTTTTGTTGTACAGCCGACAGCAATGATGGTTTCAGCTCAAAATCATTTCGGGTAATAGCTGGGGCAGCAATGCTACTTCTAGGCTCCATCTGAGAGGGTGTAGCGTATGCCTTCAGCGGTTTGTTTGGAGGTCCTTTAGCCATCTCTGGTTCTTCTTCTTCTGATTTGGGAATGGGAGTGAGAGGTTTGGGAGTGTTATGTTTGAGTTGTTTGAGTTGGTACTCAATGATTCTACGTTTTAAATGTAAGAAGCGTTCTAGTGCTGCGACTGAAGGTTTTACGATATCGCCTTGCGGGCGATTTCTTGGCATACAATCGACAGCACTAGGAAAGGAAAAATGAAAATTGTTAACCTAGTCTATACGGCGTAATAGAAGGTTACACTATTGACTAAACGGGTCCCCGGCAACGGCGCCAAAAACTTGATCGCGACTTTCTATGTCTAATACAACCTAACTGCAAGTGCACAGTCTATCGCGTAGTAATAATAGATATCGATCCCACAGGGACTCGTAATCAAACTAGTGTTCTCGGGAGTTACTATGTTTAGCTAGGTAGAATATGTTTAAGGGAATAAGATTGTCACTAAAAGGGAACTAAGAATACTATTTAGATTATAAATGATTGAATCGATACGTAGTAATTGTGTTCTTCAGGGATTTGATAAGTTACTGGTGTATGAAATAATTTTCAAAGTTTATTTAAGCAGAAAATGGAGATTTGAAGACTCTCGCCTCACGATGGTTATTGACGCTAATCATAATCCTAAGGGCCAAACGTACACTTTCGTATCCCGTTCGGGGTTAAAATTATTTTTTGGAAATCTCTAAGTTCTAATTCATTTTAAAGTGCTTTCGCTGTTATTAAAACAAATGCCTAGTGTTTACTATCTGACCTTACCGCAGCTTTCGCTTGTTGGTTCGTATCTTAATTAATTTCCCACTTTCGTGGCAAAACTACTTTTAAATAAGTTCTCGCTTTCGCGACGAAGTTTATTCAGTGAATCAATTTTAAACACTCAGACCATAAATTACTTTTATGAAAAGAAAGTTTTTCAACCAGTTGTTATCAAATCCCATTCGAATTATTACTACATATCGATTACCTAAGTTTAGCTAGACATGGATTTGGGAAAGATAAAACATAAATAAAAATAATAAATAATGATTTGCATTATAATAAAACTGAAATCGATTGAAATGAGAAACCTGTAAATATTCCAATTGGCCTTTGGGCAGATCCTCCACAAATGTTGGCAGGATTCTGATCTCTATGCCAATTTGATCGTACAATAAAATAGAAGTTATAGAAGAATGGAAAATGGAATACAGGAAAGGTAAAGAGAAACAAATAAGAATATTGCTGGAAAATAAGCTCTGGAAATAAATTCGGCAGCACTTCGTGGTATGAATGCAGCACACTTTCTGAAGTCCCCTGTTTCCCTTTTTATAGAAGTGGAATCCCAACGGTTATCACTGAAGATGATGGACTTTGAGGCAGATAATTTAGGGAGTAGTGGTCCACTCTGTGGGAATTGGAATTGATTCTTTGACGTGTAATTTGAGTGGGGCTTTTTTGCCTGCATGACTGTCGTCACAAGGTGTGACGGTCGTCATGAAGCTGTGACGGTCGTCACATCAGCAAAAACAGCTTCCTGCGCTTTTCATTGTGTTTTCACTCCTTTTTCGTCCATATTTCATCTGAGATTGCTTCTTTTCTTCATGTTGCCTTGTTTAGACGTGATCGTTGAATACCTGCAAAACATCAGACAAATACACGGAAATAACCCGAAATCGGATCGAAAACGGTTAAACTTTAGTTGAATTATGCATAAAAATGTCTATATGATTTCGTGTTATCAAACTCCCCTAAGCTTGAATCTTTTCTTGTCCTCAAGTAAAACATGAAAAGGTCGGCAAGCACGAGGCAGCTTCTTCGTTCGCAAAAGTCGGGAAAAACCGGGATTCTTGGTAGGAACAAAACGAGTACCATGACGACACTTGGACTACAAGTCTTTGGAGGTCTCCTTTTTATGCAAACCGGT
This sequence comes from Lathyrus sativus, assembly GCA_963859935.3. NCBI lineage: Eukaryota > Viridiplantae > Streptophyta > Magnoliopsida > Fabales > Fabaceae > Lathyrus > Lathyrus sativus. Next base: position 20,009,601 of record OZ012738.1, on the reverse strand, counting down.
CCCAGTCATGCTACTGTAGCTTGGCGTCAAGGTTCTCGCGGCAAGTTCACCCTGTTTGTTCTAGCGCAATCACATTAAGCCCGTTGTCCATACACTTTCATGTCAAGTCGACCTGTTAGTGAATATGATCTCATTTCTTGTTTTTGATCTTCTTCATTGATCATAAGCTTATGTCATTGATTTTTCAATGAGTTTTCGTGTCGTTGGGCTAAATGCTCGGGTGAGGAGCACCTAACTTAGAAGGAAACATATCTTATATTCTTGGGCTTTTTAGCTCTCTTTTCATGATTTTTCATCTTTTTTGGAGATCAAACACTTATTTGCATCGGTCGCTCGCTTAGAAGTGTTTTTAGGATGGTGGTGACTGCTAGTATAGACTACTTGAGGTTGAGTTTGCGCAGACACTTGAGACTTGGGTACACGTAGGTAGTGAAACCGACTCGCATAAACCGGAGATCTAAGGTGTCAGGACGGTACTGGTTTTGTTAGGACTGTCGTTTCCTCGGAGTTTCAAAACTTGGTTTGAACTCGGTTACATTCTCGTGATGCTTTTGCTTTTGAGGAACGAGCTAAAGTCTTTGTTTACATTGAATAATGTGGGGATTGTTTGCGTAACGGGAAAAATATATAGACGAGTTTTATTTGCTAGAAATAGAAAGTGTTAAAATAGAAATTACGAAAATTCAAAGTGCAGTGGAATGGAAATAAAGGAAATTCAGAGTACAGTGGAACGGAAATAAAGGCTCCGCTCCCACACTATCTCGATCAGTATCCTCACTGATTCTTGAAGCGTGCGAGAGGGAGATACAACTGAAATGAAAGTACAAATAACTGAAATATAGTAAACAATGAAGGGAAAAAAATGGAAATCTAGTCACGGCCTCTGTCACGTCCACGCTGGCGTCCTCTGGCTCTGGCAAGGGCTACCCTGTCCTCATAACTCATAGCTCCGGTGTGGTAGACGGTGTCTCGGAGTCCTTCGACCTGCAAAGTCAGATTCGCCAGGCTCTCAGTGATAGTAGCTTGGCCGGTGTGAAGTTGTTGCATTTGAGTCCGGTGCCAAGCTTCGAACTGGTCAGCTCGCTGATTCTGCTGCTGCAGCATCGCGAGTATCTATGTCTGCTGGTCTAGGGAGCGGCGGAGGTCCTCTTCTGTGTAGTCTGGCACGGGATGATGGCGGCGGCGGCGAGAGGATGTACCTTCTGGAGGAGGAGGCTGCAATGCCTCTGGCTGCTCGGACCTGTCCAACTCAGCTTGGATTTCATCGTCAGAACCGTGAGTGTGATCCTGAGTAGGAACAGCGGCAGCAGGAAGGGCAGTGAGGTCGAACAACCAGTTGGTACGATCCTCTGGGTGTGTGCGGGTGCGTGACGGAAGGATGATGCTTCAGACGGTCTTGCCACGCACTACCAGATGGTATTTGCCGTCAGCTCTGGAGCGGATGAGATGAGAGGTTCTGCAGTGGTCGATGTCAAGGAACACCGAGGGGATGGAATGGAGGTGCTGGAGGCGGTCGCCAAGGTTCAGCCCAAGTGCAATGGCGGTGACAATCCCGCCAAAGTAGAATGGCTTCGAGCCACGGTTGCAATTGGCCTGAATGTGAGCCAGCAGAAACGGAGCGGCATTGACAGGTTCGTTGTTGAAGACGCAATGAAGGAAGAAGAGCTCTTTGGAGTTCACTTTGTGGTTGCTGTCTCTGGAAAAAATAGTGTTGCTCAACGCTCTGTGAAAGTACCGGATGGTTGGGTTATGGGTATGAGTGGCGTGCAGGGAGTCCCAACCATCGGCATTGAGGCCGGTCAACTGATACCACAGCGCGAAAGCTTCATGCTAGAACTGATCAGTGATGCGGCGGTGAGCGTTGTCGCCGCGAGGTAGCTGTAGAATGCTGGCAATCTGATTTTGGTGCATCTGGTAGTTGACGCCAAACATCCGGAAGCAAGCGGCACCTGAATGCTGGTTAAGTTCTCCGCTGCTTGTGACGTAAGTGAACGAACTCAAGAACTCAAGAGTGAGTTGTTTGTATGTCGGTTGTGGGTTGGTGCAGAGGTTCCAGATGCCTGCTCTTTGAAGCATCCAGGTTACACCTTCAAGGAGTCCGAGCTCCGTAAGCGATGGAAGGTGTGGATAATAAGTCGACTGGAGCGACCTCTGATGAAATGCGATGTAGTTTGCTCGTTGTCTTTCGCCTAAGTCTCCTTCACTGAAGGTAATGTTGCTGATATCTGGGGTTTCTGCATTCCTTGCCATTGTTGGAAGATGGAGAGGTTTCTGAAGATTGGGGTTTTTCTGCAGAGTGGGAAGAATTGACAGAAGTGTGGTTTGGAAGTTGAGATTGAAGTTGAGATATAGAGTTCAATGTTGGGAGGACGAAAATTCGTAGTGGGGTAGGAGCTTGGGTGATTGGGAGTGGTAATGGGGGTAGTGGAAGAGAACACGAACTCTGTTTTATCAGATATCAGTTTTTGACTGCGTGATGGTCGTCACGTAGGTGTGACGGTCGTCACCCGCGTGACGCTCGTCATGGAGCTGTGACGGTCGTCACAGCAGCAAAATCTGCAGAACGCAGAATTTTGCTCTGAGGGCGTACTCGTAGTGACTTTAAGGCTTAGTATTAATACGGTGATGTAATATAACATCCAACAAACAACAAATAATGCGGAAACAGAATAATTGAAATAAAAAACTAGAATTGAAAGAACATAAAATTGAAATGATTGTACGTAGTACATAAAGAAAACTAACAATGCGAAAAATCCAAATGATTAAATGAAACTAAACTAGACTAAACTGAAACTACTGCTAAGAACTAGTAACTAATCTTTTTGTGTCTTCAGCTCATCGAATTTCCGTGAATAGTAGTCGAGTTGGTCGCAGACTAAATCCATGAAGCCTACCAGTTCGCTGTGCATGCCTGCGATGTCAGCTTTTACATTAGTCAGAGCTGTATCAACGTCGTCCAATCTGAGTAACACGGCATCCATTTTGTCGGTGGTCTCCTCAGGGATAGGCTCAGGATAGGTGTTGTAGTGCGGAGGAGTCGTAGGGTCTACTTCAGCTTCGGATACAGCATCCTCATAGTACATATAGTCGTGTGCCTAAGAGATGTGGTCATTGTCATACATATAGTTCTGTGGTGTTGACTGTGGTGAAGGAGGTCCCATAGGCTCATCCAATTCATAGAGCCAGTTATCCTCGTTGTCGATACTTGTCATCAGATGATCAGGCAGTGTGAATAGCTGTACTGGTTTTTCGTTAATAAGGTACTCATACGGTCCAGGTCCCATAGTTCCTAAGATGCGCCTGTTAAAGCAGAATTGTATGTTCATGGGTCGGATGGTGCCGAAACGAGTGCTAGCATTTAAGTGGAATCTAAGGCCAAGCTCGTGGGCAATCATTGTTACTAGGCCTCCTATAAGGATAGGTGTCTGAGGTTCCAGCGTTAGGCGTTTGAAAGATCTCATCATGAAAGGCACTGCATTTACTGTCCGTCCCTGAGAAGCACAGAACATGATGAATAACTCCTCTTTAGATACTGCAGTAATATTTTCTTCTTTTCCAAACAAGGTGTGAGCTAGTATCTTATGGAAGTATCTGAAGGTTGGGTTGTGTATGTCATCATTGTACATTCTGTCTGGTTCAGGGTGATAATCGCCTGTGATTCTACCCCAGAATTGATCGAGTTGAAAATCAATATCGTCATCTTCTGCACTGATGAACACATGCGGTCCGCTAGGGAATCCTAGGAGGTTAGCTAGTGACATCCGGCTATGGGTTTGGTCCATTCCAAACAATCGGAAGGTAATCAACTCTGTGCTGGATCCAAAACCATAGTTGGGTATGTATCTGAAAGAACTAAGGAATTCATAGGTAAGATCCTTATAGGTAGCGAAACGTGTTTTCAGAGCAGTGTTCTCCCAACCCAGTTGATTGAACAGGTATTGAATGCTATCTATGATCCCTAGTTTATCCATAGTAGCCTTATCATAATACAGCGTTAAGGCGAATTCTCTTTCGGTCAGTGCTGCGAATCTTGCCTTTTGAGCTAGTCCTCGGAAGTGAACCTTTGTGAAGTCGTATTCGGCCATACTCGCAGGTAATTCGTAGAAAACAGAAGGAATGTTTTGAAGGCTTTTAAAAATCCTGAAAAGTTTAAGACAGGAAGTTGAAGTCAGGATTTTTAGAAACGAAAAGCGGTAGAAACAAAAGACAAAAGAGAAAAATAAAATGAAAACAAACGAAAGTAGAAAGTAGTAGTAATTATAAGTTTAGAATTTTTGTTGGATTTTCAAAGTAAAATTTTAAAGAAAGATGAAATACAATAACGAGGGAAATTGGGTTGCCTCCTAGTAAGCGCTGTTTTTAACGTCTAAAGCCTGACGATAGCTTGGTGAGAAGCTATTCGGTTGTTTGAGCCGGAAGCTCAAGCAATGCTATACTGCTGACTTGAGGACTGCGGTCGTCCTTATTGTAGTGTTTTAGACGTTGCCCGTTTACGATAAACGGTGCATTCATCTTATCGGTAATTTCAACAGCTCCACTCTGAAGTACTTTATTCACTTCATAAGGTCCAGACCACCTAGATTTTAGTTTACCTGGGAAGAGTTTTAATCGTGAATTAAAGAGCAATACGATGTCTCCCACACTGAATTGTTTTCTGATTGAACGTTTATCATGCCACTTTTTAGTTCGTTCTTTGTAGATACGGGCATTTTCGTAAGCGTCTAATCGGAGTTCTTCCAAATCGTGTAAGTTCAAGATTCGCTTTTCTCCTGCCTCAGTGTAGTTGAAGTTGAGTGTCCTAATGGCCCAGAAGGCCTTATGCTCTAACTCTACAGGGAGATGGCAGGATTTACCGTAAACTAATTTGTAGGGGGTGGTACCTATTGGTGTCTTAAATGCGGTCCTATAAGCCCATAAAGCTTCTTGTAGCTTCGACGACCAATCTTTCCTTGAGGTAGCGACAGTCTTTTCCAATATCTGTTTTATTTCTCTGTTCGAGACTTCTACTTGTCTGCTGGTTTGCGGATGATAGGGTGTAGCTACTCGGTGTCAGACTCCATATCTAGAGAGAAGTTTATCGAATATTCGTGATATGAAGTGAGATCCTCTGTCACTAATGACGAGTCTTGGTACACCGAATCTAGGAAAGATTGTGTTTTTGAAGAGTTTGATTACTACTCGTGCGTCGTTTGTTGGAGCAGCTATGGCTTCTATCCATTTAGACATGTAATCGACAGCGACGAGTATGTAGTTATTACCAAAAGAAGGTGGAAATGGTCCCATGAAATCTATTCCCCAGACGTCGAAGATTTCTACCTCTAAGATTCCTTTCTGAGGCATTTCATCGCGTCGTGAGATGTTGCCAGTTCGTTGGCATCTATCGCACTTTTGCACAGCGATGTGAACGTCTTTCCAGAGATTAGGCCAGAATAAGCCGGCTTGGAGAATCTTAGCGCACGTCTTGGATGTACTAGCATGACCACCATATGGTGATGAATGGCATTGGGAAATAATATTTTCTATTTCTTCCTCTGGGACACAGCGACGATATATGTTGTCGGCCCCTCTCTTGAAGAGTAGAGGTTCGTCCCAATAATAGTGTTTCAGATCGTGGAAGAATTTCTTCTTTTGCTGATAAGTAAGATCCGGTGGAAGCACGCCCGCAGCGAGATAATTAACGATGTCAGCATACCAAGGTAATGTGACTTGGGCATAGAAGGCTTCTACGGCTTTTTCGAATTCTGGATCTTCCGAGATTGAATTGGGTATGTCCCTTTCTAATTTGGCTATCAGACGTTCGTACGAGAAATCGTCATTTATTGGTACTGGTTCATGTTTGATGCCTTCTATTCGGGATAAGTGATCCGCAACAACGTTCTCGGTTCCTTTCTTATCTTTGATTTCTAAGTCAAACTCTTGTAGTAACAGGATCCATCTCAATAGTCTTAGTTTGGCATCCTTTTTGCTTATTAGGTACCTTATGGCAGCGTGGTCTGTGTATATGATAATTTTTGCTCCTACTAAGTAAGAACGGAATTTGTCAAGCGCAAATATAACTGCTAGAAGTTCCTTTTCTGTGGTAGCGTAGTTCATTTGGGCAGGATCTAAGGTTCTACTGGCATAGTAGATAGCATGGAGTTTCTTGTCCTTCCTTTGTCCTAGAACTGCGCCTACAGCATAATCACTCGCATCGCATATGATTTCGAACGATAGTCGTCAATCTGGTGGTTGCATGATCGGTGCGGTGATAAGGGCTGATTTCAATGTTTCGAATGCTTTTAAATAGTCGTCGTCGAAGACGAACTCAGCATCTTTCATCAACAGGCCGGTCAGAGGTTTTGTGATTTTCGAGAAATCTTTTATAAATCTTCTGTAGAAACCGGCATGTCCTAGAAAACTCCGTATTTCTCGTACGGACTTTGGAGGTTGGAGATCTTTTATAATCTCTATTTTAGCTTTGTCTACCTCAATTCCTCTATCTGATATGACGTGTCCTAGAACTATTCCTTGTCGGACCATAAAATGGCATTTTTCCCAATTTAGGACGAGGTTTACTTTTACACAACGTTCTAATACCATTTCTAAGCTCTGTAGGCATCCTTCGAAACTTTGTCCACATACCGAGAAATCGTCCATAAATACTTCCATGATGACGTCTATGAAATCTGCGAAGATTGCCATCATGCATCTTTGGAAGGTTGCTGGAGCGTTACAGAGTCCGAACGGAATTCGGCGGTAAGCAAAAGTACCATAAGGACAGGTGAATGTAGTCTTTTCTTGGTCATCAGGATGGATAGGAATTTGGAAAAATCCTGAGTAACCATCTAGATAGCAGAAGTATGAGTGTTTGGCTAATCTTTCCAACATTTGGTCTATGAAGGGTAACGGGAAGTGATCTTTACGCGTAGCCTTGTTAAGCTTCCTATAATCAATACACATCCTACTTCCAGTCACGACTCTTTTTGTTATTGATTCGCCTTTTTCGTTTTTAACTACTGTGACTCCTCCTTTCTTTGGTACGACATGAACTGGGCTGACCCATTCACTATCGGAGATCGGATAGATGATTCCTGCATCTAGCAATTTCTTTACTTCATCTCTGACTACAGTGCTCAGGATGGGGTTCAGTCTTCTCTGATGCTCTCGAGAGGTTTTAGAGTCTTCCTCTATTGTAATTCGATGCATACAGATCGAAGGGCTTATACCTTTTAGATCGCTTATGTTATAGCCTAACGCGGTGGGGTACTTCTTTAGGACTTCTAATAGCTTTTCGGTTTCTGGTTGTCCTAAGTCGGCGTTGACTATCACTGGTCTTTTTAGTTCATCGTCTAGAAATTCATATCTGAGGTTTTTAAGTAGTGTTTTGAGTTCTAAAGATGGGTTCTTTGGACCTGGCATATGGTTTGGGGTTAGTCCTAAGCTTTCGCTTAGGCTGTCGTCTTTATACGGTTTACGCCAATTATCGTCTTCAGAAATATCGGGTATTTGAATCTTTATTATTTCTGAATACGTGGTCTCTTCGTTCTCAAGTTCTCTTATGCATTCGTCAATTTCGTCTACTAAGTAGCAGGTATCGTCTATTGCTGGTGCTTGTAAGAAATTGGTGAGAATGAACTCTATCTTTTCTTCTCCTACTTCGAATGTTAGCCTTCCTTTCTTCACGTCTATAATCGCTCCGGCTGTAGCTAGGAATGGTCTTCCTAGGATAATTGGGGTTACAGTGTCCTCCTTGATGTCCATGATTATGAAGTCGGTTGAAATGTAGAATTTTCCTATGCGTACTGGAACGTTTTCCAGTATTCCGACTGGGTATTTTACTGATCTGTCAGCTAATTGAACGGACATTTTGGTCGGTCTGAGGTCTCCCATGTTCAGCTTTTTGCATATAGATAAGGGCATAACACTGATACTGGCTCCTAAATTGCATAGAGCTTTGTCTATTACGAACTTTCCTATGACGCAGGGTATGGAGAAACTACCTAGGTCTTTTAATTTAGGAGGCATGCGGTTTTGAATAATAGCGCTACACTCTGCAGTAAGTGTAACTGTTTCATTATCCTCGATCTTTCTCTTATTCGACAGGATCTCTTTGAGAAATTTAGCGTATGATGGCATTTGAGTTATCGCTTCTGTAAAAGGAATAGTAATATTCAGCTGTTTAAGGAGCTCTACAAATTTCTTAAACTGTCCTGAAGTTTTGGAGTTTATTAATCTTTGAGGGTACGGGATAGGTAGTTTATATGGCGCTGGAGGTGCTTGAGTTTTTTTCACTTGCGGCATCCTCCTTCTCGGTTTCCTCCTTCTTCTCTGACTCGGATTCCTTTTCTGCTTGTTCAGTTGGTTTTTGTTGCATGGCTGAGTTTTCGGTCCTCGGATCGATCGGTTCGTCCAATTCTTTTCCACTTCTTAATATTACAGCATTTGCTTGGCCTTTTGGATTCTGTTCGGGTTGTCCAGGAAATGTGCCAGCAGGTGCGGCAGCAGAGGCTTGTTGTTGAGCCACTTGTGATATCTGTGTTTCTAACATTTTGTTGTGGGTGGCTAAAGCGTCTACTTTTCCTGTCAACTGTTTAATTTGCTCGCTAGTGTGTATGTTTTGATTCAGGAATTCTTTGTTTGTTTGAGCTTGAGTTGCTATGAACTTTTCCATCATCAGCTCGAGGTTTAATTTCCTAGGTGCATTCTGAGCAGCTGGTTTTTGATATCCTTGCGGAGCAGTTGGCATTTGCAATGCATTTTCTCTTTTGTAAGAAAAGTTTGGATGATTTCGCCAACCTGGGTTGTAGGTATTTGCGTAGGGATTTCCTTGAGCATAATTTACCTGGTCTGGTGGGATTTCGGCTAGCAATGGGCATACGGGTGCATTATGAGTGGTGCTTCCGCATAACTCGCAATTTGGAGTTACGGCAACGACGGTTGCAGTGGGGTTAACGGTCAGACTATCAATCTTCTGTGCTAGAGCATCTACTTTAGCATTAAACTTTTCAAGGCTGCTGATCTCGTACATCCCACCTTTCGCTGTGGTTTTCTCTATTGGAGTGCGTTCACCTCCCCATTGGCAATGGTTTTGTGACATGTTTTCAATTAATTGATAGACTTCATCGTATGGCTTATCCATAAGTGCACCGCCCGCAGCAGCGTCTATTGTCAATCTAGTATTGTATAGAAGCCCATTATAGAAAGTATGGATTGTCACCCAGTCTTCTAGACCGTGGTAAGGACATGTTCTCATCATATCTTTGAATCGTTCCCATGCTTCGTAAAGAGATTCAGTATCTTTTTGTCGAAATCCGTTGATTTGAGCTCTAAGCATAGCAGTTTTGCTTGGCGGAAAATATCTCGCTAAGAAGACGTTCTTCAATTGCTCCCACGTCGTAACGGAGTTGGATGGTAACGATTGTAACCATGTCCACACTCTGTCTCTAAGAGAGAATGGGAAAAGACGAAGTCTTATCGCGTCTGGAGTTACTCCATTTGCTTTCACTGTGTCTGCGTATTGTACAAACTTCGTTAGATGTTCGTTCGGATCCTCAGTTGCGTTTCCTGAGAATTCGTTTTGTTGTACAGCCGACAGCAATGATGGTTTCAGCTCAAAATCATTTCGGGTAATAGCTGGGGCAGCAATGCTACTTCTAGGCTCCATCTGAGAGGGTGTAGCGTATGCCTTCAGCGGTTTGTTTGGAGGTCCTTTAGCCATCTCTGGTTCTTCTTCTTCTGATTTGGGAATGGGAGTGAGAGGTTCGGGAGTGTTATGTTTGAGTTGTTTGAGTTGGTACTCAATGATTCTACTTCTTAAATGTAAGAAGCGTTCTAGTGCTGCGACTGAAGGTTTTACGATATCGCCTTGCGGGCGATTTCTTGGCATACAATCGACAGCACTAGTAAAGGAAAAATGAAAATTGTTAACCTAGTCTATACGGCGTAACAGAAGGTTACACTATTGACTAAACGGGTCCCTGGCAACGGCGCCAAAAACTTGATCGCGACTTTCTATGTCTAATACAACCTAACTGCAAGTGCACAGTCTATAGCTTAGTAATAATAGATATCGATCCCACAGGGACTCGTAATCAAACTAGTGTTCTCGGGAGTTACTATGTTTATCTAGGTAGAATATGTTTAAGGGAATAAGATTGTCACTAAAAGGGAACTAAGAATACTATTTAGATTATAAATGATTGAATTGATACGTAGTAATTGTGTTCTTCAGGGATTTGATAAGTTACTGGTGTATGAAATAATTTTCAAAGTTTATTTAAGCAGAAAATGTAGATTTGAAGACTCTCGCCTCACGATGGTTATTGACGCTAATCATAATCCTAAGGGCCAAACGTACACTTTCGTATCCCGTTCGGGGTTAAAATTATTTTTTGGAAATCTCTAAGTTCTAATTCATTTTAAAGTGCTTTCGCTGTTATTAAAACAAATGCCTAGTGTTTACTATCTGACCTTACCGCAGCTTTCGCTTGTTGGTTCGTATCTTAATTAATTTCCCACTTTCGTGGCAAAACTACTTTTAAATAAGTTCTCGCTTTCGCGACGAAGTTTATTCAGTGAATCAATTTTAAACACTCAGACCATAAATTACTTTTATGAAAAGAAAGTTTTTCAACCAGTTGTTATCAAATCCCATTCGAATTATTACTACATATCGATTACCTAAGTTTAGCTAGACATGGATTTGGGAAAGATAAAACATAAATAAAAATAATAAATAATGATTTGCATTATAATAAAACTGAAATCGATTGAAATGAGAAACCTGTAAATATTCCAATTGGCCTTTGGGCAGATCCTCCACAAATGTTGGCAGGATTCTGATCTCTATGCCAATTTGATCGTACAATAAAATAGAAGTTATAGAAGAATGGAAAATGGAATACAGGAAAGGTAAAGAGAAACAAATAAGAATATTGCTGGAAAATAAGCTCTGGAAATAAATTCGGCAGCACTTCGTGGTATGAATGCAGCACACTTTCTGAAGTCCCCTGTTTCCCTTTTTATAGAAGTGGAATCCCAACGGTTATCACTGAAGATGATGGACTTTGAGGCAGATAATTTAGGGAGTAGTGGTCCACTCTGTGGGAATTGGAATTGATTCTTTGACGTGTAATTTGAGTGGGGCGTTTTTGCCTGCATGACGGTCGTCACAAGGTGTGACGGTCGTCATGAAGCTGTGACGGTCATCACATCAGCAAAAACAGCTTCCTGCGCTTTTCATTGTGTTTTCACTCCTTTTTCGTCCATATTTCATCTGAGATTGCTTCTTTTCTTCATGTTGCCTTGTTTAGACGTGATCGTTGAATACCTGCAAAACATCAGACAAATACACGGAAATAACCCGAAATCGGATCGAAAACGGTTAAACTTTAGTTGAATTATGCATAAAAATGTCTATATGATTTCGTGTTATCAAACTCCCCTAAGCTTGAATCTTTGCTTGTCCTCAAGTAAAACATGAAAAGGTCCGCAAGCACGAGGCAGCTTCTTCGTTCGCAAAAGTCGGAAAAAACCGGGATTCTTGGTAGGAACAAAACGAGTACCATGACGACACTTAGACTACAAGTCTTCGGAGGTCTCCTTTTTATGCAAACCGGTCCCAGTCATGCTACTGTAACTTGGCGTCAAGGTTCTCACGGCAAGTTCACCCTGTTTGTTCTAGCGCAATCACATTAAGCCCGTTGTCCATACACTTTCATGGCAAGTCGACCTGTTAGTGAATATGATCTCATTTCTTGTTTTTGATCTTCTTCATTGATCATAAGCTTATGTCATTGATTTTTCAATGAGTTTTCGTGCCGTTGGGCTAAATGCTCGGGTGAGGAGCACCTAACTTAGAAGGAAACGTATCTTATATTCTTGGGCTTTTTAGCTCTCTTTTCATGATTTTTCATCTTTTTTGGAGATCAAACACTTATTTGCGTCGGTCGCTCGCTTAGAAGTGTTTTTAGGATGGTGCTGACTGCTAGTATAGACTACTTGGGGTTGAGTTTGCGCAGACACTTGAGACTTGGGTACGCGTAGGTAGTGAAACCGACTCGCATAAACCGGAGATCTAAGGTGTCAGGACGGTACTGGTTTTGTTAGGACTGTCGTTTCCTCGGAGTTTCAAAACATGGTTTGAACTCGGTTACATTCTCGTGATGCTTTTGCTTTTGAGGAACGAGCTAAAGTCTTTGTTTACGTTGAATAATGTGGGGATTGTTTGCGTAACGGGAAAAATATATAGACGAGTTTTATTTGCTAGAAATAGAAAGTGTTAAAATAGAAATTACGAAAATTCAAAGTGCAGTGGAATGGAAATAAAGGAAATTCAGAGTACAGTGGAATGGAAATAAAGGCTCCGCTCCCACACTATCTCGATCAGTATCCTCACTGATTCTTGAAGCGTGCGAGAGGGAGATACAACTGAAATGAAAGTACAAATAACTGAAATATAGTAAACAATGAAGGAAAAAAAATGGAAATCTAGTCACGGCCTCTGTCACGTCCACGTTGGCGTCCTCTGGCTCTGGCAAGGGCTACCCTGTCCTCATAACTCATAGCTCCGGTGTGGTAGACGGTGTCTCGGAGTCCTTCGACCTGCAAAGTCAGATTCGCCAGGCTCTCAGTGATAGTAGCTTGGCCGGTGTGAAGTTGTTGCATTTGAGTCCGGTGCCAAGCTTCGAACTGGTCAGCTCGCTGATTCTGCTGCTGCAGCATCGTGAGTATCTGTGTCTGCTGGTCTAGGGAGCGGAGGAGGTCCTCTTCTGTGTAGTCTGGCACGGGATGATGGCGGCGGCGAGAGGATGTACCTTCTGGAGGAGGAGGCTGCGATGCCTCTGGCTGCTCGGACCTGTCCAACTCAGCTTGGATTTCATCGTCAGAATCGTGAGTGTGATCCTGAGTAGGAACAGCGGCAGCAGGAAGGGCAGTGAGGTCGAACAACCAGTTGGTACGATCCTCTGGGTGTGTGCGGGTGTGTGACGGAAGGATGATGCTTCAGACGGTCTTGCCACGCACTACCAGATGGTATTTGCCGTCAGCTCTGGAGCGGATGAGATGAGAGGTTCTGCAGTGGTCGATGTCAAGGAACACCGAGGGGATGGAATGGAGGTGCTAGAGGCGGTCGCCAAGGTTCAGCCCAAGTGCAATGGCGGTGACAATCCCGCCAAAGTAGAATGGCTTCGAGCCACGGTTGCAATTGGCCTGAATGTGAGCCAGCAGAAACGGAGCGGCGTTGACAGGTTTGTTGTTGAAGACGCAATGAAGGAAGAAGAGCTCTTTGGAGTTCACTTTGTGGTTGCTGTCTCTGGCAAAAATAGTGTTGCTCAACGCTCTGTGAAAGTACCGGATGGTTGGGTTATCGATATGAGTGGCGTACAGGGAGTCCCAACCATCGGCATTGAGGCCGGTCAACTGATACCACAACGTGAAAGCTTCGTGCTGGAACTGATCAGTGATGCGGCGGTGAGCGTTGTCGCCGCGAGGTAGCTGTAGAATGCTGGCAATCTGATTTTGGTGCATCTGGTAGTTGACGCCAAACATCCGGAAGCAAGCGGCACCTGAATGCTGGTTAAGTTCGCCGCTGCTTGTGACGTAAGTGAACGAACTCAAGAACTCAAGAGTGAGTTGTTCGTATGTTGGCTATGGGTTGGTGCAGAGGTTCCAGATGCCTGCTCTTTGAAGCATCCAGGTTACACCTTCAAGGAGTCCGAGCTCCGTAAGCGATGGAAGGTGTGGATAATAAGTTGGCTGGAGCGACCTCTGATGAAATGCGATGTAGTTTGCTCGTTGTCTTTCGCCTAAGTCTCCTTCACTGAAGGTAATGTTGCTGATATCTGGGGTTTCTGCATTCCTTGCCATTGTTGGAAGATGGAGAGGTTTCTGAAGATTGGGGTTTTTCTGCAGAGTGGGAAGAATTGACAGAAGTGTGGTTTGGAAGTTGAGATTGAAGTTGAGATATAGAGTTCAATGTTGGGAGGACGAAAATTCGTAGTGGGGTAGGAGCTTGGGTGATTGGGAGTGGTAATGGGGGTAGTGGAAGAGAACACGAACTCTGTTTTATCAGATATCAGTTTTTGACTGCGTGACGGTCGTCACGTAGGTGTGACGGTCGTCACCCGCGTGACGCTCGTCATGGAGCTGTGACGGTCGTCACAGCAGCAAAATCTGCAGAACGCAGAATTTTGCTCTGAGGGCGTACTCGTAGTGACTTTAAGGCTTAGTATTGATACGATGATGTAATATAACATCCAACAAACAACAAATAATGCGGAAACAGAATAATTGAAATAAAAAACTAGAATTGAAAGAACATAAAATTGAAATGATTGTACGTAGTACATAAAGAAAACTAACAATGCGAAAAATCCAAATGATTAAATGAAACTAAACTAGACTAAATTGAAACTACTGCTAAGAACTAGTAACTAATTTTTCCGTGTCTTCAGCTCATCGAATTTCTGTGAATAGTAGTCGAGTTGGTCGCAGACTAAATCCATGAAGCCTACCAGTTCGCTGTGCATGCCTGCGATGTCAGCTTTTACATTAGTCAGAGCTGTATCAACGTCGTCCAATCTGAGTAACACGGCATCCATTTTGTCGGTGGTCTCCTCAGGGATAGGCTCAGGATAGGTGTTGTAGTGCGGAGGAGTCGTAGGGTCTACTTCAGCTTCGGATACAGCATCCTCATAGTACATATAGTCGTGTGCCTAAGAGATGTGGTCATTGTCATACATATAGTTCTGTAGTGTTGACTGTGGTGAAGGAGGTCCCATAGGCTCATCCAATTCATAGAGCCAGTTATCCTCGTTGTCGATACTTGTCATCAGATGATCAGGCAGTGTGAATAGCTGTACTGGTTTTTCGTTAATAAGGTACTCATACGGTCCAGGTCCCATAGTTCCTAAGATGCGCCTGTTAAAGCAGAATTGTATGTTCATGGGTCGGATGGTGCCGAAACGAGTGCTAGCATTTAAGTGGAATCTAAGGCCAAGCTCGTGGGCAATCATTGTTACTAGGCCTCCTATAAGGATAGGTGTCTGAGGTTCCAGCGTTAGGCGTTTGAAAGATCTCATCATGAAAGGCACTGCATTTACTGTCCGTCCCTGAGAAGCACAGAACATGATGAATAACTCCTCTTTAGATACTGCAGTAATATTTTCTTCTTTTCCAAACAAGGTGTGAGCTAGTATCTTATGGAAGTATCTGAAGGTTGGGTTGTGTATGTCATCATTGTACATTCTGTCTGGTTCAGGGTGATAATCGCCTGTGATTCTACCCCAGAATTGATCGAGTTGAAAATCAATATCGTCATCTTCTGCACTGATGAACACATGCGGTCTGCTAGGGAATCCTAGGAGGTTAGCTAGTGACATCCGGCTATGGGTTTGGTCCATTCCAAACAATTGGAAGGTAATCAACTCTGTGCTAGATCCAAAACCATAGTTGGGTATGTATCTGAAAGAACTAAGGAATTCATAGGTAAGATCCTTATAGGTAGCGAAACGTGTTTTCAGAGCAGTGTTCTCCCAACCCAGTTGATTGAACAGGTATTGAATGTTATCTGTGATCCCTAGTTTATCCATAGTAGCCTTATCATAATACAGCGTTAAGGCGAATTCTCTTTCGGTCAGTGCTGCGAATCTTGCCTTTTGAGCTAGTCCTCGGAAGTGAACCTTTGTGAAGTCGTATTCGGCCATACTCGCAGGTGATTCGGAGAAAACAGAAGGAATGTTTTGAAGGCTTTTAAAAATCCTGAAAAGTTTAAGACAGGAAGTTGAAGTCAGAATTTTTAGAAACGAAAAGCGGTAGAAACAAAAGACAAAAGAGAAAAATAAAATGAAAACAAACGAAAGTAGAAAGTAGTAGTAATTATAAGTTTAGAATTTTTGTTGGATTTTCAAAGTAAAATTTTAAAGAAAGATGAAATACAATAACGAGGGAAATTGGGTTGCCTCCCAGTAAGCGTTGTTTTTAACGTCTAAAGCCTGACGATAGCTTGGTGAGAAGCTATTCGGGTGTTTGAGCCGGAAGCTCAAGCAATGCTATACTGCTGACTTGAGGACTGCGGTCGTCCTTATTGTAGTATTTTAGACATTGCCCGTTTACGATAAACGGTGCATTCATCTTATCGGTAATTTCAACAGCTCCACTCTGAAGTACTTTAGTCACTTCATAAGGTCCAGACCACCTAGATTTTAGTTTACCTGGGAAGAGTTTTAATCGTGAATTAAAGAGCAATACGATGTCTCCCACACTGAATTGTTTCCTGATTGAACGTTTATCATGCCACTTTTTAGTTCGTTCTTTGTAGATACGAGCATTTTCGTAAGCGTCTAATCGGAGTTCTTCCAACTCGTGTAAGTTCAAGATTCGCTTTTCTCCTGCCTCAGTGTAGTTGAAGTTGAGTGTCCTAATGGCCCAGAAGGCCTTATGCTCTAACTCTACAGGGAGATGGCAGGATTTACCGTAAACTAATTTGTAGGGGGTGGTACCTATTGGTGTCTTAAATGCGGTCCTATAAGCCCATAAAGCTTCTTGTAGCTTCGACGACCAATCTTTCCTTGAGGTAGCGACAGTCTTTTCCAATATCTGTTTTATTTCTCTGTTCGAGACTTCTACTTGTCCGTTGGTTTGCGGATGATAGGGTGTAGCTACTCGGTGTCGGACTCCATATCTAGAGAGAAGTTTATCGAATATTCGTGATATGAAGTGAGATCCTCCGTCACTAATGACGAGTCTTGGTACACCGAATCTGGGAAAGATTGTGTTTGAAGAGTTTGATTACTACTCGTGCGTCGTTTGTTGGAGCAGCTATGGCTTCTATCCATTTAGACACGTAATCGACAACGACGAGTATGTAGTTATTACCAAAAGAAGGTGGGAATGGTCCCATGAAATCTATTCCCCAGACGTCGAAGATTTCTACCTCTAAGATTCCTTTCTGAGGCATTTCATCGCGTCGTGAGATGTTGCCAGTTCGTTGGCATGTATCGCACTTTTGCACAGCGATGTGAACGTCTTTCCAGAGATTAGGCCAGAATAAGCCGGCTTGGAGAATCTTAGCGCACGTCTTGGATGTACTAGCATGACCACCATATGGTGATGAATGGCATTGGGAAATAATATTTTCTATTTCTTCCTCTGGGACACAGCGACGATATATGTTGTCGGCCCCTCTCTTGAAGAGTAGAGGTTCGTCCCAATAATAGTGTTTCAGATCGTAGAAGAATTTCTTCTTTTGCTGATAAGTAAGATCCGGTGGAAGCACGCCCGCAGCGAGATAATTAACGATGTCAGCATACCAAGGTAATGTGACTTGGGCATAGACGGCTTCTACGGCTTTTTCGAATTCTGGATCTTCCGAGATTGAATTGGGTATGTCCCTTTCTAATTTGGCTATCAGACGTTCGTACGGGAAATCGTCATTTATTGGTACTGGTTCATGTTTGATGCCTTCTATTCGGGATAAGTGATCCGCAAAAACGTTCTCGGTTCCTTTCTTATCTTTGATTTCTAAGTCAAACTCTTGTAGTAACAGGATCCATCTCAATAGTCTTAGTTTGACATCCTTTTTGCTTATTAGGTACCTTATGGCAGCGTGGTCTGTGTATATGATAATTTTTGCTCCTACTAAGTAAGAACGGAATTTGTCAAGCGCAAATATAACTGCTAGAAGTTCCTTTTCCATGGTAGCGTAGTTCATTTGGGCAGGATCTAAGGTTCTACAGGCATAGTAGATAGCATGGAGTTTCTTGTCCTTCCTTTCTCCTAGAACTGCGCCTACAGCATAATCACTCGCATCACACATGATTTCGAACGGTAGTCGCCAATCTGGTGGTTGCATGATCGGTGCAGTGATAAGGGCTGATTTCAATGTTTCGAATGCTTTTAAATAGTCGTCGTCGAAGACGAACTCAGCATCTTTCATCAACAGGCCGGTCAGAGGTTTTGTGATTTTCGAGAAATCTTTTATAAATCTTCTGTAGAAACCGGCATGTCCTAGAAAACTCCGTATTTCTCGTACGGACTTTGGAGGTTGGAGATCTTTTATAATCTCTATTTTAGCTTTGTCTACCTCAATTCCTCTATCTGATATGACGTGTCCTAGAACTATTCCTTGTCGGACTATAAAATGGCATTTTCCCAATTTAGGACGAGGTTTACTTTTACACAACGTTCTAATACCATTTCTAAGCTCTGTAGGCATCCTTCGAAACTTTGTCCACATACCGAGAAATCGTCCATAAATACTTCCATGATGTCGTCTATGAAATCTGCGAAGATTGCCATCATGCATCTTTGGAAGGTTGCTGGAGCGTTACAGAGTCCGAACGACATTCGGCGGTAAGCAAAAGTACCATAAGGACAGGTGAATGTAGTCTTTTCTTGGTCATCAGGATGGATAGGAATTTGGAAAAATCCTGAGTAACCATCTAGATAGCAGAAGTATGAGTGTTTGGCTAATCTTTCCAACATTTGGTCTATGAAGGGTAACGGGAAGTGATCTTTACGTGTAGCCTTGTTAAGCTTCCTATAATCAATACACATCCTGCTTTCAGTCACGACTCTTTTTGTTATTGATTCGCCTTTTTCGTTTTTAACTACTGTGACTCCTCCTTTCTTTGGTACGAAGGGCTTATACCTTTTAGATCGCTTATGTTATAGCCTAACGCGGTGGGGTACTTCTTTAGGACTTCTAATAGCTTTTCGGTTTCTGGTTGTCCTAAGTCGGCGTTGACTATCACTGGTCTTTTTAGTTCATCGTCTAGAAATTCATATCTGAGGTTTTTAAGCAGTGTTTTGAGTTCTAAAGATGGGTTCTTTGGACCTGGCATATGGTTTGGGGTTAGTCCTAAGCTTTCGCTTAGGCTGTCGTCTTTATACGGTTTACGCCAATTATCGTCTTCAGAAATATCGGGTATTTGAATCTTTATTATTTCTGAATACGTGGTCTCTTCGTTCTCAAGTTCTCTTATGCATTCGTCAATTTCGTCTACTAAGTAGCAGGTATCGTCTATTGCTGGTGCTTGTAAGAACTTGGTGAGAATGAACTCTATCTTTTCTTCTCCTACTTCGAATGTTAGCCTTCCTTTCTTCACGTCTATAATCGCTCCGACTGTAGCTAGGAATGGTCTTCCTAGGATAATTGGGGTTATAGTGTCCTCCTTGATGTCCATGATTATGAAGTCGGTTGGAATGTAGAATTTTCCTATGCGTACTGGAACGTTTTCCAGTATTCCGACTGGGTATTTTACTGATCTGTCAGCTAATTGAACGGACATTTTGGTGGGTCTGAGGTCTCCCATGTTCAGCTTTTTGCATATAGATAAGGGCATAACACTGATACTGGCTCCTAAATCGCATAGAGCTTTGTCTATTACGAACTTTCCTATGACGCAGGGTATGGAGAAACTACCTGGGTCTTTTAATTTAGGAGGCATGAGGTTTTGAATAATAGCACTACACTCTGCAGTAAGTGTAACTGTTTCATTATCCTCGATCTTTCTCTTATTCGACAGGATCTCTTTGAGAAATTTAGCGTATGACGGCATTTGAGTTATCGCTTCTGTAAAAGGAATAGTAATATTCAGCTGTTTAAGGAGCTCTACAAATTTCTTAAACTGTCCTGAAGTTTTGGAGTTTATTAATCTTTGAGGGTACGGGATAGGTAGTTTATATGGCGCTGGAGGTGCTTGAGTTTTTTCACTTGCGGCATCCTCCTTCTCGTTGTCCTCCTTCTTCTCTGACTCGGATTCCTTTTCTGCTTATTCAGTTGGTTTTTGTTGCATGGCTGAGTTTTCGTTCCTCGGATCGATCGGTTCGTTCAATTCTTTTCCACTTCTTAATATTACAGCATTTGCTTGGCCTTTTGGATTCTGTTCGGGTTGTCCAGGAAATGTGCCAGCAGGTGCGGTAGCATAGGCTTGTTGTTGAGCCATTGTGATATCTGTGTTTCTAACATTTTGTTGTGGGTGGCTAAAGCGTCTACTTTTCCTGTCAACTGTTTAATTTGCTCGCTAGTGTGTATGTTTTGATTCAAGAATTCTTTGTTTGTTTGAGCTTGAGTTGCTATGAACTTTTCCATCATCAGCTCGAGGTTTGATTTCCTAGGTGCATTCTGAGCAGCTGGTTTCTGATATCCTTGCGGAGCAGTAGGCATTTGCAATGCATTTTCGCTTTTGTAAGAAAAGTTTGGATGATTTCGCCAACCTGGGTTGTAGGTATTTGCGTAGGGATTTCCTTGAGCATAATTTACCTGGTCTGGTGGGATTCCGGCTAGCAATGGGCATTCGGGTGCATTATGAGTGGTGCTTCCGCATAACTCGCAATTTGGAGTTACGGCAGCGACGGTTGCAGTGGGGTTAACGGTCAGACTATCAATCTTCTGTGCTAGAGCATCTACTTTAGCATTGAACTTTTCAAGGCTGCTGATCTCGTACATCCCACCTTTCGCTGTGGTTTTCTCTATTGGAGTGCGTTCACCTCCCCATTGGCAATGGTTTTGTGACATGTTTTCAATTAATTGATAGGCTTCATCGTATGGCTTATCCATAAGTGCACCGCCCGCGGCAGCGTCTATTGTCAATCTAGTATTGTATAGAAGCCCATTATAGAAAGTATGGATTGTCACCCAGTCTTCTAGACCGTGGTGAGGACATGTTCTCATCATATCTTTGAATCGTTCCCATGCTTCGTAAAGAGATTCAGTATCTTTTTGTCGAAATTCGTTGATTTGAGCTCTAAGCATAGCAGTTTTGCTTGGCGGAAAATATCTCGCTAAGAAGATGTTCTTCAATTGCTCCCACGTCGTAACGGAGTTGGATGGTAACGATTGTAACCATGTCCACGCTCTGTCTCTAAGAGAGAATGGGAAAAGACAAAGTCTTATCGCATCTGAAGTTACTCCATTTGCTTTCACTGTGTCTGCGTATTGTACAAACTTCGTTAGATGTTCGTTCGGATCCTCAGTTGCGTTTCCTGAGAATTGGTTTTGTTGTACAGCCGACAGCAATGATGGTTTCAGCTCAAAATCATTTCGGGTAATAGCTGGGGCAGCAATGCTACTTCTAGGCTCCATCTGAGAGGGTGTAGCGTATGCCTTCAGCGGTTTGTTTGGAGGTCCTTCAGCCATCTCTGGTTCTTCTTCTTCTGATTTGGGAATGGGAGTGAGAGGTTCGGGAGTGTTATGTTTGAGTTGTTTGAGTTGGTACTCAATGATTCTACTTTTTAAATGTAAGTAGCGTTCTAGTGCTGCGACTGAAGGTTTTACGATATCGCCTTGCGGGCGATTTCTTGGCATACAATCGACAGCACTAGTAAAGGAAAAATGAAAATTGTTAACCTAGTCTATACGGCGTAACAGAAGGTTACACTATTGACTAAACGGGTCCCCGACAACGGCGCCAAAAACTTGATCGCGACTTTCTATGTCTAATACAACCTAACTGCAAGTGCACAGTCTATCGCGTAGTAATAATAGATATCGATCCCACAGGGACTCGTAATCAAACTAGTGTTCTCGGGAGTTACTATGTTTAGCTAGGTAGAATATGTTTAAGGGAATAAGATTGTCACTAAAAGGGAACTAAGAATACTATTTAGATTATAAATGATTGAATCAATACGTAGTAATTGTGTTCTTCAGGGATTTGATAAGTTACTGGTGTATGAAATAATTTTCAAAGTTTATTTAAGCAGAAAATGGAGATTTGAAGACTCTCGCCTCATGATGGTTATTGACGCTAATCATAATCCTAAGGGCCAAACGTACACTTTCGTATCCCGTTCGGGGTTAAAATTATTTTTTGGAAATCTCTAAGTTCTAATTCATTTTAAAGTGCTTTCGCTGTTATTAAAACAAATGCCTAGTGTTTACTATCTGACCTTACCGTAGCTTTCGCTTGTTGGTTCGTATCTTAATTAATTTCCCACTTTCGTGGCAAAACTACTTTTAAATAAGTTCTCGCTTTCGCGACGAAGTTTATTCAGTGAATCAATTTTAAACACTCTGACCATAAATTACTTTTATGAAAAGAAAGTTTTTCAACCAGTTGTTATCAAATCCCATTCGAATTATTACTACATATCGATTACCTAAGTTTAGCTAGACATGGATTTGGGAAAGATAAAACATAAATAAAAATAATAAATAATGATTTGCATTATAATAAAACTGAAATCGATTGAAATGAGAAACCTGTAAATATTCCAATTGGCCTTTGGGCAGATCCTCCACAAATGTTGGCAGGATTCTGATCTCTATGCCAATTTGATCGTACAATAAAATAGAAGTTATAGAAGAATGGAAAATGGAATACAGGAAAGGTAAAGAGAAACAAATAAGAATATTGCTGGAAAATAAGCTCTGGAAATAAATTCGGCAGCACTTCGTGGTATGAATGCAACACACTTTCTGAAGTCCCCTGTTTCCCTTTTAATAGAAGTGGAATCCCAACGGTTATTACTGAAGATGATGGACTTTGAGGCAGATAATTTAGGGAGTAGTGGTCCACTCTGTGGGAATTGGAACTGATTCTTTGACGTGTAATTTGAGTGGGGCGTTTTTGCCTGCATGACGGTCGTCACAAGGTGTGACGGTCGTCACCCGTGTGACGGTCGTCATGAAGCTGTGACGATCGTCACATCAGCAAAAACAACTTCCTGCGCTTTTCATTGTGTTTTCACTCCTTTTTCGTCCATATTTCATCTGAGATTGCTTCTTTTCTTCATGTTGCCTTGTTTAGACGTGATCGTTGAATACCTGCAAAACATCAGACAAATACACGGAAATAACCCAAAATCGGATCGAAAACGGTTAAACTTTAGTTGAATTATGCATAAAAATGTCTATATGATTTCGTGTTATCACCTGTACTTGTTTAAATTGGGTGGTGACAATCTTTTGAGGAGGTGTGTTACTGGCGATGAATCGTAAAGTCTTCTTTGGCACTGTCACAACTCAACTTACGGTGGACATTACAATGGAGCAAGAACGGCCACTAAAGTCCTTCAATCAGGATTTTATTGGGCTACTATTTTCAAAGACGCAAATGCCCATGCGCAAAGTTGTGATAGCTTCCAAAGAAGTGGTGGGATTGGTATGAGAGACGAGATGCCTCTCCAAAACATCCAAGAGGTCGAAATATTCGATTGTTGGGGTATCAACTTTGTTGGACCATTCCCACCCTCTTATGGTAACGAATATTTGCTGGTAGCGGTTAACTATGTTTCTAAGTGGGTTGAGGCGATTGCCTCACCTCGGGCGGATGCTAAAATGGTAATAAATTTTTTGAAGAAAAACATCTTTTTCCCGTTTTGGAACCCCCCGTGTGTTGATTAGTGACGGAGGGTCACACTTTTGTAATGCACCGTTAGAAATTTTTTTGAAACATTACGGTGTATCACACAAAGTGGCGACTCCGTATCACCCTCAAGCCAATGGTCAAGCCGAAGTCTCTAATCGTGAGATTAAGAGAATTCTTGAAAAAACCGTGTCAAATTAGAGAAAAGAGTGGTCGCAAAAAGTGGATGAAGCTTTGTGGGCGTACCGTACCGCTTAGAAAGCTCCAATTGGGCTAACTCCTTTTCAATTGGTATTTGGTAATACTTTCCATTTTCCAGTCGAATTGGAGCATAAAGCTTTGTGGGCCTTGAAATTTTTGAACTTTGATAAGGATTTGGCCGGTGAAAAAAGAAAAGTGCAATTGCTTGAATTGGAAGAAATGTGCAATGCCGCAAGTGCTGGAAAGAAGCGAAAGGTCGGAAGCACATCCCGTCCTGTTCCCATCCAATTTGACACTGATAAGTTTGTTGGGCTAAAGCAAGCCGCGTGCTATGTGGCGTTGGAGAAAAGAAAAATCTTACCTAAGAAGAGGTTTGTGATCAACGCACAGGGCGATTACCGGACATTTGCGGGGTTGATACATAGCAAGAAGTGGGACAGATTGATTTCTCCACCCGAAAGCTATATCACTGAGATGGTGCGTGAGTTCTACGCAAACGCGTTGCCTAATGATGACGAGCCTTTCACTTGAAGTACAAGAGTGTTAGGACGTCAGATTGCTTTTAATCGGGATGCTATCAACCGAGTGCTTGGTGAACCGCTCCATCTGGGAGTTAATGAGTTGGATAATTACACCAGAGATCTGAGGCTCATCAGGAACATTAATGATATTTCAGCAGCACTGTTATTAGAAGGAAAGACTGTTGAGAGAAACCCATCTGGGGTGGCTGTGAGGTATCATCGGGAGGATATGATTCCCTTAACTCAGCTGATTTTGATGTTGGTTCTAACAAACATTAAACCCAAATCACATACGTCGACCGTGCCGATCCCAGTGGCACACTTGGTCCAACGCATTCTGACCAATGTTCAAATCAATGTGGCGCCAATCATTGCGAATGAGATGAAGGTCGTGGTTGAGAGTGGGCTGAAGTCGGGGGCGCGAGTTAATTTCCCCCTTGCTTTTCCTTGCCTCATCATGGCTTTGTGCTCACAATCGAGGATGAAGCTTCCTTCCCGCAGTCTAGTGAAGATTCTGTCTGCAATCGATGATCGATATGTGGACAAGTATTGTAGGCCTAAAAACTTCAGAGGTAGTACAGCTGCTGGTGATACCGGGACTGCTGATGGTCCTGGTGCTTTTTCTCAGGGGTTTGATCCTTTTCAGCAGGCAGTCTGTAATTACAATTGGGATTGGATGACGACAACTCAGTGTGCTATGATTGATATTCATGACTCTATGCAGGTTCTCCAATTGCAAGTTTGTGACCCCTCTATTGAGCATCCTATAATGACGCGTGAGCAGTTTCTGCAGCACGCGAGCTGACCTGAGGACAGGCCTGTTTTCGGAGGAGGGGCGGGTGCTTCTGGTGGCGCTGAGGATGATGATGAGGCTGATGATAGTGATGATAATGATGATGATGATGGTGATGATGATGAGGAGTATGTGTCCGAAGAGGACTAAGTTTGTTTTTATGTTATGTTTTATTATTTTGTATTTTCAGATACTTTGGTTTTAGTTGTACTATTTGGGGTGTTTTGTCCCCCACGCACATTTTTATTTTTTGATGTAATGTTTAATGTTTTGTTTTAAATTATTGTGTTTTGCTTAAGTTCTTTTGTTTAATAAATTTTTCGTTGATTGATGATTAAACCTTCTAGATTGATTGCTCTCTGAAAGAAGTATTCAATGGAGGTGCATCTAAGCTTGGATGGCAATGATAAAAATAACAAGCGAATAATGCTAAGGTACATGGTTACCTTCAGTTAGAACTTTAGAATGGATGAAGAACTTTACGCTTGTCGTAATTGAATATTGTTCTTTTTTGCAACATAATTGAATGAATGATTCACTTAGGACTTAAAACCACAAATTGTGAGGAAACCTCCATTGTACAAATAAATGATGGATTCTAATAAACTGTGTTGATTCATTTAATTCGTGCTTTGTATTTTATTATTGTGAATTTGTGGAAGCAATTAGAAATGATCAAGGCATTTGTTTTCTTTCGAGCACAACCAGTTCCAAATACAAACTACCCATGAACAAAGAGTATTCGTAAACCTCTTTGAGCTTAAACAGTTGAATCTCAGCTTGAAACAAGACGAGACTTCAAAACCTTTTTTTTCTTGAAACCCTGATTTTTTTTGGATAATTGTTCTTCTTCCTTAAAAATTCAAGAGCATTCACTTGGGGTAAGTAAAAGATAAGTTGGGGAGAACGAAAATGAAAATCGGTAGGTCAGCAAAACTCTGGAATAACCGAGCAAGCATTGAAAAAAAAAGAGAAACACTTGTTTTGTGAACATTGTGTGGAAAAGAAGAAAATAAAAAGAAGAGAATGAAAATGAATGCTTGCTTGGAAGAAAAAGAGTGGAAAATAAATTGAGTTGTGAAATAAGAGTTGTGAAGGTTTCAAATGAGAAACAAGTAGAACGGAGTTGATATGTGTGAATAATTGTATAGTGAATGTCTCTTTTGCATCGGCAAGTTCGTTTTCAATGGCCTTAGATATGTCCCTTATTTGTAAACCTGACCAAGCTACAACCGAAAAAAACCTTAGTGATCTTCGTGCTTCCGCATTTTCATTTATAATTGTTAGACATTGTATGAATTCAATTGAGTTTTGCATTGTTTGTTGGAGAGTGAAATTGTCCCTGCGATTGTAAACACGTGATTTCTTCAATCCTTATTCGAAGAGAAGAGATAGGGTGATTCATTCAGGATAACATTGTTGTGAATTGATTCATGTTTCTTTTATTGCTATAAGGCTTTAGTTTTTGTGTATTGTGTCATTCTAACCATTGGGAACTTGTGTCTGGTTGATTCTCTTGTGTTTGAGCCATTTGATCCGATTTCGGAGAAACCTTTTTCTTTAAGCAAATCCTTTTGATCTTCGAGAGGCATACTTTGCTCTAGGGCAAGCAAGAATCTAGTTGGGGAGAGTTGTTAGATGCCCAATTTTGATTATTTGAGCTATCATATGTGGGAATCTTTCACTCTGTTTTGTCCAGAATGTTTCCAAAATCACCCTTGCTTTTGTTAATTTGCAATATTATGTGAAATGATCTTGGTACCTTTAATTTGTGTGTTATTGTGCAGTAATCAGGCATGAAAGAGTAGAAATGGAAGATACAAGAAAGATGACAAAGGAATCAAGAAAGAAGGCAAGCAAAAGCAAGCTCGCTAGGCGAGTCACTAGCGAGTAAGGTAGCGAGTTGTTCGCTAGGCGAGCACGTAGCTAGCTGCCAACGAACACTCCAAGAATTGAGCAGTAGCAAAAAGAGCTGAGTTAGCTGGAGCGAGGCAAGTAGCGAACTGCTCGCTAGGAGAATCTCTAGCGAGCAGGTAGCGAGTGCTTCCAGAATCAAAAAGACCCAAACTCATTGGAGCGAGTGAAGCAGCGAAGGGCTCGCTAGGCGAACCATTCTGCTCGCCTAGCGAGCAAGACAGCACAACACTTTTCTTTCTATAAGTAGCAGGGGCTACTTTTTGTAAAATATCTCTTTTTCATTTGCTTTCTTTTGTTTTTGCTCAAAGAGGATTTTTGTGGCCTAGAAACCCAATATATCATTATTTTTCATCTCTTAACAAGATCTCCTAAAAAGAAGGTGGATTCTCATCCAATATCAATTCTTCGACTCAAATGTTGATCAACCTTCTCCCGAAACTTCTTGTGCAAGCTACCATGAAAATGAGTAGCTAAGTTCTTCATTTTGTCAAGGTTAGATGTAGATGATCACAAGCTTTGTATGTAAATGGGTTGATCTTCATTTGTAAACTCTTTGATGATGAATGTATGGTGAAAACCTTGTTTTATTGATAACCCTTTGTGTTGGTTTATTTTTGAGAAGTGATTTCCAACTCTTTACCTAGGTTTTCATCCATCTATGTTCTTGAGCTAGAGATAGTTTTGAATGTGGTTGTTCATTAAAATGTTAAAACCTAAAAGTTGTCATTTTGATAGATTGTGTGAGAAATCAACAATGGATCAAAATGGGAAAAACCACAATGTGTGTTAGAAATAATCACATTGGGAGGATATTGTGAATGTGTTTATCATCTAATGGAGTTTATGAGTTTTG
Source organism: Lathyrus sativus (assembly GCA_963859935.3). NCBI lineage: Eukaryota > Viridiplantae > Streptophyta > Magnoliopsida > Fabales > Fabaceae > Lathyrus > Lathyrus sativus. The sequence continues at coordinate 19,982,025 of OZ012738.1, read as the reverse complement.
TTGATCAAACATATACATGCAAAGTGATCGTCGAACCCTAACTTTGACAATATTTCTCAAATTATAAAACCAAAACTTTTACCTCAATTTATTACTTCTTTTTATGCAAGCTACCGTAACGAAAAACCAAAACCCCCTTGTTACTATAAGTTAAGAACTTAACAACTGTCGAACGGCGGAAATATCATAGATTCCCTGTGGAGACGATAACAAACCCCGATACGCAAACACTATTTCAACAGGTGGGCTTCAAGAATTCTGTCAACCAACTCAGGCTCGTCAACTCGGACCTGGTGACCGACGGGGTTGTTCCCTTCCATCAGATCCAAGAAGGCCGGATCCTAGCACCCGACGGCTCGGATGACGAGGACGAAGATCACACTGCCAGTGAGGAGGAGGATCACTTAGAGTAGGGATGACGGCCTACGTGCCTCTTATTGTTCATTCGGACTGCGTGCCATATTTTTCTAACTTTTGTCTTTTGTTCGGGCCGCGGGCCTTTTATTGTAACATTTTGACTGCTGGGCTTCTGCCCCTTTTTATGGAATTTGTGCTTTCCTTTAAGTTTTTGTGTGTGCTTGGCTATTCATGTATGCATGGTTTATATTTTTGTTTGCTTTGTATGCTTGCTCGTACGTTTACCACACTCGTTTGTATGTTTATTATGTTGGGAAGTAGCTCGACATTCGTTGTGCCCGGTAGTGTAGGGAACTGGCCGGTTGACCGGTGTGGTTACCTGGTCGGTTATGAAGATGGACCACGGTCGGGGCCAGTCTCCGCGGCGTGAACGTCCCATCGTGAGCTGGGTGTTATGTCGGTCATGGTACTGCGGCGGCGACTCTTAGTCGAGTGGTCACTGTCGAGCAGAGCGTTCTACCCACACACACAAATGGGAGATGCTTGCTATCTCGTTGATTTCGAGGAGACGCGATCGTACCGTGTCGTGCTTCTGTGGTCGCGAGGAGTGTCGCCGCGGGCAGTGTTTAAATGTAGTACTTTTTTTAGCTTCTCAGCGTTCCATGGTCGAGCTATCTGGTCCCCGTGTAGATTTTTGAGGTAGTAGGCCCCGTGCTCCATCTTATCTCGAACATGATAGGGGCCTTCCCAATTTGCGGCGAGTTTGCCCTCGTGCGAGTCCTTTTGGTTTCTTCGCAAGACTAGGTCGCCGACCTGGAATTCACGCTTCAGGACTTTCCTGTCGTAGCAAAGGGAGATTTTTTATTTTAGCGTGGCTTCGCGGGGAGCTGCTCCTGATTGGATCTCTTCGACCAGGTCGAGCTCCTCCCGGAGAGCCTCGTCGTTGATTTCCTCCTCGAGGGGAGATTCGGTCCATCTGGACGACTCTCTTATTTCCACCGGGATTACCGCCTCGGTTCTGTACGTGAGTCGAAACAGGGTTTCTCCAGTGGTCGAGTGAGGCGTTGTTCAGTAGGCCCAGAGCATGCTGTGGAGCTCCTCTACCCATCCTTTCTTGGCGTCATCGAGTATTTGTTTCAGACCTCGGAGAATTACTCTGTTCGCGGCTTCTGCTTGGCCGTTTGTTTGTGGGTGTTCGACCGAAGTAAAATGGTGCTTGGTCCCGAGTTTGGTGACGAAGTCTCAGAAATTTCTGTCGGTGAACTATGTCCTGTTGTTGGTGACGATGGCGAGCGGGACGCCGAACCTGGCGAGGATGTTCCTCTCATAGAAACGGAGTACTTTGTGCGCCGTGATCTTGGCAAGGGATTCGGCCTCGATCCATTTGGTGAAGTAGTCTACGCCTACTATCAGATACTTATTCTGATAGAAGCCTAAGGGTCTATTTGGTTGGAGGTAGATGGAGGGGAGGGGAGGGGATATTTATAAATATTTGTGTTTGGTTCATTTTTTATAAGGGGAGGGGAGGGGAGGGGAGCAAAATCCCTCCTAGACTCATATTTTGCTCCCCCTTAAATTGGGGGGATTTGGAGGGGAGGGAAGATTCATTATTTATAATTTTATTATATTCCCTAATTTAACCTTAATTATTTTTTTAATTCCATGATTGTCCTTATTGAGTAATTAAATATTAGGGTTTTTCTTTATGTTGTTTCACGTTTTATTTACTTGTGCAGCTGCTATTTGTTTTTACTGAATTTTTCTCCCTCTCTCTCTCTCTCTCTCTCTCTCTCTCTCTCTCTCTCTCTCTCTTGTAGTTGAAGCTTGCATTTTTGGCTTCCTTTGTTGCTCTTGTAGGTTTGTTTTCTTCAAATTCATTCTCTACAATTTTTCATTATGTTAATTATCGTTCTACTGTTTTCGTAACCATTATAATCATTCAATTATTTCATATGAATTATGATAGGGTTGTTTCATTGCTTTATGTTAATTTACAATTCATTATTTTCATGGCTTATTTCATATGAATTATGATAGTTCTTTAACACAATATAATTTCTTCCGTTTACTCTATTGTAGCTATTAATCCTGTAACAAATGACATCACCATGGATATTCCTCTAATATGATAGTATTTGATATTATGAAATTTAAACAGTTAAATTTATAGAGTAGTCTCCTTGCATAATGAGAGGTATAAAATTCTATCTATGGAAGCTAATAATAGTGACACATAAAGAAAAATAGTTTTTCATGCACAATAATTTCTTTTACGATAAAAATGAAAGGATCTAAAATGTATGTTATTTTTAATAAACTCCATAGAATTTTGTTAAAAATTTCTTAAGTTCAAAAGAATAGTGATGGATGATTTAAACATCAATTTTATATTTTACTCTATCTACTCATCTAATCTAACCCCTAGTAGAAACCTGTAAAGAGAAACACAACAATAAAAATTAAAAGAAGGACAAAATTGTGCGTTGAATTTGAAGGTAAAGAAGAAAAAAGGCTTCATATCATAGCATATAGGGGCTTCAATGAAAATGCTAAAGTTAAACTTAATTGAAAGAAAAAAGTAATAGGACCCATCTAAATAACAAATATAAAAAAAATAGTACAATCCAATTGAAAAGATCTTCACGTGCATGTTGATGTACCATGTGCTTGTGTATTGAATAATCTCCAATGTAATGAGCTTAAAATTATTAGACCCATGACCCAATGAAATCTACTAATGGTCCGTTAAAAAAAACATTTCCACCTTGTAGAACTTCAGCAACTTCTCAACCTCACTGTAAGCCGATTCGCAACCACAACGTCAATTGAATTTTAGTTCTAACATTATTTTTATCTATTTTAGTTTTAAAATTAACTCTAACATTATTTTATTTATTTTTAATTATAAAAATTTATTTTTTGGATTAGATGGATCATCAAGATCAAAGAATTGTTATCAACAAATGGTTTGATTTACATCGAAGAGCTATAGTTCAACTACTGTGTACTATTGTTTACTATTATGTCCGAATGTCTCGTAAGAGAAAATTATGTTATAGTATGAGCTCTGAGAGAGAAAGGGTTCGCGAATAAATAATGTATCGAATTAGTAACAGTGAAACTAGTAGAAATATATTAAGAATGTGTCCTAAAACTTTTATGAGCTTATGTGGTCTGTTAGAAAGAGATGGGGGGTTACAAGCTACTCGATGGTTAAGTGTGGAAGAGCAAGTTGCAAAATCAATCTACATATTAGCACATAATGCTAAAAATCGTGAAGTCAACTTTTGGTTTCGTCGTTCTGGCGAGACTATTAGTCGTCATCTTCATCAAGTTTTGAGAGCTATTCTTGAATTGAAAGAAAAATTTCTTATCCAACCCGATGGCTGAACAGTCCCTCCTGAAATTTCTAGTAGTTATAGATTCTACCCGTATTTTAAGGTAAATTTTGTTATTAATAAATTATATTTCCTACACAAAATTACTAAAAATTTTAGTAGTCATAGATTTTATTGATAAAAATATATAATATTGTGTTAGGATTGTGTTGGTGCAATAGACGAAACACATATACGTGTCAAAGTATCAGCAAAAGATGCTCCTAGATATCGCGGTAGGAAAGACTACCCGACACAAAATATTTTAGCAGCATGTACTTTTGATTTAAAGTTCACTTATGTGCTCGCGGGATGGGAAGGGTCTGCCTCTGATTCGAGAATAATAAAGAATACATTAACACATGAAGATAAACTTAAAATTCCTCAAGGTAATATAAGAGTAACCTAGAGTTATATATATATATATATATATATATATATATATATATATATATATATATATATATATATATATATATATATATATATATATATATATATATATATATATATATATATATATATATATATATATATATATATATATATATATATATATATATATATATATATATATATATATATATATATATATATATATATATATATATATATATATATATATATATATATATATATATATATATATATATATATATATATATATATATATTATTAGCAAGAATAGAATATGATATATTATTAGTCAATCTCTATCTTTAGTAATATCATTATGTAAATTAAATAGGCTTGTCTGTTATAGAATCAATATGATTCAAACACTGTTGTATATATACGCCACTGAGATATGAAACAACGAAGGGAATTCTATTATTCTTTTATGGTATCAAGAGCAGGTTTAGATTCCTAAAACAACTATTTCTTTCTGCCGGCCCTAATCCTTCTAATTACCATGGCCGAAATTTCCCCACCTCCTTCTCCCAAATCCACAAAAACAGCAACCCCAACCACCATCTCTCCTATTCATCCTGCACTTACTGTTTCAAATATCACAAATTTCATCAAAGTCACCCTTGACATTGAGAAAATCCAGTACAACACATGGTCTGAACTGTTTAAAATACATGCCCAAGCATACGAAGTTCTCGATCACATCATCCCCCCCATCACAAATCGATTCCACTTCATCACCCTCTCTCAAAGAAACCGATCCATCTCTATGGAAACGCCTCGATGCCATTGTTTTGCAATGGATTTATGGAACTATATCCATCGATCTTCTTCATACAATTATTGAACACGACTCCACCGCTCAACTTGCATGGGATCTGTTGCACCCTAATTTTTGACCTTAGGATCCCACCTCCTTGCTGTTGAAACCACTATAGTTCAAGTAATACCCCAAAATTTTACCCTTATATTTAGCCGATTCATATCGCATAGCATCTCATTTTTTTGCATCAACTAACCACTAACGGGCCGCATAGTCTGTTTGTTTTGCAGGAAGTGCATCTGAGGCGTTTTGGTCATTTCAAGCAGAGTTTGTAATGTTGGGATAAATAAGACGTTATTTCCGAAGCATTTGTTTACATGGACTGATTATGTCAAGGGCATTTGACGAGATTATTTTGAAAATAAGGAAATGCCGTTAGGCGTGGTTTGAGGGGGCACGTGATCAAAGGGATTTCAGTTTGAATTTTGCTTATGTTACGGGTTATCGTTTATTTGGTCAAGGCAAAGGAGAGGTTAAGTTTAAATATTTGTGAGCTTTTATTCATGAATGTTCATAAGCTACAAATCAAAGTTGAATTTAAATAATTTATGGATGATTATTCATGGATATTTAAATTCATAATTGAGAAAATAGAAATGAATATTTACTGGATTTTATTTCATAAACATCTAGAATTACAAGTTGAAATGAAAGTAATTTTTGGATTTTATTCATGATGATCTTTCATTTACAAAAGGATTATACATTTACAATGAGTATCTATTCTAGGTCCTAAATTCCTAAAAAGAGAAAAAACTACAAGTGTTCTTCATTGGTCCTCCCTTTGAGTTCTTCACGAAGCTCCCGATTACCTGAAAAAATAGACAAAGAAAACAGAATAGAAAAAAGGTTAGAAGTTTGTTCGACACTCTCAGAACATTGTCATCATCGAGTGTCGGGAGTGGCACGACCGAAGCCGCATCCTACCCCCGTTACCGATCTGCGCCATCGGCGTCAGATCAAGCAATTTCTGTTCTTATCAATACAGGACAGCCGAGAAAGATGAAGAGAGTAAAAGAAGCTTTTCGGGCCGAAATGATCTGTGCCGAATTTGGATTCAAACGAATGCTACTATCAAGTAAAAATGGGATCCCCAAACTGATATTCATGACCAAACTGAACTGAAACGCGCAACTAAAACCAAATGGCAATGACATCCCAAATGGTTCAGACCCTAAGGTCATCATCACCAATAACCTTTCCTCGGCAACTTGGATCCAACCAAAGCACCAGCATCAGTGCTGAAAGAAAAAGAGAAAAGAAGTTAATGAAGTTCATAACAGAAAACATGAAGAGTAAACTGAAACCTGGTTTGAAACCACATCAGAAAACAAATCAAATATCTGAAAAAAATCAACAACCAGATGAAATCATCAAATCACACCTGTGAGCAAATGTGCAAGGCCATACCAGAAAAAAAGGGATAAGGTAATACAATCATGTTCATGCATCAGTCATGATGATCCCAACCGAAGTGAAGGTCACAAGTACCAAATGCAGGGCTCAGTTCATCAACATCATGGCCCAGTTCACGATCACCTTTCAGCTCAAAGGATAATTCAAAGAAAAGATACAATCAAAACCTCATGGCAGTCACAACCAAACCAATATTGGAACAGCATCAGCTCACAAGGAGCGTTATGAATAGATGAATGAACGAGGGGGCATCGCGAAGTGAACATCAGAAGAGTCACAAAACAACTTCCATCCCCTATCAAGTAAATCACGATGGGTTGGAACTGATTTATATGTTACCTGGAAATCACATCAAGAGTATCAGAAAAAAGACAAATCAGTTCATCATAAGCAATTCTAACTGAAACAAAACAAATATCCAGTTAACCAAAGTGAAACGGATATCCAGTTAATCAAAGTGAAACCATCTCCGAAAACAAGTTGAAACAAATCTGTTTGTGATAAAGCAAATCAAAGCAAATCCCGTAATCCACATCTGCAAAGTCCAAAAGAAAAATAAATCAAATCCAAAAGAGATCAAAAACTGTGTGAAATCCGAAAATGGAAGGTTTCCGAATCAAGCGTATCAAAAATAACGTTAGTTCAATAAAATCAAATCAATCCCACAGAAGTGAATGGCAATCGAATCATATCAGAAGAAAAATACAAAATCAAATCAAATCGAAGCCCTCAAAAGCAATCAGGAAATAGTAACGCAAATCCAACCAAAGCCCACAAGATCACTAAAAAATCAGAGGGTATAAAAGAAAGATACAACCTGTGCGAAAAACCCGAGACGAAGCGGACGGAGAAAGCGAAAACGGCCGCGAACGAGAACTCGAACGAACGTCAAACATCATCCATGAATATCAGACGCATATCACTATAGAGAGGATCGCCTTCGCCGTCGGCGGGCAATCGACTCTCTAAGCCTCAGAGAAGTCATCATCAGCCGTCGAATCTCACCAGAAATCACCGGCATCATCAACGAAACGTAAGCGAGAAATTCATGGTAATCTCACGATTAACATTGTTGCGTTTGATTTCAGGTTTTCATAGAAAACAGAAAAGATGAAGAGAAGATTAAGGCATGCGAATCGAAGGAGAACGAAGAAGGCAAGAGGAAGCGCCGTTCGTAGCGCATAAGGGTTCTTACAAACCCTAAAGTCCCCTTTGGTTGTCCGTTCCCTTTAGTGGGTTGGGTCCGGATGTAACTACCGGCCCAACCCCTTTTTTATTTTATATTTTTATTTGTTTATTTATAATTATTATGTTTTTTTAAGAATTTATTAAAACTCTTTTTTTAAATACTATTAAAACCTGTTTTCAAAATAAAATAGAACCTTTTTCTAATTAATAATAAAACTTTTTTTTTATAATAATTAAAACCCTTTTAAAAAAAAAATAATGATAACATTAAAAATAAAACCTTTTTTTTATTATTAAATTAAAACTATTTTTGAAAATTAACTTAGTCTTTTTTTTAGTATTAAAACTTCTTTTAACTTAAATCATAAATTTTTTCTTTATATCAAAAATAAAAAGCTAAAAATCTCAAATCTTGCATTTTTATTCTCCACTGTCTCATAGTTCTTTTGGTCGCCGTCTGACGTTGCCTACTAACATTGTTCATTTGTTTTGCAGCTTGTTATGTTTACTGTTATTTATTTTATTTTTCGATTCAAGTTTCGTTTATAATTGTAACTGTTTCCTGGTTGTAACCTCGTGAACCAACAATCACGTTTACTTTCCGCATTTAAATTTCTGCCTGTATGATTTAAATTTCTCACATTTTCATCACCATCAATCAGTCACCTTACACCTCCGAAGGATTAGGTCTAGTTGTTTGGCCTCCGCGCCAATAGTCCTCAAAACTTCGAACCCTTTTCAAACCCTAATTTACACAAATGCCTCGCCGCAGGCAAAATGACAATTTTATCCCTAGCTTTAGGTTAAAGGGCCGCCGTGCTCATTTTAGGGTTTCCCGCCGCGGAATCCCTAACCTAACCCTAATTTCAACTTAACAACTCAACATAGAGGCTGGAGTTTTCTCACCCCGCGTAAGCATGTCCTTAAGGTGTGCTTATTCCCATTGAAACCTTGACCACGGTCAAGATGTTTCTAACCTCCCTTGTGAGGGGAACTACAGATACTCTGATTCCATTCCCGTCAGGATATGTAGGCACAAGATGCGACGTCTTGGCGAGTATATTTAGGACTAACCCCTTTAGTTTCTTTCTCTTTACCTTTAACCCTTAACATTACCCTTAAGTAAATAACTTGGCAATAAACAACATAAAACAAGAGGTTCCTGTAGAGTACTACAGAAACTTAGGATGCTAGTACCTTCCCTAAGTTTAACCGACCCCCGAACCTTAGATCTCTCTCCGCGTTGTGTTTACAATGCAAAATAGGTTTTCCTTCCTTTAACCTTTCCTTTGGATAAATCAAAGACGGTTGCAAATGAATTAAAGATTCAAGCTAATTAATAGTTTGGTATCCAAATTTCACCGCGACAGGATCGCCTGTTTGATATATTTTTTTATAACAAAAATTCAAGAGCTCTCTACCTAGAGCAAGAATTTTCCAGAGTTAGTATGGAACAATTTTCTGATGCCTCATCATACTGCCAACACATCAAGTCTCTTTCCGACCAACTCTCCAATGTCGGTGCACCTGTTTCCAACGAACGTATGGTGCTTCAACTTGTCTCTGGTCTCTCCGATGATTATGTTACTATCGGGTATCAAATCCGTCATTCTGATACTCTCCCCCTTTTTTACGAAGCCCGCTCTATGATTGTCTTGGAAGAAACGGCACGTGCAAAACGAACGGCTGTTACCACTACAAATTCCACCTTCTTGGTCGCTCAGGAAGATAACAATTCAGGTTATTCACCTTCTCATCGTCCCAATCGCAACAATAACAACAACAATGGAGGTCGCAATGGTCGTGGAGGTTCTAGTCATAACCGTGGTAGTCGAGGTCGCGGGCGAGGAGGAGGTCGAGGTGGAAAATCTCATTATCATCAACAAGGACCATGGTAACAAACACAAACATCACAACATCAGTGGGCCACTCATCCTTGGAATGCACAGTGGCACCCGTGGGCCATTCCCCTTGCCCTTATCCTACAATCGGTTGGCAAAGGCCAACAACTCCAAATCGTCAGCCTGGTATATTGGGAACAAAACCACAACAAGCACATGTTGCTGCAACTCAGTCATCATATGCACCAACAAACATTCAAGCTGCTATGCACACTCTATCTCTTGCTCCTCCCGAAGATCAGTGGTACATGGATATCGGGGCTACGTCTCACATGATAACAAACAAAGGTAATCTTACATCTTATTCCAATATTAGCAACAATATTATTGTCGGTAGTGGCCATAACATTCCAGTTATTGGTTGTGGTAATGCATTATTACAGAACCCTCAATATCCCTTAACCTTAAACAATGTCTTGCATGCACCCAAATTAATCAAAAATCTTGTTTCTGTGAGAAAATTTACCATTGACAATGAAGTTTCTATTGAATTTGATCTGTTTGGTTTTTCTGTGAAGGATTTTCAGACAGGGATGCCTTTAATGAGATGTAATAGCTCCGGTGATCTTTGCCCTCTAACCACAAGACCATACAATCCAAGCTCAACACCGTCTACTTTTGCCGCTTTATCCCAAGAAACATGGCATAATCGTTTAGGACATCCGGGAGCATCTATTTTTAAATCTCTTCACCGAAACAATTCTATCTCATGTAATAAGTTTTGAAACAATTTCTTCTGTCACTCTTGTCAGCTCGGAAAACAAATAAAGTTACCTTTTTATGAGTCCTTGTCGTCTACCTTATTACTCTTTGATATTGTGCACAGTGATATATGAACATCATCAACTCTTAGTTCTGGTGGTCATCGTTATTACATTTTATTTCTTGATGATTTTACCAACTTTTTATGGACTTTTCCTCTAGCAAACAAATCACAAGCTCACTCCATTTTTTTACAATTTCGTAATCACATTAAAACACAATTTGAAAAAGACATTAAATTTTTTCAATGTGATAATGGAAAGGAATATGACAACTCTCTTTTTCATCAATTTTACAAGCAAAACGGAATGATATTCTGATTTTCATGTCCTCACACATCACCTCAAAATGGAAAAGCCGAGCGAAAAATTCGTACTATCAATAATATCATTCACACTCTCCTTGCTCATGCGTCAATGCCACCTTCTTTTTGGCATCACGCACTTCAAATGGCTACTTATCTCTTAAATATCCTACCTAACAAGAAACTAGCTCTTCAAACACCAACCAATATTCTTTACCAAAAATCTCCATCCTACTCTCATCTTAAAATTTTTGGTTGTCTATGTTTTCCCCTCATCCCTTCCACTACAAGAAATAAACTTCAAGAAAGATCCACACCATGTGTTTTTTTAGGATATCCATCCAATCATAGAGGTTACAAATGTTGAGCTTTCAAGTCGTGAAATCATCATTTCTAGGCACGTCACATTTGACGAAAATATTTTTCCTTTCTCAAAATTCAATGCTCCCAAGTCCTTCTCCTATAATTTTTTAGATACAAGTGATACACCATTTCCTTATCATTTGCTTCAATCTACATCAACCTTCCCTACAAATGAACCTAACCCACACAACCAACCTCCCCCTACCACAGCAACATCACTCACCCCACCATCTTCCATCACCAAGACTACACACCAACCAACATTACCTCCAACTCTGCAAATACAAAATTCCACTCCACATGCCACCACTACACCTAACACGGCCTCTTCCCATCAAACACCTACAACTAACCCTCCTTTAGACAATCCTCCACTCTCTCCTCAAATGACAACCTGAGTACAACATGGCATCTTCAAGCCTCGCCAACTATTTAATCTCCACGCCTCTAGTTCACACCAAATTTCTCCTTTACCTAGCAATCCTATTAATGCATTACAGGACCTAAATTGGAAAATGGCCATGAAAGATGAATATGATGCTCTTATTGTAAATAAGACGTGGGAACTAGTACCACATCCTTCTAATGCTAACATTATACAAAGCTTATGGATTTTTAGGCATAAGAATAAAGCTGATGGTTCCTTTGAGAGATACAAGGCTCGGTTAGTCGGTAATGGCTCTAATCAACAAACAGGTGTTGATTGTGGTGAAACTTTCAGTCCGGTAGTTAAACCTGCAACTATATGGACGGGTCTCAGTATTGCTCTTTCAAAATCATGGTGTTTACATCAATTAGATGTCAAAAATGCCTTCTTACCTGGGAATCTTAATGAAACTGTATACATGTTCCAACCTCCCAGTTTTCGCGATCGCGACCACCCTGATTATGTGTGTCTGCTAAAGAAATCTCTCTATGGTCTTAAACAGGCGCCTCGTGCTTGGTACCAACGTTTTACTGACTTTGTTGCTACTTTGGGCTTCACTCATAGCGTATGTGATCACTCATTATTTATCTACCATCATGGAGATAAGACTGCCTATATCCTTCTTTATGTGGATGATATCATTCTCACTGCATCATCCGATACTTTTCGCCAATCTATCATGTCTAAACTGAGTTTTGAATTCACTATAAAAGATTTGGATCCTCTCAGCTACTTCCTAGGTATATCAGTTACAAGACATTCAGGTAGTATGTTTCTCTCTCAACATAAATATGCCGAAGAAATCATCAAGAGAGTTGCCATGTCCTCCTGCAAACCAATTTCTACTCTAGTGGATACAAAAGCCAAACTTAGTGGAACCTCAGGAAATCCGTATCATGATCCCTCTGAATATAGGAGTCTTGTTGGTGCACTGCAATACCTTACTTTCACACGTCCTGATATTTCTTATGTCATTCAACAGGTATGCCTTTTCATGCACGATCCAAAAACGCAACACATGACTGCCTTGAAGCGAATCCTTAGATACATCAAAGGCACAAGCACTCACGGCCTATATCTCTCTCCCTCCTCGGCTAACAAACTCACCACATACACCGATGCTGATTGGGGAGGATGTCCAGACACCCGCAGGTCCACATCCGACTATTGTGTTTACCTTAGAGACAATTTAGTTTCATGGTCTACTAAACGACAACCAACTCTTTCCCGTTCTAGTGTAGAAGCAGAATATCGTGGTGTTGCTAATGTTGTTTCTGAATCTTGTTGGCTTCGCAACTTACTATTAGAACTTCAATGTTCGGTCATCAAAGCCATTATAGTATACTGTGATAATGTTAGTGCTGTGTACTTATCAGGTAATCCCATCCATCACCAATGCACAAAACACATTGAGATGGATATTCATTTTGTGCATGAAAAAGTTGCTCATAGTCAGGTTCGAGTACTACATGTTCTGTCACGCTACTAAATAGCTGACATTTTTACAAAGGGACTTCCGCTGCAGTTGTTCGATGACTTCAGAGATAGTCTCAACATTCGTCCACCTCCAGTTTCGACTACGGGGGTATATTAGAATATATTATTTGCAAGAATAGAATATGATATATTATTAGTCAATCTCTATCTTTAGTAATATCATTATGTAAATTAAATAGGCTTGTCTGTTATAGAATCAATATGATTCAAACACTGTTGTATATATACGCCACTGAGATATGAAACAACAGAGGGAATTCTATTATTCTTTTAATATATATATATATATATATATATATATATATATATATATATATATATATATATATATATATATATATATATATATATATATATATATATATATATATATATATATATATATATATATATATATATATATATATATATATATATATATATATATATATATATATATATATATATATATATATATATATATAACCATCACATTTATCATTTACCTTTACTATAGGAAAATATTATCTTGTTGATGCTGGATTCATGTTGACAAGTGGATTAATTACACCTTATAGAGGAGTTCGGTATCACCTGAAAGAATACTTGGCTAGAAATCCACCCCAAAATTCTAAAGAATTGTTTAATCTTCGACATTCGTCTTTACGAAATGCAATTGAAAGAGCCTTTGGTGTATTGAAAAAAAGATTTGAGATTTTATCTAATTCAACAGAGCCAACTTATGGAGTTAAAGCTCAAAAGTTAATTATTTTTGCATGTTGCATTCTTCACAATTATCTAATGAGTGTGGACCCGGATGAAGACCTTATAGATGAAGTAGATGCTGAAATTGCAAATCAAAATGTATCTCATGATAATCATCAAGGTTCAAGAAGTGACAGAGATGAACTTGCTTTGGGCGGGGTTATAAAAGATAGTGTAGCACATCAAATGTGGTTAAATTATCAAAATAACGATTTAACTTAAAAAGTCTGACTTGTATTTTATATTATTACTTTTATGTTTATTGTTCTTTGATGAAGTAGTACCAAATTTATTATGATGTGTATTGTGATATTGAGACTTCTTGATAATTATATTTATTAATTTTTTTGTGTTATAATTCTTCATATTCATAGTTTATGGCATCGGAAAATCAACTATCAGTTAATGGTGGTAATTCTGGAACTTTGACTTGGAATAAAGTCATGGATGATGCTCTTGTTGATGCTTTTATGCATGAATATGAAAAAGGTAACAAAGTTAATGGTACATTCACTACATCAACATATGAAAATATTGCAGCTGAACTCCGTACATCGTTTGGAAACAAAGTTGATAAGGTGAAGATAAAAAACCGTTGGAAAACTTTGAAGAAAAACTTCACTGAATATTATGACATTTTTAAAGGTGGTATTAGTGGATTTTCTTAGAATCCAACTACACAATTTATGGGATGCCGAGTCAGAAGTTTGGGATGCTCTAATTGAGGTAACTTTGATGAACTTTTTTATTTTATTTTAAAATATTTTATTAATCAATAATTGTATAAATTTTATTAATCTTATATCTTTTATTTATCATACTTTTCAGTCAAAACCAAAAGTATTAAATTGGAAAAATGTACCACTTCCAAATTATGAGAAAATGGTGATACTTTATGGACCTAACCGAGCTGTTGAAGAGGAATCTGGAACTTTAAAAGAGACAAGAAAACAAAAGTTATCGGTCACCAATGAAGACTTCGTTAAAACTATCTAAGACATTGATGACCATGATGGCCAGAATGAGGTGAATTTGGAAAGTTTTGATGCTACTTACGATTTTTATGTACCCGAAACACAATCCTCAGGTCCTTTAAGTGGTAGTAAAAGGAAAAAAATGAAAGTGGTTAAAAACAAAGATACAAACAACGATATTGCTGAACTCCAAGAATCATTTGTCTTGGTTGCAAATGCACTAACAGAAGGAAATGCTGCAATACGAGAAGGAAATGAAATAATGAGAGAACGTCAAAAATATGAGTTACCTCTAATTTCAGGGGAAGAAACATGGAATTTAATAAAAGAGTGTGGATGTGATGCAAAGTCATTGCCTCAAATATATTGCACTGTCATGAAAGACTCTGACAAACTTAGAATGATTCTCCAGTGCCACTTGAAGCACACAAAGCAGTGATAATGCAAATGGTATTTGTTTCATAGGATTGATCATCTTATAATAGTCTTATGACTTTTATGAATATTTTGTTTACAATTTAATATGTTCTGAATATTTTGCTTACATTTTAATATGTTTTTGAATATTTTGTTTTAATTTTTGTTGTTTATGAATGAACAAGTTTTTATTTGGTGGAATTTACTCAAAACTATTTTTATCTAGTATTGTTTTTAGTGTTACTAAACACAAGTCATAATATTCATAAGGATAAAAATGTAATTTGGTTTTAAAATCTCTCCCTTCCCCTTATGAACCAAACATATATATAGTTAAAAATCCCTCCCCTCCCCTCCCCTCCCTTTCTTTGAACCAAACATACATTAGTTAAAATACATCTCCTCACCTCCCCTTTATTAAAATCCCTCCCCTCCCCTCCCCTTCGTTGAACCAAACGGACCCTAAGGTGAACGGGCCGAGGATATCCATCCCTCACTAGGCAAACGACCAAGGGGAGGAAAGGGACTTGAGCTCGCTCAGTGGGGCGAGGTGCACGTCTGCATGCCGCTGGCACCTGTCGCACTTCCTGACGTGTTCCTTCGTATCCTCCTGCATCGTCGGCCAGTAGTACCCATCCCGTAAGAATTTCCTCGCCAAGGATCATCCTCCGAGGTGTTGCATGTTGATGCCTTCGTGGACCTCTTGAAGGATGGTCGAGGCTTGGGTTCTGTCGACGCATTTAAGGAGAGGGATCAAAAAGCCCCTTCGGTATAGTTTGTTCTCGAGCAACACATATGAGCAGGATCGTCGTTTGACCGTACTGGCCTCCTTAGTGTCATCGGGGAGGTGCCCCGTGCTGAGGTAGGCGTGTATTAGGGTCGTCCAACAGTCGGCGTCCCCGATGGCGTTGACGTTGAGCAGCGTTTTTACCCTCTCTGTGCTTGGTTGAGCGAGGATCTCCTGGACGACGGATTTGTTTCTGCCTTTCTTTTTGGTGCTCGCCAACTTTGAGAGGATGTCCGCCGAGTGTTTTTCTCGCGAGGCACGTGTTATTTTTCCTCGGAGTCGAAACTCTTCATCCGCTCCCTGATAAGGGCCAAATATTCGGCCAGATTATCATTCTTCACTTGGTATTCGCCCCGGACTTGGGATGCGACCAACTGGGAGTCCGTGAAGATCTTTATTTCCTTGGCTCCAAGATCCTCTGCCAGGCATAGTTCGGCCAAGAAGTCTTCGTATTCAGCCTGGTTGTTTGTCGTTGGGAAGGCCAGCGTCAGGGAGACTTCCATGACAGAGCCTTCCTCGTTTTCGAGGATGATGCTCGCGCCGCTTCCTGAGGGGCTCGAAGTGCAATCGACGAAGATGGTCCATTTGTGAGTTCCTGGGGTTGACTCTGTTACTGGGGTCATCTCAGTGACGAAAACGGCCAGAACTTGGGCCTTGAGGGTTTTCTACCTTTGTAGACGATGTCGAACTCGGAGAGTTCCAACGACCACTTCAGCATGCGCCCTGCCATGTTGGGTCGGCCGAGCAACTGCTTGATGGGCTGCTCGGTCCTGACTACGATGGTGTGGGCCATGAAGTAGTGTCGGAGCCTCTTGGCCGTGTTGATGAGGGACATAGAGACTTTCCCGATCTGCTGATATCTCACTTTCGGGCCGTGGAGGGCCTTGCTCATGAAGTAGATTGGTTTCTGCCCGTCAGGGATTTTCCGTATCAGCACGGTGCTCACGGCCTCATTCGATACAACTAGGTACAAGTAGAGGGTTTCCCCGACTTCGAGCCTCGTCAAGACGGGCGATTCTGACAGGACACGTTTTAGGTGGAGGAGGGCTTGCTCACATTCCTCCGTCCATTCGAACGCAGCCTTCTTTCTCAGTAGTTTGAAGAACGGGAGGGCGTCCTGTGCGGATTTGAAGATGAAACGAGAAAGCGACGCGAGCATTCTGTTGAGGGACTGTATCAATTTCTTCGTGCTCGGTGTTGTGATCTCGGAGAAGGCCCGACATTTGTCTTGGTTTTCTTTGATCCCCCGTTCGGTCAGGTAGAATTCGAGGAACTTCCCTGCGCGTACCCCAAAGGTGCACTTCTACGGGTTGAACCGCATCCTGCACTTCCTTGTTGTCTCGAAGACTTTCATGAGGTGTGTCGTGTGGTCGACCTCCTTGCAGGATTTGACGATCATGTTGTCCATGTAAACCTCGAGCATGTCGCTGATCTCTCCTTGGAATACTTTGTTCATCATCCGTTGGTAGGTGGCGCAGGTGTTTTTTTATGCCGAAGGGCATTACGTTGTAGTAGTAGTTGCCCGACTCGGTCATAAGATTTGTGCTTTGCTTGTCGGCCTCGGCCATGGGGATCTGGTTGTACCCGAGTAAGCGTCCATGAAGGACAATAGTTTGAAACCCGTCGAGTTGTCGACGAGTTTTTCAATGTTGGGGAGGGGATAGGCGTCCTTAGGACATGCCCGATTGAGATAAGTGTAGTCAACACACATCCTCCATTTTCCATTAGAAGTTTTGACTAATACAATGTTGGACAGCCAGGTTGATTACCGGGCTTACGAAATAAAATTTTCCTCTAGGAGGTCTTTTACATCTTTTTCAGCCGCCGCCGACTTTTCAGGGGACTACCTATGTCTACATTGTACTACGGCCTTAGTGGCCGGGTTGACAGAGAGCTAGCGGCAGGTGACCTCAGGGTCGAGTCTGGGCATCTCAGCGGCGCTTCAGGCGAAGAGGTCGGCATTCTCACAGAGGCAGGCCTTCAACTGCTTCCTCGCTAGGTTGGGCAGCCCTCATCCAATCCTCACGGTATTTGTCGCGTCTGCTCCGAGGGTTACGATCTTGAAGTCCCCGTCTGGGATGGGGCGCGTTGGGTGGATAGGCTGCTTGTTGGTGATTGGAGGAATATCTTCGACTTTGTCCTCGTGATCTGGCTCTTCGGCGAAACGGTAGTCAAGGTCTACGACATCGACGTGATCCTTCAGTCTGTTCTCCTGGACGGTGGAAGGCTTAGTTTCTTTGGTCTCGGGACCAATCGTACTAAAGCCCTTCATTTCCACTTCAAAACACCGTCAGGAAGCTTCTATGTCCCCGTTAAGGGTGACGACGGGGTCAGGTTGATCTCATCGAGCTTAAGCGTCGAAAAGAGGTGGGTATACATGATGTCTATTGAGCTCCCTCCGTCGACCAGGAAGCGGAGGACATCAAAGTTGGCCATTTTTGCCCGTATCAGGAGGGGTATGGCCGAGTTGGGGGCTCCCTCGGGGAGCTCTTCGAGATAGAAGGTGATCTGGTTAGACCGGTCGTGGAACTTGTCGAGCGTGCTCATTTTTCCTGAGTTGTTGCTCATTAGCTCGTCGAACTTCCTTTTGACTGACCCGATCGTGAGCTTGCTCGGGGTTCTGCCTAAAATGACCATTGCCTTCTGAAAGTACTCCCACTGGCTGATGGGGCGTACAGGCTCCTCAGGCAATTGTAGCTCGGCAGGAAGACCGTGTTCTCTTAGCGTAAACCAGTCTTCAGGCCGACTGACGCTGAGGGCCACCTGCAGGCCGAAACCATTGTCGGGAGGGGGGGGGGTCCTCGCTCTTTTGGCCTCGGGAGCTTCCTGTCATGGGGTATTTCCTCCCCGGGTGTATCTCTTCAAGTGGTCGTCCTTGATGATTATTTCGATCGCGTCCTTCAGGTGGACGCAATCCTCCGTCACGTGTTTGTGGCTTCGGTGGAAGCGGCAGTACTTGGATTTGTCCATGTTGGCTTTGGGAGGTGCTGGTTTGGGAAACCAGACACCTCCGCGGACAAACTTCGAATTGGCACACTCAGCCAGTATGCGCTCGCGGGAAGCGACTAGGGCCATGTATTCATTGAAGCGGCCAATGGGGTCCCTCTGCTCTCGGGGACGATCCTTTCTTCGTCGATCTCCCCCATGCCGGGGGGGCTGACGCTCCTTCCTCTCGGGAGCCGCGGGGGGTTTCTCGATTGCGTGTTTCCCGGGCAGTGTTGGCGACTTCTGTTTCCTCGTATCGAATGTAATGCCGGGCTCTCTCGAGGAAGTCTTGTAGGGTGTCTGGCCGATGGATGGCCACGGCCTCGTAGAACTTGAACCCTCTCCGCAGACCTTGCTCCATAAGGTAGCACTTCATATCATCCGAGGTCGCTACCTAGACCGCCTCCCTCGTGAACCTCTCAATGTAGTTTCTGAGAGGTTCGTCTAGGGGTTGGATAATTGCACCCAGGGTGGCCTCCGTCTTCGGATGCCGTCGTGGCGTCGTGGAGTATTGTGAAAAGAGATCCTTCAAGACCCTCCACGACGTGGCGGACTCGGGCTCAAGGCTCTTGTACCAAGCCATGGCCCCTTTCCTCAGTGTTGTCGGAAAGAGCCTGCATTTTATGGCCCTCGGGACATTTCTATAGTCGAGAATGGCCTCGATATCCTCTAGATGATCGTTCAGGTCTGAGGTACCGTCGTACGTGGAGACCACAGGCGACTTCTCCATCCCGTGGGGGATGGGGGTCGCCATGATTTCCCGCTACAGGGGGGTTCTATAGTCATCCTCGTTGCTACGGACAGGGGACTGTGGAGGCGGCGGGTCGTGTTGTGGAGCCTGATTGCGTCCCCCTGGCCTTCTGACAGGGGCTTCATGTCTGTTCGACCTTGGCCCTGGGGAGCGCCTCTCCTTTCGAAGGGGTGACCTTGCGCGTTTCTTGGAGGTCACAGGTTGGGGCCTCTCCAGCTTTGCCCTTGGACGGGGAGAGGGGCTCCGAGAGTTCTCGTGTTGATTCCTCCGTGGAGGAGAGTGGGGTAAGGTATCCTGTTCCAGCGCACCGATGCGCTTATTCTGTTGGAACAACATCATATTTGTCTGGTTGATGGCTGCGAAGAGAGCAGTCATCGACGGGTCTGCTCCGGCTGGCGTGGGAACGGGCTGAAATATCGCCGAACTCCTCGCCCGAGGAACGACGTGATGTGCCATGTTCTCGAACAAAGGGAATGCAGTTTGGTCGTCCCTGATGTCGGTCTCGCGGGGTTGAGATATCCCCGGCTGGTTGTCGCCGTTGGTGACCTGGGCGGTGGCGGAATCGTGAACAGCGTCATTGTGGCGTGGGCTTGTCATGATCTTGGAATTTGAAAGGAGGAAGCTTTGGTTCTCTACTCGGAGGAACGGGGAAGCTTAGTTTCCCACAGACGACGCCACTGATCTTATCTGATCAGAAGGGAATCAGTGACCTGCCACGCGTCTTTGATCTGTTAGTTGCTCACCGAAAGTATGAAGGAGGAGAGTGGTGTACCTGAAACACACTCCGATGCCAAAGTAAGTGACGAGCAGGGTGAGAGCAAGTATAGGGAGAGAGTAAGAAAGTTAAGTTACCTGACCCTCTAGTTGAATAGGGTATTTATAATGAGGCCCCAACGCATGGCCAACGGTTACCTCGCGTTGGGCTGGGCTGCCAGGCCCAACGTTGGTAGCTGCTAGGGCTGATGTGATGCCGTGAAGGTCAGCACATGGTCTTCGCCCTAGGGTAACTGTTCCGCACTATCCGGGAGGAGGAAGACCAAATCTCCAGGACTTGGGTAGTTACTTGATGACGCGTCTCTGCGTGAGGGACGCGTAGAGAATGTGGGGGAGGCCAGAGGAGCTCCCCGGGCAGGCTGGGTTCTGCCCGACGGAGGGGAAGGGAGAGGCTGGTCGGTCAACTACGGGGGACCTGCTCGAAGGCTGTTGGCCTGTGCCCGACAGAGAGAAAGCTGTGCCCGACGGATCCTCTTCCCGTCCATGCGGTCCTACTAGGCCCAACTCCAGTGGGGTTTGGACATGCCCGATTGTGGGCTAAGCGTCAGTCCAGTCCAAAACAATATATATATATATATATATATATATATATATATATATATATATATATATATATATATATATATATATATATATATTTCAATTATAGTTCATAATAATAAATTTTAATAATTATAAAATTAATATAATTTAATGAATTTAATACTATTCAATAATTTATTTAACAAATGAGTTTAAATGGAATGCACGGTTAATGTAAAATAATTTTATACTATCATCCAATAAAAATTTATCAATCTGTTATGTCATACTATTAATTTAAAATTTACAATATAATTTGACGAAATACATTACATACGGTAGATTGGTTGATAGTGTAAAATTAATTATTTTACACGGTCAACTTATACCAATTAAATTCTTACCAAATTTAGATATTAACCGTAAAAAAAGATCTGGTATTATATAATAATAATGCAAAATTTCTATCTATATTTATTTAAATAAATCAATTTGGTAGTCTTAAATTTTTTTCTTCTATAATCTATTTTTGTATATAATATATATTGCTTTAGTTAAACTTGATTCCAAGAAAGCATCGTCAGCTATGGTGCCATCTAGCACGGAGAGAAAAAGTCCTAACATGAATTCAGAAGAAGATGATTCACGTTCCACTCTTCATTGTAATCTCATTCCAGTTATGCTATGTATCTGGAATTCTCTAATATCTATTCATAAATTTGCCGGAAAACACTTTAACCTGCCAACAGCGAAACGAGCATCAACAAACCCTAACATCATCATGGAATCACTACCCTCTCTTCCTTTTGATCTCGTAACAGAGATACTCTCTAGACTACCTGTCAAAATGCTTGTTCGATTCCGATGTGTCTGCAAGCCGTGGAATTCACTAATCTCCGATCACGATTTTTCTAGAAAGCACTTTAAATTATCAACTACGCGCAACCTCTATTTCACAAGCTATAGTGGTCGTTCTCGCCGGTTTGTTCTAAAGTCTTATCCACTCCAATCTGTTTTCACAGACCTAACTACCAGTTTCACTCGACTAGAGTTTCCATTTAACTGTCCTTATTCTTATGGGCACAATTTGCATTACATTGTTGGTTCTTGTGATGGAATCCTATGTCTTGCCTATATTCGAACCTCTTTTGTTGTATTGTGGAATCCTTCCATTAGAAAATTCAAGGAATTGCCTCTGTTTGAAAACCCTGAAGACCTACCGGCTATTAGACTAGTGGTAAAGTATGGCTTCGGTTATGATCATGTTTCTCGTAATTACAAAGTGGTTGTTCTTTACAACTGTGGTATTCACGAAGGCACAACTAAAATAAAGGTTTATACTTTGAGTACCAATTCTTGGAGAAACATCGGGACATTACCTTTTCCTTTCGTCTATAGACATTTCGATACATTACCTTTTCCTTTCGTCTATAGACATTTGGATGATGCATGCGGAATATACGTAAGTGGTAGCATTAATTGGTTGGCTTATACTAAATGGCATCATCCATTTTGTATTGTTTCTTTTGATTTAGGTACGGAGTCTTGTCAAAGGATTTGTCCTCCTGGAGGGTTAGAAATGCAGTGGTTGAGATTGTGTGTGTTGAAGGATTGCTTGTGTGTAGTTTCTCGTGATGATGTTTGGGTAATGAAAGAGTATGGAGTTAAAGAGTCTTGGACTAAATTGTTCGAACTTTCTAACTCGCTAGTTCAGTTTGTGCCGTTTTATATCTTGACCAATGAGTTATATATTTTTGAAGACGATAAAGTGTGGTTGGAGGAGAAATGGAAAAAGAAGTTGATCAAGAATGATACTTTTAAGGTTACTGCTAAAACCCTTCCACAAATCTGCACCGAAAGTTTGATATCACCTTGTTCTTAATGTTGTTAACGCTAGGATCTCACTTGAAAATTTTAACCATAATTTAAATGTTAATGCATGTTTAAGTTTTTTATTTTGTAATTGCTATGATTGGAAATGTTTTATGTTTGGAGTAACAAATTTGAAACAATATGCTCGCACTTGTTTTGTTTTCTTGTTCTTAGCTCTATAATTCTTAATTTGATACTAGTTGTGTTTTTGGAAATTCATAATTTGAAATTATCAGAAGAAGATGACAGTACTAATACATAATGGTTTGTTGAATGTTTTTGGAATACAGAAAGTTTATTCCCATAAACAAAACTTGTTTATGATTCTACTTGAAAATATTGGAAGGAAATGAACCTATGGTACTGGCCAATTATTCAGATATAAGAAGAATGGCTGCCACAAGGTTTCATCTTTGGTTTTAAACTCTTGTAGGACAGCATACTACATACTTTAGACTCATATTACAAAAATTTTATGCATGAAGATGAAGATGGAGAAAAAAAAAGGAATCATGAACACAAAGATTGAGCGAACAAAAGAATAGTGCAGCAAAGAGTGTATGAATAATGTATAGTTAAAGTATTGGTGCATGCATACAAAGGTTAGGGCATGAAAATGCTGAAACAAGAAAATGAATGCACGCAAAAATATATGGAGTGTATATGCAATTATGCATGAATGCAATCACACTTGGTCAATGGTAGATTTTTTTCATGCTAGAAACATCAGGTAACAAACATCAGCTATAATGCAAGAAGGAGTTGAAGACTGGAGGACTTCATTAAAATTCTTAGAATTAGATGAAATTTTTTTTTTAAAGATATAGCATCAAAACCAACATCAACGAAAAACGGAGGACAAATTTTTGGTTTCAATGTGATTATGCATGCATGCACTATTGGGGTTTCATACATTCCAAGTAGGGCTGGACAAGTTTTTGTTAACCGATCCAATCCGACCAAACCAAGAGGTCTGATAGAATACGGGCCGAGTATGGCGGGTAAGCGGGTCACCGGTTGGCCAGAAATTGGGTTACAATGGTTTGTTCCGGTTGGTTTAGGATGCTAACTTTGCGCCCATCGAAATCCAGAACCGACCGACCCAGGAAGGAAATGTTTGATTTAGTTTGAACTGAGCTTCAGACACTATAGATGGTTTGTACTAGAATTGGCCCAAACTGCACGTCAGAGTGATTAACTTAGGGTTTAATTTCACACTTTGATCTCATTTTAGTTCACTTTGTTGTTTCAAGCGCCTCCGACCGTAGTTGTTCATCCACGAGCGCCACCAAGCCACCCACAAACCACAACTGATCATGTAAGTTCTTTGTCTTTCTATTTCTCCTTCTCTCTCTTTCCGTCTCTTTCTCTTTGTCTCGATTTGTATTTGTTTGATGTTTGCAAACTAATGTGTGATGTTTGATATTGAAGTTGTTTTTGCTGTGACTTTAACGAATTTTGACTCAACTTATTTATATATGAACTGCTCTTAGAAGTTGTTTAATTTTTGTGTAATTAGTGTTGAAATTTGTGTTGAAGTTTTTGAGAAATTAATGTTGAATTTTGCTTGTGTCAATGAAATGATGTGTGTTTTTATCTATGAAATTAATGCTCTTAGAAGTTGTTTAATTTCTTATTAATTAGTCTTTGAAAATTTAAAATGATGTGTGTTTTTGAAGTTTCTATTCACTACAAAGTTATATAGAATTAGTGGCAGTATGTTTTTATCTAGCCTTTGATAAACATGCTTTTGAGAAGATGAAGTAGAGATTTTGAGAAGATGCAGTTCTCGAAATCTTGCTTTACTTTTTCAAAATTATTACATTTCTATGTTATTTGTAATGATATATTATTAAATTGAAACTATTAATATATGATATATGTTGTTGTTCTATTGCAGTTCTCGAATTCTTTGTTGTTCTATATACTGCTGTTCCATTAATACATGCTTTAGGGTGGATGAAAACCCTGTACCGTTTGATAAGGATGAAACGGACGGCATTCGATAGTGGAGACATACTCTTAATGTGAATTTTATTGCTGTTTTTGACACTACCCGCCTTGCGGTAAGCTTGAAATTTGTCCTGGTTTTCTTTCACGTATCACATTATCGATCACACAGTTAAGAAAAAAGGGGATTGAAACCTTTTGTTGTTGATTGTGTGCTTTTAAATAGATTAAAAGCATGGCAGCGTTGAAAAGGCCTGGGGTGATCATCAATTTGGGTTCTGCTTCGGGTCTTTATCCGATGTATCTTGACCCTATCTATAGTGGCTCTAAAGGTTTGTCATTTAACGATCAATTATGCATCTCCACAAAACTTATACTAACTTACTATAATTTTTTGTTTTCCCAAAAATTAACTTACTATATAGTTTACTAAACTGTTTCTTCGCTTCACAGGTGTTGTTGTTATGTTTACTAGAGCACTTCGTTTATACAAACGTCAAGGAATTCGAGTCAATGTGCTTTTCCCTGAGGTAAGAGTTGTTTTTGGACTTGAAAATTTTGATATTTTCAAAATAAATTATACTCTACATTACAGTTTACTATAATTAATCCCTGAAATATTAATGTTTAGTGCAGTTTGTTGAAACTGAGATGGGCTTAAAGGTGGATCCCAAATTCCTTAATATGATGGGGGGCTTTGTACCTATGGAAATGGTGGTGAAAGGTTAGTCTGCATATCATTTTGTTAATTGGTGTGCCTTGGCAAAAAGAGCATGAGTGTTTGTACTTTGTAGACTCTTAATTCACAATAAAGATGAGTTATTTTAAATTGACTGTGTGTTCTCATGGTTTTGTTCATTTTAAGATGAGTTATTTAGTTGTTTCATATTGCTGCTTACTGTTTGCAGAGTTGTTCATACCTTGACTCACAACTTTCATAATGCTACCAGCTTAGTGAGAGCACCACTGAGATTACCTATCAAATCAAACTTTGTTCTTGTTAAGATAATTTATGCTGGTGTAAATTCTAGTGATGTAAGTTTTTATATATTTCTAGAAGATTTGTGTGAATTTATTTTCTCAGAAATGATACTTTTACACTAAGGATGACACTTACACCGTAATTGTATACGGTTTTGTTTTTTAATAATCTTTAATAATTATTTTTTGCTTTTCCCTCACACCCACCAACTCTTGCACATGTTGTATTTTCTGCGGTGTAGGTGTAATATGTCTAATTTTTGGTGTAGAAATAGCACCCCTCTTATTTTCTAGCTACAATTCTGACAAGAATTTGTATTGATAGGTAAAATTTAGCTCAGGCCGCCATTTTGGTGGCAATAACAATGATACTGCGGCCCGTCTTCCATTCGATGCAGGATTTGAGGTATGATGTATCCCCAAACATAAATTTCTTTTATGAAGTTGATCACTTGATGCAGAATGCCTATACTCATATGTGTGTTGAATTTCATTTATATTTTAGGCTGTGGGAATCATTGCAGCAGTTGGGGACTCGGTCAATGACTTGAAAGTTGGCATGCCGTGTGCATTCATGACTTTTTGAAATTTGATGATGGGTTTTACTGCTTGTATGACTTTCAGATGTAATTATCTTTATAAGTTGCTTATGGCATCCGACTGAACCGGTTTCGGTTTTACTGTTGTTCATTCAATAGATATGTTTCCTATAGTTTTTTTTCCATTGCATTAATTTTGGAGTAAATTGAAGGACCAATTGGATACTGTGCTTGTTCTGTTTTTTTTAATATTACATGATTTGCGGCTGTAAATTCTTATGGGAGGAGTGTACTGCTAAAGTTTATAACTTGCTTTTTTTTTTGTTTCTGGATTTCATGGATGTGAAAACAAATCTTGATAGTGGTTTTCCAATAAATCCCTTTTCAAGAATCCAATACTGAGAATAATTTGGGTTTAGTCCTTCATGTTTAGAGTTGCAACCACTCTGTAGAATACCAATTTTGCACCCCTTTGCTTTTGAGTTAGCACCTGTTCCCAGATAGTTTCACTTTCGACCCTAGCTCTTGCTCTCTCCTAAACTTAATTGCAGTTTTGGAATAACACCTATTCTCACTTGACACACGTATACGTGTAGTTGTTATTTTATAGCTTTTGGATAGGTGTTTCAATATGATGGGGCTTGCTTTTTTGTAAATAATGATATCACAATGAACAATGTGTTATTTTTTATCATCTTTACTTGATATATCAGATGGTGCTTCATGCCTTGAACGTCTTGTTGCTGCATGTTTGATGATAACATTATCAATAATAGCTCACCTTTTGTTTCATTGGCATTTTTGCTTCCAGAAAAGGACTCTGTCCATTCAGTGAACTCAGATTTCGGTAGAAACGCATGAGCTTCTGCTCAAAGTCTAGTGTCAAACTCAGAGAAAGATCACTTCCAGGAAAATAATACTACATAGTTAAAGGTTAATCAAGCAACAATGGAGAATAAGAATACATCGGTCAAGGCTATGGATATAAAGAACAAGCAAGAAAAAGGGGTTCTCCCTGAAGGTTTTTTTTTATAATAAAGAGGCTGATTTGCGGGCACGTGGCATTAAGCCTGTTAAGCCAGATGTCAAGTAGGTTCCCAACTTATGTTGTTTGTGCATCCATACATTACTACCACATATAATAATCAAAAATCTAGTTTACATGGAATGGAAGTAAAGATAACAGAAATTTACAAATTTTACCTACTGTTATGGCACAAATTTCACAAGTAATGAAAAAGAGAATAGTGAATATATATTTCAAGTGCTGATTTTTATCTAGTGCTGGTTTTTATCTCACACACAGCATTTAAACTTCTTTACCATTCTTGTGCTTGCTTCGGTTAGTATCCACTTCATTATATGACTTCCATTATGCAGTCTTGCTATTGTTTCTAGCATAAACATGAACAATGACACTGTGTTTTGATATTTCAAAGCTTTTGAAACTTTTGTTAATACATGTTTGGATATTTCAAAGCTAATGTTTCTTGATCGGTTAACCGAACAAACCGATCCATTTTAACCGATCAACCGATTAAACCGATCCGATCAAATCGATTAAAACTTCAGCCGGAATTGGGCCTACAAAATCTAACCATGGTTTTGGCCGATTTGACATATTGGGCCCGAATCCAATCCAAACCGACCGATGTTCAGCCCTAGTAATGAGTAGAGGTGGAAGGACTACTCTTCATGGCTTTATTTTAGACTATCTTTTTTAATAATGATACAATTGTTGATAATGACATATAATTATTATTTTACTTTCATTTTTATTGATTTTTATTTGTTATTAAAAATTATATCTTTTTTTATTATTTCAATTTTAATGTAGTTTTTTTTAATTTTTTTAGTATGGTAGTTTATTCTTTGATTATTTCAATATCATAACATAAATATTAAATATATAATCTTTTGATTATGTTTTAAAAGATATAAGGGATTTGTCAAATTAGTTTAACAAACTAAGCAAACTAGACTATGACTCAGTTTAAGTTTGTTGAAAATTTTAATAACTATATTTATGTTTATTTATGCATTATTTTTTAAAATTATAAGAATACATTTTTTTATTATTATTTAAGATTATTTAGAGCATTAATTTTTGAGATTATAAAGATGATATATAAGTTTGAAATGCAACTAAAAATATTTATGAAATTTTAATTAACCAATTAAAACCTGTTTTTCCCATAAAACACGTGATCGGTGAAAATTTTAAGCCTTGAACTATGTTATTGTGATTTATCCATTTGCAATATCAAATATTGATTATGTTTTAATTATTAGTACTAAACATTTTTTAATTTTATAAAAAAATAACCATGAATTAAGTATTAAATTTATTTTTTAATAATTGTAAATGTAGTTTTTATTTCAATTTACGAATTAAAAAAAACAGTTTTTTACTCCATGTTTATAATTACTATTTATATATAGAAAAAACACTTATTAAATAATAATAAATGTGTTTTTATGTATCATAATTTTTTTAAATATTTATAAATTGTAAATAAAAAAGTATCTGCATTTTAAATTATTGTATGCTATATTTTTCATTAAAATAAAGAAATTAAATCAGTTTAGATGCATGTTGATGAAAAAAATAAATGAATACGATATTAATTAATGTATAATTATAATAGTGAGAAATAAAAAATTTACTTTTAAAAAAGATACTGTTGATTAAAATATTTTTATATTAGGAAGAAAATACTATTGTTATAAAAAGGAAAAACTTTACTATTGATTCAAACATTTTTATAAATATTGTCACAAAAAAATTTTGATTCAAATATTTTTATATATGGGAATAAATTTACTATTAATTCAAATATCTTTTTAAATAGTTTCAAAACAATATTAATATTTATATACGTGAAAAAATACATCATTGATTAAAACATCTTTATATAACCATGTAAATGTTATTGTTATAAACAGAAATAATTTTACTATTGATTCAAATATTTTTATAAATATTGTCAAAACAAAAATAATATTTTGATTCAAATATTTTTATATATGTGATTAACTTTATTATTGAATCAAATATTTTTATATACGGAAATAATTTTATTATTGATTGAAATATATTTATAAATATTGTCAAAACAAAAATAATATTTTAATTCAAATATTTTATATACAGGAATAAATTTACTATTAATTCAAATATTTTTATAAATAGTGTCTAAACAAAATTAATATTTATATATGCAAAAAATACATCAATGATTAAAACATTTTTATATAAAAGAGAAAATGTTATAGTTATAAACGGGAACAATTTTACTATTGATTCAAATACTTTTATAAATATTGTCAAAACTAAATAATATTTTTATTCAAATTTTTTTATATACGAGAATAACTTTACTATTGATTCAAATATATTTATAAATAATGTCAAAATAAAAATTATATATATATATATATATATATATATATATATATATATATATATATATATATATATATATATATATATATATATATATATATATATATATATATATATATATATATATATATATATATATATATATATATATATATATATATATATATATACACACAAAAAAAATAAATCGTTAATTAAAATAATTTTATAAACGGAAATAAATATTATTGTTATAAACGAGATCAACTTTACTACTGATCCAAAAAAAGATTAAGGCAGCTTATTCAAATAAATTGACTATATATTTTAAAATTGTATTTTCTCTTAAAAAATAATTGTCTTATTTGTAAAAAAAACTAAAACAACTTATTTATCCAATACATTTTTCAACCGTTTTTATTTTTAATCATATTATTCATAATATTTTAACTTAAATTTATTATTATTTTTAAGTGTTTTTTTCTATTTTCAGCTTTTAATCTTTAAGACAGTCTACAAACAAATACGCGTCCAAAATATTTTTTTTTTATTTTTAAAATAACTATTTTGGTTGAACAATTTTATTTTCTTAATTTCATTTTTATTATATTTTGAAAAAAAATGTGTGCACCATACCAGTACGCGTGCGATGCACGGGTATCCCACTAGAATGAGTGTGAACGCCCGTATTATTATATTTTTTTGTATAATTAAAGAAAATAAAATTAAATATGTTTAAAACAAAGACTGAGTCCAAACATAGGTAAAATGTGTTTATTTATGTTATTAATATTTATTTATATAATTAAAACAATATTTACAAATACTATGTTATAAGTTGATTTTTATAAAACTAAATGATTGCATAGAGATTTTTATTAATGATGGAAAAATAAAATTAATATTTACATAAAAATATACTGTTGATTCATATATTTGTATATATGAAATAATTATATTTATGCTATAAATATAAATAAAAATATTTTTTTAAATTAATAAATTTTTTTTGGTTAAATTGTTTTATCTTTTTATTTTTTATTTTTTATATATTTTTGAAACAAATGCGTCTAACACACCTTTACACGCACGAATGTACGTGTATTTCACTAATTGATGTTAAGAAGAGAAGAATGATATAATGCTTATTGATGTTAAGAAGAGAAGAATGATATAATGCTTTAGAGCATCTTTAGTGGAAGTAAACTAAATAGGTAAATTAAAATATTTTTTGTGGTTTGTAGGATTTAAAATATTTATAGTTGATTTGAGTTGTTTTTACTTTAAATGATGGTTGCTTGTAAAAAACCAAAACTTGATCCCATATTTTATATTTTTTTATATTTTTTATTCAAATTACCATTAATTTAATAATATAAAATAATAATCAGAGTCATTGAAATTTGATAGTCATTGAAATTTGATAGTATGTGTTGCTTATATAGTTGCCGAAAACTAATTGTTAGTTCACTTAATATCATGTCATTTTTATTCCAATAACTAATGTTACTATTAAATAATTTAATACTATAGAACCGGCATTAAAATGCTCTCAGGGAAGAGTACCCTTTATACTCATCATAAACATGCGTTTTGCTTATTTAAAAAAAAAAACGTCAATACATCTTCTTGATTTTAAATTTTGTTAGTAATTGATGTTTGTGATTTTATTGGTTATATTTATGAAGTCGAGGGAGTGTAAGGGATTTAAATCCATATAGATGCAAAGTAAGAATTTCTTTAAATTGAATTCCATTCAACTATTATAGATATTGAGTTTTGATGAAATGCAAATAGTTTGTTAAAAAAAAGTAATATAATATTAAAAATGAAACTCACACAAGTTTATTGTTAACATAACTTAATTTCAAAAACAATTCTAGGCCTTGCCGCCAAACACAGCCTTAAGCTTTACGATTTGTGCCTCATCAAGTAGAGTAGTCTTTGCAATTATAGAAGTTGATAGATCGTTCCCAAATAAAAGAGTATCATATATATGCACACCAGGACTTGAGCTACTTAAAGCTCCAAAAGTAACAGCTTTTCCAGCACCAGAGTTAATCACAAAATGCAATAGTCCTTTTGGAATAACTATAACATCGCTAGGTTTAAGAGTTTTCACATAAGCTTTTGTTGGTGTAATAAATCCAACAGTAACTTCACCTTCAAATATTATAAGTAATTCACTTGCATCTGGATGAGAATGTACTGGTACAGTTCCATTTACACCAATGTCTACTCTTGCTGCAGTAATATCAAGTCCATTAAGACCTGGTAAATTTTCCACGGTTGCGGCGGTTAATCCAGCGTTAAAAGGTGCTACTGGTTTTCCCTCCACCAAGCCAGAGAACACAAAGTCATTCACTGTTACATTTGTTTCTGCCTTGCATGGATAATGCCCTAAAGGGTTTTTTGGAAGTGATAAATCTGCTACACAGAAATCAGTGGCAGAAGAAACAGCATGGAAGGTGTATGATGAGAGAAAAGCATAAACAAAGAAAATAATATTCATGTTTTGAAATTGAGCTAAGAAAAAGAGAATTGAAAGATTTAGTTTGTTGTGATATTCTTACAAGAGAGAAGGAAGATATATATACTCCAAATATATTATTTATTGAATCAATCTAGAAAATCAAATTTTGCTTATAAAAGAGAATGAAATGAATATTAGTTAATAAATTTCTTTAATAAATTTGAAACTATTATTATTGGAATTAAAGATATGAAACTTTGAATATTCAAGATATTTTTTAAGATATTTGACTATTTTATTTTATTCTAACTTATTACTATTTACCTATGTTAAATTGTATAAAAGGTTATTAATTTAAACTATGATCCCAATTTTTTTCTAATATAAGTATATATATTTTTTATAGTATTTCTATCATTTTATAAAGAATTATTTACCATTTTTATAAATTATTTTATTCTTAATATATTATCAATAACTACTTCCTAAAGTTTTTTGTTTTTTTAAAGAAAGGTTAAATCTTTTTTGTTATAAAATGAGATATTTATCTATATATATCCGCTCAAAATAAATTTTCTTACATATCTTTAGACATATAACATCCTTATCCTTTTATAACTATTTATATATGTTAAATTAATTTTATAACATCCTTATCCTTATCCTTTTATAACATCCTTATTTTTTTTATAACATCTTTATATATATATATATATATATATATATATATATATATATATATATATATATATATATATATATATATATATATATATATATATATATATATATATATATATATATATATATATATATATATATATATATAGAATATATTAAATGTGATTTTAAATGAAGGATGAGAGGAACAAACAATAACTATTTGATTAAATTAATAAGAGAGATGAAATGCAAGTTAATAAGATAGATAAATTAATAGTCACATTAATGAATAAGTTTAATCATGATCTAATGATTCTTATTTGTTGTTCTTATCTTTCATTTTAAAATCTCTCTCACTTGATATGTCAAATATAAAATAGAGAGTGCATAGTTCAAATATAAAATAATTTAAGACATTGGAATCACCAAACAACATACACATACTTAAGTTTGTACATAGTTCAAATATAAAATTAATGCAAGCATATCACACATTATTCATAAAGTTTTTTTAATCCATTATTCCTTCAACAAAATCACCAACCTCAAGACATGTAGTATCATTTTCGGATTCAATTTCATTAAAATGTACTTTCTTCCCCTTTTTCTCTATAGATGGCTTGTTTCTTTTACACAAATGCTCTGGTGTTCTACATGTCTTAGACCAATGTCCTTTCTTTCCGCATCTATAGGACAAATCATCATGATTCCTCGAGGGACCCTCTTGGATATAAATACTCATACCTTGACGATACTTGTTAGTTTGGTCATATCTGGGAAATCTATAATTATTCACATAACTTCGTCCACAACCTCGACCATGAAAGTGGTTTCGACCGTGATATCCGCCTCGAGTAGGACCCTCAAAACGAGCATAACCACCACGTTTTTTATTAAGATTATAGTCACCGCATCTTTGATTAAATATTGTGGCATTTATATCAAAATATGTTATTGTTCCTGTGGGACGTGACTGGTGGTTTTTGATAAGGAGCTCATTATTTTGTTCTGCTACTATAAGGGTTGCAACTAAATCAGAATACTCAGAAAATTCTCTCATTCTGTATTGTTGCTCCCATAAAACTTGGGATGCATGAAAAGTTAAAAAAGTTTTTTTTTCTAATTTTTCTTCTTCAGTTATAACTATATATGCCACAAAATTCTAATTATGTTATGATTTGGTGCATGGCAGAGTTATATGCAATAACACTTTTATAATCTTGGAACCTTAATTTGTTCCATTGATCTATTAATGAGGGCAACAAGACTTTCTTCTGATGTCCAAATCTTGCCTTAAGTTTGTCCCACAAAATCTTGAGATCTTTTTTCATTTGAATATTTTGTTTGTAAACCATTGTCAAGGTGGTGTTTGATTATTCGATTTATTTTTGATTTTTTGATTGTCATCTCTTCTGAGTCAACAACTGACTTTCCTGTTATGCTTAAAATTTTGAAGTGATGCTTAACATTTGATTTACTTTTGATGTAGTTATTTCCAGTTATGCTTAAAATTTTGAAGTGATGCTTTACATTCGACATGATTCTATCTAGGATTCAGAAGATCATAATCAAAATTTAATATAGAAACAAAAAAAAAATCAATTTATTCAATAACAGTGATTACAAAAACTATGATTATGTTTTATTCAAAAACCTCTATTAATAAACCAAGCTAAGACTAGTAATGGTAAAACAATTAATATCATTAACGCTACATAATCTTTACCTAGTTTTTCATTCTTGATAATACCGATGAGGAATAAAACAGTGACAAGTAGAGTGATAAACAAAAGAAAATATTTAGTCATTTGAAAGATGTGGATAAATATTTGAGAATGATATGAATTTTGTGAAAGAAGTTGAATTATATATAGATAAATTTGTAAAACGGCCGTTATAGTTACCGTTAGGGAAAAAAAAGGCAAAAAGAGAAAGAAAAAAATGTCATCAAATCAAATTTAAAGTGTGTTAAATATCAACTAGCTACTACAAGGGTTTAGAGATAATTATAAGGTAATATATGAGGTTTTAGACCTCTACTAAAAATATAAAAGTTAGGAACTGAATATAAAAGTTATTAACAGAATATAAAAGTTAGGAACTGAATATAAAAATTAATAATTGCATATGGGACTTTAAACCTCTATTAAATATAAAAGTTAGTGACTGAATATAAAAATTAGTAACAGAATATAAAAGTTAGAAACTGAATATAAAAGTTAGTAACTGCATATGGGGCTTTAAACCTCCATTAAATATAAAAGTTAGTGACTGAATATAAAAATTAGTAACAGAATATAAAAGTTAGGAACTGAATATAAAAGTTAGTAACTGCGTATGGGGCTTTAAACTTCCATTAAATATAAAAGTTAGTGACTGAATATAAAAGTTAGTAACAAAATATAAAACTCAGTAACTGCATATGAAACTTTAAACCTCCACACAAAATATATAAAAGCCACACTTATTATAGAGCACTTGACAAATTGTCAGTTTTCTATAACAAGGGGTAAAGTAAAAATAACGATAAAAGTCATTCTAGTTATAAATCACTTGATTAATTGCCAGTTTTTTTATAACCATGGTAAATAAAAATTATAGGAATAATGAGATTAAAGTGATAAGTTTAGAAAATATACTTAGTGTAGTAATAACTTCCAATAGAAACGATTGTGCTGATAACGTGTTGATTAAAATCGACTTTAAATATTTGTTAATATTTATGAACTAATATAAGTTAATAAACTAATTTGTAACTATCAAACTAGATAAAAGATTGAAGAAAAGAGAATGTTTTACTTGTATTTTTAAAGTAAATTTTTGGTGTGTATTTTTATATTAGTCAAAGGTAGTATTTATATTATTAGAAATGCGACTATTACACTAATATAATAATTGAACTTACTATTTAAATTTTGACAAATTATATATCTACGATATTTTGTCATTACTATTTTGATAAATATTTCTAAATAATAATATTATTATTATAATACTAGTTATTATGTGATGTTAATAGTTAAATTTTTATTGTAAAATATATATTATCCATATCTCGTCAAAATAGACTTTCATACATCTCTTTATAAACACTACGCCAGAAATCACTTTTAGCAGCGCATAGAAAGACAGCGCTTTATACAAAAGCGCTGCTAAAGGGCCAGTAAAAAAAAAAAGAAAAAAAGCGCCTACCAAAGACAGCGCTTTTAAAAAAGCGCTGCTAAATGGTGGGCCTAAGAAAGCGCTTTTAAAAAGCGCTGCTAAAGGGGGGGCCTATGAAAGCGCTTTTCAAAAGCGCTGCTAAAGGGGGACCCTTAGAAAGCGCTTTTTATATAAAGCGCTGCTATATGGAATTGATAAGGCACCCTATGAAAGCGCTTTTAAAAGCGCTGCTAAAGGCCTTTAAAAGCGCTGCTATAGGTATTCATATTATAATTTTAAGGCACCCTATGAAAGCGCTTTTCAAAAGCGCTGCTAAAGGGGGACCCTTAGAAAGCGCTTTTTATATAAAACGCTGCTATATGGAATTGATAAGGCACCCTATGAAAGCGCTTTTAAAAGCGCTGCTAAAGGCCTTTAAAAGCGCGCTGCTAAAGGCCTTTAAAAGCGTTGCTATAGGTATTCATATTATAATTTTAAAATACCCTCCAGAATTTTAATAGAATCAGAACAGTCACGCTAACTATTTCTTCTTTCTCTGGCGAACGAAAACACGAACCAACCACCACTGTTCATCGTTCGACCATCGCCTTCTTCCGTCCGATCATCCTTCCGACCATCACCGAACGTTCACCGTCCGTTTTTGAGTTCATCCATCCGTCTGCATTGCCGGTCCACCATTGTTACGGTACGTGAAGCTTTACTCTGCTTTTCTTGTTTTTTTTATCTTTTCACCATTGTTGTTCTGATGATATATAGATGGTTTTTATCTTTTCAATGATGGTTTTTGTTGTTGTTGTGTTAGTTGTTGTTGTGTTAATATGATATATGAGATATATATGATATTGTTGCTGTTGTTGATGTAAAATAGTTTATATAGTTTACAATGTAAAATAGTTTATATATGATTTTGTTGTTGTTGTTGATATATGAGATATATTGTTGTTGTTGTTCTGATGATATATTGTTGTTGTGTTAATATGATATATGAGATATATATGATGGTTTATGTTGTTATTGTTGGTTTATATTTGATATAGATAGTTTATATAGATGGTTTGTATAGATGGTTTATATTTGTTATTGTTATTTGATATTGGTTTATATAGATGATTTATGTTGTTATTGTTGGTTTGTATTTGTTATAGTTGATATAGATGGTTTATATTTGTGTTATATAGATGGTTTGTGTTATAGTTT
Source organism: Lathyrus sativus (assembly GCA_963859935.3). Classification (NCBI taxonomy): domain Eukaryota; kingdom Viridiplantae; phylum Streptophyta; class Magnoliopsida; order Fabales; family Fabaceae; genus Lathyrus; species Lathyrus sativus. Next base: position 19,945,023 of record OZ012738.1, on the reverse strand, counting down.
ATATTTGTTATAGTTTATATTTGTGTTGTATAGATGGTTTGTATTTGTTATAGTTTATATAGATGGTTTGTATTTGATATAGATGTTGTTATTGTTGGTTTATATTTGATGGTTTATATAGATGGTTTATATTTGATATTTGATATTGTTGGTTTATATAGATGGTTTATGTTGTTATTGTTGGTTTATATTTGATATAGATAGTTTATATAGATGGTTTGTATAGATGGTTTATATTTGTTATTGTTATTTGATGGTTTATATAGATGGTTTATGTTGTTATTGTTGGTTTATATTTGATATAGATAGTTTATATAGATGGTTTGTATAGATGGTTTATATTTGATATAGATGTTGTTATTGTTGTTGATATTTGTTGTTGTTGTTGTTATTCTGAATTTCAGGTATATTATGGCCAGCAACGAGGAAACATCACATGATGGAAAAGAAACACCCAAAGACGTTGAAGGCGAAATTAAAAGAGGCATAACGATAATGAAAAGTATCATTCGTGCGAGAGATAGAGGTGTAAAGTACGATGTCCATTGGAATGAAAGAGATCAGTTGGTTGAGCCTAATGGTGCGCTGCTGACAAGTTATATTGGAGCAGTTGTACGTTCGCAAGTTCCGATTACTTGCGATAACTGGAGAATTCCTGCATTAAAAGCGGCTAAGGATAAAATTTGGACTGAGATTCAAGTATGAGATTTGATCATTTTTAATTATGTTGACAGTTACATCTTTAAATTAATTATATTAACATGTTATATGTATGTGTATTTGTTTGCAGAGATCTTTTAATATTGAGGATTCTAGGAGAAAATATTGTATTCAGTTGGCCGGAAAACGCTTGAGGGGATTTAGAGCGTTTTTAACCAACAAATATCTTAAAGATTCTGATGGCAACTTTGTAGAGTCGGAGCGTCCAGCGAAGTACGCTGATTTGATTTCGGATGCAGAATGGGAGACATTTGTTGCGAAACGAAGAACCAAAGAATTTGAAGTAAGTACAACTTATCATGTACAATGTATAGTATATATACCTATTCCACAAACAAACTGATATGACTTAAACTTGTTTTTTCAGGTTAAGAGTGGCGTAAATCGGGAACGGGCATCAAACCCTGCGTATCCATATAGAAAGGGGCGTTTGGGATATGCACGCTTAGAACAAAAATTAGTAAGTGCATATATATGCTTTAATATGATCTATTTACAAAAAATAGTAAGTATACATAATAGGATATAATGCTTTATTGTTCGTCTTAATGCGTAGTTGGAAGAGGAGAAAAGTGATGCGACATCTCTTCCGGACCATGTCGTATGGAAGGCTGCTCGGGTGGGAAGAGATGGAGTCGTCCAAGAAGAAGTTCAACAAGTGTTTGAACAATGTGTAAGTACAACATTAGTTTTTGAACAAAGTGTTTGAACAAAGTGTATAAAATATTTAAATATGCTTTTATCTATATTTCAGGAGTCCCTATCCCAGACTATAACTCCTGCTGAAGACGATGATTGCAGGAGTTTATTGAGTCGGGTGTTGAATATTCCTGAGTACTCTGGGCGTGTGAGGGGCAAGGGATTTGGTGTCACTCCATCCAAACTGAATAAGCAGTCAAGGAAAAAAAATCCAACCAATAAAGAAGTGATGGCTACTTTAGAGGAAATGAAAGCTCAAATTCGTGAATTACAGAAGGATAAGAAGAGATACATATCCGAAAGGCGCGCTCCAGAGGCCGGTAAAGCTACTAGTGACAAAGATAGTATCGGTTGTCCGCAGAAGCTTCCAGAGGTAATTGTATATATTACATTGAAATTAATTTAGCACATTTTTCTTAATTGACACATTAACTGATCATTATTTGTTTAGGGCATTTCACCTTGTCGACTATATTTATCGTCGCCGACTTATCGCATGGTTGGCAAGGGAAAGGTGCATAACACCCTGGGAGACTTACTTCACCATAAACCCCTCCCTGCTGGATTTTTGAAAGTATCTGTTGATATTGCATTAGAGGGGGGGCGTTGTTGCCTATGCGAGACGATGTATCAGACGCAAAAGTGGTGGAAGACGCGATAGGAGCTTATGTAGCATGGCCGGCGAATCTCATTTTCATGGATGATGAGGTAGGTTGAACCTTGTAATATTCCAATGTTTTATTACCCATACATGAAAGTTATTCTGACATTTACACTTTCTTATTGACATGATGATCTTAGACTCCCACAAAATCCAAAACAAAAGATGATAAAATTATTGTGCGGGATACCGATTCAGCTGCATCAAAGTTACAGGTACTAGTAATACAGTTTAAGTGATTATTTTATTATAAATTATTTACTGAACTTATATATGACTTTTAGGTTCTTGATCAGCAGTCGCAACATGTCAGCAAGGGAAACATGCCTGAAACTTCCAAGGTGCCCAAAAAAAAGGTCGAGACAAAAAGAGCATTTGTTCCTCAATTTAGGTTGTGCCTTCAAACATATGTAGGGACAACAGACGTGCCTGAGGGCGGCATCCGTCTAATACATATGGAACAAGGTATTTTCGGTTTTGAATATTCCGAAACACTTGCTAAGGAGGATTTCGACCAGGTTTTCAAACATTTAGAATTGGGCGTCGGGGTTATGCATACCTACATCAGGTACTTCGATCCATTTTAATTAGATAATTGAACATTTTAAAATTCGCTCGTTTAACTGAATAATCTAATGTTGATTATATTTTTTTTAGGCGCTTGTATGACAAGATGTTGGTCCCCGCTGATTTGACTTCAGTATTCGCATTCTTATCTGCTAGCAGTGTCAACTCACGGACAATAGACCAGACACCAGAAGCAGTCAAAGAGTACACAGTCCATAGATTTATGAGTGCGAATACGGAGAAGTTGTTTATGTTGCCATATAATACTGGCCATGGGTTAGTTTTTATTCTAAATTCATTTATTATAATTGTTCTATTTTTGCCATATTATATAACATTTCCGTCTAAACTGTTGTCTTATTTTATAGTGGTCACTGGTTGTTGGTCGCAATTAATCCGATTAAAGAAATAGTGTATTATATAGATTCATTGGATGGCGATACAAACAAATATGAAAATCTGAAGAACATGGTTTATACGTAAGTGATGATGTATAGTGTTCTGAATAATTATATATGTTTATTTATTATGTGACATTGTTCTAAATATGTGTTTATATTATGTTAGAGTTATACAAATATACAGAGCACAGAGAGATGCAACAGTGCCAAAAAGCAGGGCTAGCAACATCAACTGGATCAGAGTGGAGGTATATTTTCCCATGTTTGACTGTTATAGTGGTTCTACTTATAAAACTATTTAAACTATATATCCTGATAAATGTTCGTTCACTTTTTTCCTAATACAGTGTCCTCGTCAGCGTGGTGGGATTGACTGCGGATATTTTGTACTGCGCTTTATGAAGGAAATCATTCTTTCTGGTCAATTAGAGATTCCAATCATGGTATGGATCAATTCATGAGTTATATGATTCATTTTGATAATTAACTAATATTTCATCTGAGTAATTAGTATTAAATCGTGCTTGTTCTGTTATATTATATAGTATTTTGATGAATTCAGATGCGCTACGTACTCGAAAGTAAAACTGGAAGAAATTAAGGAAGAATGGTGTCAATTTATGATTGAGTTAAGAATTCTATAATGTATATTGGATTTGTAATTATGTGTAAATTGTATATTGTATATTGTATAATGTACAATGTTTAAATTATGTGTAAATTATACTTGAGTTAATTATGTGTAAATTGCAAAGTGTTATTGTATAATGTACAATGTTTAGTTATATTGTGTTGAATTAAAGGCCAAGTGTTGAATTACAATGTTTAAATGCCAAGTTATGTTTAAAGCCTGAATTATAAGCAGGGAATTTAATTGTTATAAGCAGGTTTGTCTAAAAATATAAAAAAATGTGATTTTTCAAAAAAAAAAAATTTTAAAAACGTGAGGTATAGACAGCGCTTTTACAAGAAAGCGTTGCTAAAGGGAGAAAAATAGGCATAAAAAAGCGCTGCTATAGGTTAGGAAAGGAGGGGTCTAAGAAAGCGCTTTAAAAAAGCGCTGCTAAAGGGTGGCCTACAAAAGCGCTTTAATAAAGCGCTGCTACAGGGGGGAGGGGGGGGAGAATAGGCAGCGCTTTGAAAACGCTGCTAAAGGGGTAAAAAAGCGCTGCTAAAAGTGATACCTTTAGCAGCGCTTTTTCCATAAAAAAAAGCGCTGCCTTTACCTTTAGCAGCGCCACTTTAGGCAGCGCTTTAAAGCGCTGCTAAAGGTCAAAAAAAAGCGCTGCTAAAGGTCATTTTTGGCATAGTGAAACTTTACACTTTTCCTTGAACTATTTATTATATTTATAGTCTTTATGAATATTTAAATTAGTATTTTATTTTGTATTAAAAAAAAAGAATTTTATTTTATTATTTAACTCTACAAAACCTTCATGTTGCTCAATATCGATGGTCTTTTCATAATCTCCGTGCAATAAAGTTGTTTTTGACATTCATCATAAGTACTTGTATAGTATTATGTTTTATCACGGGTGAAATTTTTTTATTGTAATCAATTTCATTCTTTGAGTAAGCTTTTTTCTACAATCCCCGCCATATATATTGGTTCTTCAATGGCAAAAATATTTTCTTTTTTTATTGAATACCCACTTACATTAAACGTTTGTTTTTATTGTAGTCTTCCAAGCTACAAACTATGATTTTGCATATGGCTGATAAAACTAGCAAACCCACCCCGTTTAAGCTCACACCGCTTAAGCCTGACAATAAACGATCGAGGATAATCTGATTCAACTTAAGTAGCGAGACCAAAATTTAACTGTGTTCTATTTAAAGGCGAGTTAGCAGGTTGACCCATGAAACAAAAATATTTTTTAAAAACATTTATTAATTAAAAATCAAATGTAAATGTTTAGAATTTTAATAAAAAAATTGAACATTTAATGATATATTTGTGGATCCCCAAAACAAAGCGGCATGTGTTCGTTGGACATCTTCCCCATGAGACATTGCCTAGGGTATGTCCATTACGTGGCATTGAGGCTCACCTTAAGAGAGAAACATGGATAATATTGTCTATCCAGATCCTAACTGCATGCATGAAGTCGTGCCACAACTTTTTAGAAAATAGATAGTTAACAATTTCTCTCAATCAAGGGGAACGATTACCACTTCTTGAGGATTTTTTTAATCCTTGACCCATACACCTCTATAAATACCAGATCATACATACATATGATACATACCAAAAAGCCATATAGTTTCTCACCTCACGTGAGCTTGCTCTCTTATCATCCTAAACACCATCAGATAAGACGGTCGCGGGCAAGCCCTAAACCACCAAAAAATAATAAGGCCTCTAGTCACCCCTACTAGTACAATTGCATCCATTGTGGGTCCCTGATAAAACTAACTTAGACCACGCTTTTTGTTACAATTACCATTTTGATATTCATTACCACCTCCACTCTTAAACCTAATTGTTCCCAATCATAATATGCTTTATGTGGATGATATCCTCATAAGTAGCAATAGTGTCGAGGATGTAATGGAGGTGAAGGCTGAACTCAATAAGGATTTCAAAATGAAGGGTCTGGAAGCTGCCACCAGGATTCTTGGGATTGACATTCGGAGAGATAAAAAGCAGTCGAAATTGTGATTATCTCAATAAACATACCTACGAAAGCTTCTGGACAAGTTTGGTATGTCGAAGTCAAAGCCTGTCATGACTTCGACAAATCCTCAATTTAAGCATAGTACTACTCCAAATCTGAGTACTAAAGCTGAAAGAATCCATATGAGTAGCATTCCACATGATAGTGTGGTAGATTCTTTGATGTATGCTATGTGTACGAGGCCAGACATAACATATGGAGTGAGTCTTGTTAGCAAGTATATGGCCAATCCTGGAAAGACGCACTATCAAGCTTTGAAGTGGATTCTCAAGTACATAAATGGGTCTCTGAGTCGAGTCCTAATTTATGGTGGAGCCTAGGGGTTAGTAGAACTCAACCTAACCTGAAGACCCGTCCCAACCCAATATAGGTGGGATGGGTTCGGGTTGACCCTCGGGTTATCCAACTCGTCCTAATATTATGAATGGACATGTGATACTATTTATTTATTTATTTAATTTATTGGTATATTTAGATTATTCGAAATTTCCAATAGACTTTTCCACTTTTCACCTCATAATTTAATATATGCACTAAGTAAATACTAAGTACACATTTGTTCTCTTACATCATATTTTTTATTTTACATCTTCTTAGTATGTTTTAGGGAAAATAAAAAGGTGATGACATATTATCGGGATTTTTACGGGTTTAGGTACGGGTTAGGGTCATTAAAATAACCCGATCAAAATTTAGGACAGGGTTAAGGTTAGTCATAACCCATCCCGGCTCGTCCCTTGCTCACCCCTAGTGAAGCCTGCGGTGATGATAGCAAAGTCGAAATTGAAGGTTATGTCGACTATGATTATGCAGGTTGTATGAATTTCAGAAAGTCTATTTCTGGATATATCTTCACTGTGTTTGGCATAACAATTAGTTGGAAAGCAATGCTTCAGAAGGTTGTTGCCTTATCAACCACTGAAGCATAATATATTGCCCTCACTGAAGTTGTGAAAGAAGCATTGCGGCTTGAAGGTTTTACAAAGAATCTGAAACTTCAAGGTCGAAGTATCACTGTTAAATGTGATAATCAAAGTGCAATACATATGTCGAAGAATTCATCCTATCATGACCGAACCAAGCACGTCGATGTAAGGATACATTTCGTTAAAATCGAGCATGGGAAAGTCCAAATGCTGAAGGTTTCGACTGATGACAATGTTGTTGATATGATCACCAAGACATTGCCAAATTGCAAGTTTTTCCACTATATGCAGTTGATAAAGTTGCATGATGAAAGCTAGTTTATTCCTTATTGTTTGTAGATTTAGGCTAGATCACTCAGGTTGTTAAGAGAGGTCAATTGTTATTCATTTGTAATCATTTGTAAACCCTAAATAAGAAAGTGAATAGTAAAGAATTTCCCTAATCCTTCTTCTTTATCATTTCTTCTTTCCCTCTTTGTTCTAACTATTTTCATTGTTGATAACACGAAATCATATAGATATTTTCATGCATAATTCAACTAAAGTCTAACCATTTTCGATCCGATTTTGGGTTATTTCCGTGTATTTGTCTGATGTTTTGCAGGTATTCAACGATCACGTCTAAACAAGGCAACATGAAGAAAAGAAGCAATCCCAGATGAAATATGGACGAAAAAGGAGTGAAAACACAATGAAAAGCGCAGCAAGCTGTTTTTGCTGATGTGACGACCGTCACAGCTTCATGACGACCGTCACACGGGTGACGACCGTCACACCTTGTGACGACCGTCATGCAGGCAAAAACGCCCCACTCAGATTACACGTCAAAGAAACAGTTCCAATTCCCACAGAGTGGACCACTACTCCCTAAATTATCTGCCTCAAGGTCCATCATCTTCAGAGATAACCGTTGGGATTCCACTTCTATAAAAAGGGAAGCAGGGGACTTCAGAAAGGGTGCTGCATTCATACCACGAAGTGCTGCCGAATTTACTTTCCAAAGCATTATTTTCCAGTTTTATTCTCATTTGTTTCTCTTTACCTTTCCTGTATTCCCATTTTCATTCTTCTGTAATTTCTATTGTACTGTACGATCAAATTGGCACTAAAGACCAGAATCCTGCCAACATCTGTGGAGGATCTGCCCAAAGGCCAATTGGCATATTTACAGGTTTTCATTTTGATCGACTTCAGTTTTATTATAATGCAAATTATTATTTATTATTCTTATTTATATTTTATCTTTCCCAAATCCATGTCTAGCTAAACTTAGGTAATCGATATGTAGTAATAATTCGAATGGGATTTGATAACAATTGGTTGAAAACTTTCTTTTCACAAAAGTAATCTATGGTCTGAGTGTTTAAAATTGATTCACTGAATAAACTTCGTCGCGAAAGCGAGAACTTATTTAAAAGTAGTTTTGCCACGAAAGTGGGAAATTAATTAAGATACGAACCAACAAGCGAAAGTTGCGGTAAGGTCAGATAGTAAACACTAGGCATTTGTTTTAATAACAGCGAAAGCACTTTAAAACGAATTAGAACTTAGAGATTTCCAAAAAATAATTTTAACCCCGAACGGAATACGAAAGTATACGTTTGGCCCTTAGGATTATGATTAGCGTCAATAACCATCGTGAGGCGAGAGTTTTCAAATCTCCATTTTCTGCTTGAATAAACTTTGAAAATTATTTCATACACCATAACTTATCAAATCCCTGAAGAACACAATTACTACGTATCGATTTAATCAATTATAATCTAAATAGTATTCTTAGTTCCCTTTTAGTGACAATCTTATTCCCTTAAACATATTCTGCCTAGCTAAACATAGTAACTCCCGAGAACACTAGTTTGATTACGAGTCCCTGTGGGATCGATATCTATTATTACTACGCGATAGACTGTGCACTTGCAGTTAGGTTGTATTAGACATAGAAAGTCGCGATCAAGTTTTTGGCGCTGTTGCCGGGGATCCGTTTAGTCAATAGTGTAACCTTCTGTTATGCCGTATAGACTAGGTTAACAATTTTCATTTTCCCTTTACTAGTTCTGTCGATTGTATGCCAAGAAATCGCTCGCAAAGCGATATCGTAAAACCTTCAGTCGCAGAACTAGAACGCTTCTTACATCTAAGAAGTAGAATCATTGAGTACCAACTCAAACAACTCAAACATAACACTCCCGAACCTCTCACTCCCATTCCCAAATCAGAAGAAGAAGAACCAGAGATGGCTGAAGGACCTCCGAACAAGCCGCTGAAGGCTTACGCTACACCATCTCAGATGGAGCCTAGAAGTAGCATTGTTGCCCCAGCTATTACCCGAAACGATTTTGAGCTGAAACCATCATTGTTGTCGGTTGTGCAACAAAACCAATTCTCAGGAAACGCAACTGAGGATCCGAACGAACATCTAACAAAGTTTGTACAATACGCAGACATAGTGAAAGCAAATGGAGTAACTCCAGACGCGATAAGACTTCGTCTTTTCCCATTCTCTCTTAGAGACAGAGCGTGGACATGGTTACAATCGTTACCATCCAACTCCGTTACGACGTGGGAGCAATTGAAGAACGTCTTCTTAGCGAGATATTTTCCGCCAAGCAAAACTGCTATGCTTAGAGCTCAAATCAACGAATTTCGACAGAAAGATACTGAATCTCTTTACGAAGCATGGGAACGATTCAAAGATATGATGAGAACATGTCCTCACCACGGTCTAGAAGACTGGGCGACAATCCATACTTTCTATAATGGGCTTCTATACAATACTAGATTGACAATAGACGCTGCCGCGGGCGGTGCACTTATGGATAAGCCATACGATGAAGCCTATCAATTAATAGAAAACATGTCACAAAACCATTGCCAATGGGGAGGTGAACGCACTCCAACTGAGAAAACCACAGCGAAAGGTGGGATGTACGAGATCAGCAGCCTTGAAAAGTTCAACGCTAAAGTAGATGCTCTAGCACAGAAGATCGATAGTCTGACCGTTAACCCCACTGCAACTGTCGTTGCAGTAACTCCAAATTGCGAGTTATGCGGAAGCACCACTCATAATGCACCTGAGTGCCCATTGCTAGCCGGAATCCCACCAGACCAGGTAAATTATGCTCAAGGAAATCCCTACGCAAATACCTACAACCCAGGTTGGCGAAATCATCCAAACTTTTCTTACAAAAGCGAAAATGCATTGCAAGTGCCTACTGCTCCGCAAGGATATCAGAAACCAGCTGCTCAGAATGCACCTAGGAAATCGAACCTCGAATTGATGATGGAAAAGTTCATAGCAACTCAAGCTCAAACAAACAAAGAATTCCTGAATCAAAACATACACACTAGCGAGCAAATTAAACAGTTGACAGGAAAAGTAGACGCTTTAGCCACCCACAACAAAATGTTAGAAACTCAGATATCACAAGTGGCTCAACAACAAGCCTCTGCTGCCGCACCTGCTGGCACATTTCCTGGACAACCCGAACAGAATCCAAAAGGCCAAGCAAATGCTGTGATACTAAGAAGTGGAAAAGAATTGGACGAACCGATCGATCCGAGGACCGAAAACTCAGCCATGCAACAAAAACCAACTGAACAAGCAGAAAAAGAATTCGAGTTAGAGAAGAAGGAGTACAACGAGAAGGAGGATACCGCAAGTGAAAAAACTCAAGCACCTCCAGCGCCATATAAACCACCTATCCCTTATCCGCAAAGACTAATAAACTCCAAAACTTCAGGACAGTTTAAGAAATTTGTAGAGCTCCTTAAACAGCTGAATATTACTATTCCTTTTACAGAAGCGATAACTCAAATGCCATCATACGCTAAATTTCTCAAAGAAATCCTGTCGAATAAGAGAAAGATCGAGGATAACGAAACAGTTACACTTACTGCAGAGTGTAGCGCCATTATTCAAAACCGCATGCCTCCTAAATTAAAAGACCCAGGTAGTTTCTCCATACCCTGCGTCATAGGAAATTTCGTAATAGACAAAGCTCTATGCGATTTAGGAGCCAGTATCAGTGTTATGCCCTTATCTATATGCAAAAAGCTGAATATGGGAGACCTCAGACCAACCAAAATGTCCGTACAATTAGCTGACAGATCAGTGAAATACCCAGTCAGAATACTGGAAAATGTTCCAGTACGCATAGGACAATTCTACATTCCAACCGACTTTATAATCATGGACATCAAGGAAGATACTGTAACCCCAATTATCCTAGGAAGACCATTCCTAGCTACAGCCGGAGCGATTATAGACGTGAAGAAAGGAAGGCTAACATTCGAAGTAGGAGAAGAAAAGATAGAGTTCATTCTCACCAAGTTCTTACAGGCACCAGCAATAGACGATACCTGCTATTTAGTAGACGAAATCGACGAATGCATAAGAGAACTTGAAAATGAAGAGACCACGTATTCAGAAATAATAAAGATTCAAATACCCGATATTTCTGAAGACGATAATTGGCGTAAACCGTATAAAGACGACAGCCTAAGCGAAAGCTTAGCACTGACCCCAAACCATATGCCAGGTCCAAAGAACCCATCTTTAGAACTCAAAACACTACCCAAAAACCTCAGATATGAATTTCTAGACGATGAACTAAAAAGACCAGTGATAGTCAACGCCGACTTAGGACAACCTGAAACCGAAAAGCTATTAGAAGTCCTAAAGAAGTACCCCACCGCGTTAGGCTATAACATAAGCGATCTAAAAGGTATAAGCCCTTCAATCTGTATGCATCGAATTACACTAGAGGAAGACTCTAAAACCTCTCGAGAGCATCAGAGAAGACTGAACCCCATCCTGAGCACGATAGTCAGAGATGAAGTAAAGAAATTGCTAGATGCAGGAATCATCTATCCGATCTCCGATAGTGAATGGGTTAGCCCAGTTCACGTCGTACCAAAGAAAGGAGGAGTCACAGTAGTTAAAAACGAAAAAGGCGAATCAATAACAAAAAGAGTCGTGACTGGAAGCAGGATGTGCATTGACTATAGAAAGCTTAACAAGGCTACGCGCAAAGATCACTTCCCGTTACCCTTCATAGACCAAATGTTGGAAAGACTAGCCAAACATTCATATTTCTGCTATCTAGATGGTTACTCAGGATTCTTCCAAATTCCCATCCATCCTGATGACCAAGAAAAGACTACATTCACCTGTCCTTATGGTACTTTTGCTTACCGCCGAATGTCGTTCGGACTCTGTAACGCTCCAGCAACCTTCCAAAGATGCATGATGGCAATCTTCGCAGATTTCATAGACAACATCATGGAAGTGTTTATGAACGATTTCTCGGTATGTGGACAAAGTTTCGAAGGATGCCTACAAAACTTAGAAATGGTATTAGAACGTTGCGTAAAAGTAAACCTCGTCCTAAATTGAGAAAAATGCCATTTTATGGTCCGACAAGGAATAGTTCTAGGACACGTCATATCAGATAGAGGAATCGAGGTAGACAAAGCTAAAATAGAGATTATAAAAGATCTCTAACCTCCAAAATCCGTACGAGAAATACGGAGTTTTCTAGGACACGCCGGTTTCTACAGAAGATTTATAAAAGATTTCTCGAAAATCACAAAACCTCTGACCGGCCTGTTGATGAAAGATGTTGAGTTCGTCTTCGACGACGACTGTCTAAAAGCATTCGAAACATTAAAATCAGCCATTATCACCGCACCAATCATGCAACCACCTGATTGGCGACTACCGTTCGAAATCATGTGCGACGCGAGTGATTACGCTGTAGGCGCAGTTCTAGGACAAAGGAAGGACAAGAAACTCCATGTCATCTACTATGCCAGTAGAACCTTAGATCCTGCCCAAATGAACTACGCTACCACAGAAAAGGAACTTCTAGCAGTTATATTTGCGCTTGACAAATTCCGTTCTTACTTAGTAGGAGGAAAAATTATCATATACACAGACCACGCTGCCATAAGGTACCTAATAAGCAAAAAGGATGCCAAACCAAGACTATTGAGATAGATCTTGTTATTACAAGAGTTTGACTTAGAAATCAAAGATAAGAAAGGAACCGAGAACGTTGTTGCAGATCACTTATCCCGAATAGAGGGCATCAGACATGAATCAGTACCGATAAATGACGATTTCCCGTACGAACGTCTGATAGCCAAATTAGAAAGTGACACACCCAATTCAATCTCGAAAGATCCAGAATTCGAAAAAGTCGTAGAAGTCGTCTATGCCCAAGTCACATTACCTTGGTATGCTGACATCGTTAATTACCTCGCCGCGGGCGTGCTTCCACCGGATCTTACTTATCAGCAAAAGAAGAAATTCTTCCACGATCTGAAACACTATTATTGGGACGAACCCCTACTCTTCAAGAGAGGAGCCGACAACATATATTGTCGCTGTGTCCCAAAGGAAGAAATAGAAAATATTATTTCCCAATGCCATTCAGCACCGTATGGTGGTCATGCTAGTACATCCAAGACGTGCGCTAAGATTCTCCAAGCCGGCCTATTTTGGCCTAATCTCTGGAAAGACGTTCACATCGCTGTGCAAAAGTGCGATCGATGCCAACGAACTGGCAACACCTCACGACGCGATGAAATGCCTCAGAAAGGAATCTTAGAGGTAGAAATCTTCGACGTTTGGGGAATAGATTTCATGGGACCATTCTCACCTTCTTTTGGAAATAACTACATACTTGTCGCTGTCGATTACGTGTCTAAATGGATAGAAGCCATAGCTGCTCCAACAAACGACGCACGAGTAGTAATAAAACTCTTCAAAAACACAATCTTTCCTAGATTCGGTGTACCGAGACTCGTCATCAGTGACAGAGGATCTCACTTCATATCACGAATATTCGACAAACTTCTCTCTAGATATGGAGTCCGGCACCGAGTAGCTACGCCTTATCATCCGCAAACTAGCGGACAAGTAGAGGTCTCGAACAGAGAAATAAAACAGATCTTGGAAAAGACCGTCGCTACCTCAAGAAAAGATTGGTCGTCAAAGCTACAAGAGGCTTTATGGGCTTATAGGACCGCATTTAAGACACCAATAGGTACTATCCCCTATAAATTAGTTTACGGTAAATCCTGCCATCTCCCTGTAGAGTTAGAGCATAAGGCCTTTTGGGCCATTAAGACACTCAACTTCAAGTACACCGAGGCAGGAGAAAAGCGAATCTTGAACTTACACGAATTGGAAGAACTTCGATTAGACGCTTACGAAAATGCCCGTATCTACAAAGAACGAACTAAAAAGTGGCATGATAAACGTTCAATCAGGAAACAATTCAGTGTGGGAGACATCGTATTGCTCTTTAATTCACGATTAAAACTCTTCCCAGGTAAACTAAAATCTAGGTGGTCTGGACCCTATGAAGTGACTAAAGTACTTCAGAGTGGAGCTGTTGAAATTACCGATAAGACAAATGCACCATTTATCGTAAATGGGCAACGTCTAAAACACTACAATAAGAACGACAACAATCCTCAAGTAAGCAATATAACATTGCTTGAGCTTCCAGCTCAGACACCCGAATAGCTTCTCACCAAGCTATCGTCAGGCTTTAGACGTTAAAAACAGCGCTTACTGGGAGGCAACCCAAATTTCCCTCGTTATTGCATTTCATTTTTCCTTAAAATTCTACTTTGAAAAATCCAACAAAAATTCTAAAATTACTACTACTTTCTACTTTTGTTCATTTTCGTACTTTTATTCTTATTTTATTTTTCTCTCTTTTGTCTTTTGTTTCTACCGCATTTCGTTTCAAAAAAAAAATCCTGACTTCAATTTCTTGTTTCAAACTTTTCAGGATTTTTAAAGTCTTCAAAACATTCCTTCTGTTTTCTCCGAATTACCTGCGAGTATGGCCGAATACGACTTCACAAAGGTTCACTTCCGAGGACTCGCTCAAAAAGCAAGATTTGCAGCACTGACCGAAAGAGAATTCGCCTTAACGCTGTATTATGATAAGGCTACTATGGATAAACTAGGGATCACAGATAGCATTCAATACCTGTTCAATCAACTGGGTTGGGAGAACACTGCTCTAAAAACACGTTTCGCTACCTACAAGGATCTTACCTATGAATTCCTTAGTTCTTTCAGATACACACCCAACTATGGCTTTGGATCCAACACAGAGTTGATTACCTTCCGATTATTTGGAATGAACCAAACCCATAGTCGGATGTCACTAGCTAATCTCCTAGGATTCCCTAGCGGACCGCATGTGTTCATCAGTGCAGAAGATGACGATATTGATTTGCAACTCGATCAATTCTGGGGTAGAATCACAGGTGACTATCACCCTGAACCAGATAGAATGCACAATGATGACATACACAACCCAGCCTTCAGATACTTCCATAAGATACTAGCCCACACCTTGTTTGGAAAAGAAGAAAATGTTACTGCAGTATCTAAAGAGGAGTTATTCATCATGTTCTGTGCTTCTCAGGGACGGACAGTAAATGCAGTGCCTTTCATGATGAGATCTTTCAAACGCCTCACGCTGGAACCTCAGACACCTATCCTTATAGGAGGCCTAGTAACAATGATTGCCCACGAGCTTGGCCTTAGATTCCACTTAAATGCCAGCACTCGTTTTGGCACCATCCGACCCATGAACATACAATTCTGCTTTAACAGACGCATTTTAGGAACTATGGGACCTGGACCGTATGAGTACCTTATTAACGAAAAACCAGTACAGCTATTCACACTTCCTGATCATCTGATGACAAGCATCCACAACAAGGATAACTGGCTCTACGAATTGGATGAGCCTATGGGATCCCCTTCACCACAGTCAACACCACAGAACTATATGTATGACAGTGACCACATCTCTGAGGCACACGACTATATGTACTATGAGGACGCTGCATCTGAAACTAAAGTAGACCCTACGACTCCTCCACAATACAATACTTATCCTGAGCCTATCCCTGAGGAGACCACCGACAAAATGGATGCCGTGTTACTCAGATTGGACGACGTTGATAAAGCTCTGACTAATGTAAAAGCTGATATCGCAGGCATGCACAGCGAACTGGTAGGCTTCATGGATCTAGTCTGCGACCAACTCGACTACTATTCACAGAAATTCGATGATTTGAAGGCACGAAAGATTAGTTATTAGCTCTTAGCAGTAGTTTCAGTTTAGTTTAGTTTAATTTAGTTTCATTTAATCGTTTGGATTTTTCGCATTGTTAGTTTTCTTTATGTACTACATACAATTGTTTCAATTTTATGTTATTTCAATTCTAGTTTTATTCAATTATTCTGTTTTCGCATTATTTGTTGTTTGTTGGCTGTTATATTACATCACTGTATCAATACTAAGCCTTAAAGTCACTACGAGTACGCCTTCAGAGCAAAATTCTGCGTTCTGCAGATTTTGCTGCTGTGACGACCGTCACAGCCACATGACAAGCGTCACGCGGGTGACGACCGTCACGCAGTCCAGAACTGATATCTGATAAAACAGGGTTCGTGTTCTCTTCCACTCCCCCCATTATCACTTTCAATCATCCTAACTCTTACCCCACTACGAATTTTCGTCCTCCCCACATTCAACTATAAACTTCAACTCCAAATTCAACCTCCAAACCACCGTTCTGTCATTTTTCCCTCTCTGCAGAAAAACCCCAAACCTCAGAAACCTCTCCATCTTCCAACAATGGCAAGGAATGCAGAAACCCCAGATGTCAGCAACATTACCTTCAGTGAAGGAGACTTAGGCGAAAGACAACGAGCAAACTACATTGCATTTCATCAGAGGTCGCTCCAGCCGACTCACTACCCGCACCTTCCATCGCTTACGGAGCTCGGACTCCTTGAAGGTGTTACCTGGATGCTTCAAAGAGCAGGCATCTAGCACCTCTGCACTAACCCACAGCCAACATATGAACAACTCACTCTTGAGTTCTTGAGTTCGTTCACTTACGTCACAAGCAGCGGCGAACTTAACCAGCATTCAGGTGTCGTTTGCTTCCGGATGTTTGGCGTCAACTACCAGATGCATCAAAATCAGATTGCCAGCATTCTACAGCTACCTTGCAGCGACAACGCTCATCGCCGCATCACTGATCAGTTCCAGCACGAAGCCTTCACGCTGTGGTATCAGTTGATCGGCCTCAATGCCGATGGTTGGGACTCCCTGCACGCCACTCATATCCATAACCCAACCATCAAGTACTTTCACAGAGCGTTGAGTAACACTATCTTCGCCAGAGACAGCAACTACAAAGTGAACTCCAAGGAGCTCTTCTTTCTTCATTGCGTCTTCAACAATGAACCTGTCAACGCTGCCCCGTTTCTGCTGGCCCATATTCAGGCCAACTGCAACCGTGGCTCGAAGCCATTCTACTTTGGCGGGATTGTCACGGCTATTGCACTTGGGCTGAACCTTGGCGACCGCCTCCAGCACCTCCATTCCATCCCCTCGGTGTTCCTTGACACCGACCACTGCAGAGCCTCTGATCTCATCCGCTCCCGAGCTGACGGCAAATACCATCCGGTTGTGTGTGGCAAGACCGTCTGAAGCATCATCCTTCCGTCCCGCACCCGCATCCATCCAGAGGACCGTACCAACTGGTTGTTCGACCTCACTGTCCCTCCTGCTGCCGTTGTTCCCACTCAGGACCACACTCACGGTTCCGACGATGAAATCCAAGCTGAGTTGGACAGGTCCGAGCAGCCAGAGGCATCGCAACCTCCTCCTCCCGTAGGTACATCTTCTCGCCGCCGCCGCCATCATCCCGTTCCAGACTACACAGAAGAGGACCTCTGTCGCTCCCTGGACCAGCAGGCACAGATACTCGCGATGCTGCAGCAGCAGACTCAGCGAGCTGACCAGTTCGAAGCTTGGCACCGGACTCAAATGCAACAACTTCACACCGGCCAAGCTACGATCACTGAGAGCCTAGTGAATCTGACTTTGCAGGTCGAAGGACTCCGAGACACCGTCTACCACACCGAAGACAGAGTAGCCCTTGCCAGAGCCAGAGGACGCCAGCGCGGACGTGACAGAGGCCGTGACTAGATTTCTATTTTTCCTTCATTGTTTACTATATTTCAGTTATTTGTATTTTCATTTTCAGTTGTATCTCCCTCTCGCATGCTTCAAGAATCAGTGAGGACACTGATCGAGATAGTGTGGGAGAGGAGCCTTATTTCCATTCCACTGTACTCTGAATTTCCTTTATTTCCATTTCACTGCACTTTGAATTTTCGTAATTTCTATTTTTACACTTTCCATTTGCTAGCAAATAAAGCTCGTCTATATATTTTTCCCGTTACGCAAACAATCCCCACATTATTCAACGTAAACAAAAAACTTTCGTTCGTTCCTCAAAAGCAAAAGCATCACGAGAATGCATCTGAGTTCAAAACAAGTTTTGAAACCCTGAGGAAACGACAGTTCTAACAAAACCAGTACCGTCCTGACACCTTAGATCTCCGGTTTATGCGAGTCGGTTTCACTACCTACGCGTACCAAAGTCTCAAGTGTCTACGCAAACTCAACCCCCAGTAGTTTATACTAAGCAGTCAGCACCATCCTAGAACACTTCTAAGCGAGCGACCGATGCAAATAAGTGCATGATCTCCAAAAAGATGAAAAATCATGAAAAGAGAGCTAAAAAGCCCAAGAATATAAGATACGTTTCCTTCTAAGTTAGGTGCTCCTCACCCGAGCATTTAGCCCAACGGCACGAAAAACTCATTGAAAATCAATGACATAAACTTATGATCAATGAAGAAGATCAAAAACAGAAATGAGATCATATTCACTAACAAGTCGACTTGCCATGAAAGTGTACGGACAACGGGCTTAATGTGATTGCGCTAGAACAAACAGGGTGAACTTGCCGCGAGAACCTTGACACCAAGCTACAGTAGCATGACTGAGACCGATTTGCATAAAAAGGAGACCTCCGAAGACTTGTAGTCCAGTGTCGTCATGATACTCGTCTTGTTCCTACCAAGAATCCCGGTTTTTCCAAACTCTGCGAACGAAGAAGCTGCCTCGTGCTTGCCGACTTTTCCATGTTTTACTTGAGGACAAGCAAAGATTCAAGCTTAGGGGAGTTTGATAACACGAAATCATATAGATATTTTCATGCATAATTCAACTAAAGTCTAACCATTTTCGATCCGATTTCGGGTTATTTCCGTGTATTTGTCTGATGTTTTGCAGGTATTCAACGATCACGTCTAAACAAGGCAACATGAAGAAAAGAAGCAATCCCAGATGAAATATGGACGAAAAAGGAGTGAAAACACAATGAAAAGCGCAACAAGCTGTTTTTGCTGATGTGACGACCGTCACAGCTTCATGACGACCGTCACACGGGTGACGACCGTCACACCTTGTGACGACCGTCATGCAGGCAAAAACGCCCCACTCAGATTACACGTCAAAGAAACAGTTCCAATTCCCACAGAGTGGACCACTACTCCCTAAATTATCTGCCTCAAGGTCCATCATCTTCAGAGATAACCGTTGGGATTCCACTTCTATAAAAAGGGAAGCAGGGGACTTCAGAAAGGGTGCTGCATTCATACCACGAAGTGCTGCCGAATTTACTTTCCAAAGCATTATTTTCCAGTTTTATTCTCATTTGTTTCTCTTTACCTTTCCTGTATTCCCATTTTCATTCTTCTGTAATTTCTATTATACTGTACGATCAAATTGGCACTAAAGACCAGAATCCTGCCAACATCTGTGGAGGATCTGCCCAAAGGCCAATTGGCATATTTACAGGTTTTCATTTTGATCGACTTCAGTTTTATTATAATGCAAATTATTATTTATTATTCTTATTTATATTTTATCTTTCCCAAATCCATGTCTAGCTAAACTTAGGTAATCGATATGTAGTAATAATTCGAATGGGATTTGATAACAATTGGTTGTAACCTAAAAGGCAGACATTATGGGACCTCAGCCAAGAATATGGGTTAAGTTCCATAATGACAAATGGAACAACATAGAATACTGGTACCAACTCAAGAAGAAGATCGAGCGGATGATCCAAGAGAGATGCCTCAAAAAGTATGTCAAGGGTGATTCCTCCCAAAGGGTGGGTGGGTCCAACTCTTTAGGGAAGGATGATGCATGAAGCTCTAAATCAAGAAAAAGAAAGGATCCATCCTAATATGAAGGAGATAAGGTTGTACAACATATGCTAAATACAACTGTAGGAGGATTTGATAGGGCCGAGGAGACTAGTTCTACCCAAAAAAGGTATGCCCGCAAGGTATTGAATAAAGAGGATATCCCCAAGGATTTAGAGGAAGGTGAAAAGAAGACGCCAGAGAACGGAATCTCCCTTTTTTTTAAATATGTACGAGACATCCACCCTCACAGCGACGACCCCAATATCATCACTTTTAGGTGTGATGATTGGGAGATCAGAAGAGTTTTTATGGACCAAGGGAGCTCTACAGATATCATTTATTGGGATGCATTTTAGAGGCTCTGCCTTGATCTAGATGACATAAAGGATTTCAAGGGATCACTAGTTAGATTTTCTGGGAAGCAGGTACAAGTGAAAGGCTATATAACACTAAGAGCCACCTTTGGAGTGGGAGAACAGGCCAATGAGATCAAGGTAGGGAACCTGGTTATAGATGCCCCCTCTTCTTATAACATGATTATAGGGTGCCTGATTTTTAATCAGTTGGGCGTCAACTTGTCTACTTTGTATTTATGCATGAAATACCCGCTTTTCACGGGTGGGTTAGAGTCATTCAATAGAACTATGAAATACTACGGAGAGTATTAAGTTGAAAAGGGTTCAAACTTTGGCCGTGAATACCATGAAAGTTGGTTCAACAATGAAGCTACCAAAATAAGCTCTCTGAGATGAAGAGGTTCCCCATTAGAAGGGTGACAAGATAGAAGATTGAAGCCTCAACAAGAATACCCATTGATGCTTATTTACTTTACTATAATTTGCTTATTTTCTTTTTCATTATTTATTTGATTTATTGCTAATTTTGATATGGAGAGTATTATATCTCTACCACTTGTAAGGACACGTTGTTTTTCTGTGAACACATTTTTTCCCTTTCTTCCTCGAAAGGGTCTAGGGTTTTTAATGAGGCTCATCACTCTATTGTTTCTTAAGTAATTGCACTATTGTTTCCTCTTTCTATTTACAAATAACCTAAGGTTATTGAAGACCTTCTTCTAAGGAGGTCAAAATGTTGGATCCCCGTAAGGGATCTTTGCCACCCCTGAGGCGATCAAAAATGTTGGATCCCCAAGAGGGGTCCTTATTGCCCTTATAGATAGCCTAAATGTTGAATCCCTAAGAGGGATCCTTTGCGCTCTTGAGGCATTAAAAAATGTTGGATCACCAAGAGGGATTCTTTCCGTCCTTGAGGCGATCAAAAGTGCTAGATGTTAGACGATAGGCTTCAATCTAGAGGGGGTGAATAGATCACAAATTTTACAACAAAAAACTTTGGCAAAAATCTGTTTTCAAAAATATGGCAGCAGAAAAACGACCCGGATCGAATCATCTAACCGAACCTACTATCGAAAATTTACATGCGTATCGCAAACCAAACAGAATGATAATGAACGTAAATGTTCAACAACGATCAAGCTACTGGTCAATTAAATGAAAAGCTATATGTATCTCGTATTTCCAATGAACCAAAAAACCAATTAAAAATACGCACAAACAATTTATCAAACACTTGGTATGCAATCGATAGCAATTGGAAATTTAATTTGTTTTGTTGATGTTAAAAGTCAATCACAATCAAAGTGATTATGATTATATCAACAACAACACTTTTAAAAGATAATTGAAAAATAATTTCCAATCGAATTGATCAAATAACGATGAACTCGATAAATTGCGAAATCAACAATTAAAGCGATAACGAGATAAAAGAGAGAGAGAGAGACCAAGATTTGTTTAGGCAATTTCTCAATCGGCCTCGCTATGGGTACGTCGGCCCACAATTTAAATCGAATTGAGATAATTGCAATTAATTTTTTCTTTGCAAAATCGTTTATACAAGAGATGAAGAATACAAACCCCAAAACCCTATTTTTTTTGTTGATTCTTCCACCTCCATACCATTGATCAAAGCTTGATCAAGTTACCAACAATGCGATCCAATCTACCGATTTTCCTGAGCACTCAACTTGTTGAAACTCAAGATTCCTGAACACAAATCACCGTTTCGCGCTACTCCTTTGCGAGGAAACCACCTTGTCTCAATACCTTCACTCAGTCAAATATATGTTGACGTGATCTTGTCTAAAACCTTCAAATCATGCCGATCTTGAAGAAAAATCCCACCTTATTTTTCTTATTTGAACCACACAAAGTTCCCAACCAAATATTCTCGGTTACACCAAGCCTAATTGGATGTTATCAACCCTAATCTAGATGGTCACTCAATCAAAAAATGATTATGTGTAGTTCAATTGTGTGTATGTACAGAAGAAGGGATGAAGATGATGGGAAAATTTGTGATCTAGTTTCGTTTAGGTTTTACTCTCTAGAACCTTACTAGAAAAAGGTGCATGTATAAGTATATATATATGTGTATGTGAATATAGGTAAAGAGGATGCAAGAAAAATAAGATGCAAATAGAAATTTTCAAGTTTGAAGTTGCACAGGTCAACCTATGAAAGCAATAGGTCGGTCTATGAAGGCGCTCAGGTCGGCCAGTGAGACGAACTGTGGGTAGAGCCTACATGCTTCATTCTTGGAGCGTGGGAGCCGACTTGAAATTTAGATGTGCCGACATGTACTGAAGCAAAAGCTTCTATAGCTCGACCTGATCACGTATAGGTCGACCTGTCCAATTATGTTAGCACACAAAGTTTGGTTTTTGATGTGTATGACATGCCTAAGACCTATCAAACTTGTTCAAGGACTCTTTTTATGCATCCTAAGGCTAAAATGACAAATGAACATTTAAATGTAGGTTGATATTGTTCAATATATAAAAACGCTACGATATACTATCATGTTTGACATCATTCAAAACCCGGTTGAATTTAGAGATAGCACTCACACTAGATTTCCAAGATCCTTGGCGCCATTAGAGACGACCAAAATGTTGGATCTCTAAGAGGGATCCTTGCCGCTTTTGAGGTGATAAAAAACGCTAGAACCCCAAAAGGGATCCTTGTCACTCTTTGAGACGATTAAAATGTTGGATCCCTAATAGGATCCTTACCGCCCCTTGAGGCGGTTGAAAAATGTTAGATTTCCAAGAAGGATCCTTACCTCCTTGAGAGGCAACCAAAATGTTGGATCCCCAAGAATAATTTTAGCCTCCCTTAAGGTGATAAAAAACATTGAATTCCTATAAGGGGTCTTTTCCACCCTTATAAGCAAGCAAAATGTTGGATCCCAAAGAGGATCCTTGTTGCTCTTAAGTCAATTAAAAATTGATAGATCCTGAAAAGGGATCTTTGGCATCCTTTGAAGTTTGAAGAGATTAGAATGTTGTATCTTCACGAAGGATCTTTCCATCTCTTACGGTGATCAAAAACTTTGAATACTCAAGAGTGATCTTTATCACTCTTTATAAATTAAATTGTTTTATAATAAATGATAAATTAATTTTTAATTGATTTTATAAGCTATCTTAAAGAACTGAGAAAAATAAATTTAAAATAAGAGTAGTAGATTTATATAGAGTAAAAAAATTAAAATGATTTTTCAAAAACTTAATTTTGCATCCATGGAAATCAATGAAAAGAATTTAAAAAAAATTACAAAATCATTGATGAATTCTGGTGGAAAGTTTGTATAGAATCTTGTCCAAACTCTTGGTTAACATAATTAAGAGGTTTATGGGAAACTTGATCTCCAATTGTCAAACTTCTTTTTTTAGGACAAAGGTACATGTTACACGATATAGGTGAAACAAATCACACAGATAAATTTATTGCTAACATAACTTAATCTCAAACAAACATAAGCAGGTCTATGTTCTATCCACTGCCGCCAAACACAGCCTTAAGCTTCTCAATTTGTGACACATCAAGTAGAGTAGTTTGTGCAATTATGGAAGTTGATAAGTCATTACCAAACAAAAGAAAATCAGCTACATGCACAGTAGGGCTTGAGCTACTTAAAGCTCCAAAAATAACAGCTTTTTCTTTACCAGAGTTAATCAAAAAATGCAATTGTCCTTTTGGAAGAATTATAACATCACTAGGTTTAAGAGTTTTCACATAAGCTTTTTGTGGTGTAATAAATCCAACTGTGACTTCACCTTCAACAATTATAAGCAACTCACTTGATTCAGGATGATAGTGCATTGGTACTGTTCCATTTACACCCATGTCTACTCTTGCTGCAGCAATATCAAGTCCATTAAGACCTGGTAAATTTGCAACGGTTGCGGCGGTTAATCCAGTGTTAAAAGGTGCTACTGGCTTTCCCTCTACCAAGCCAGAGAACACAAAATCATCAACTGTTACATTTGTTTCTGGTTTGCATGAATAGCCTGTTAGGGTTTTGGGAAGTGATAAATCTGCTACACAAAAATCATTGGCAGAAGAAATAGCATGAAAGGTATATGCGGAGAGAAAAGCAAAAATGAAAAAAATAGTATTCATCTTTTATAGTATAGTATAGAGTATTCTTTCAAGGTGGAGATGGAAGATATATATAGCTTTGACTTATAGATTATTCTAATTTAATTTGAAGATATGAGGTTATAAATACTTTGGATATTTTAAAGATATTTTATTATTTTATTTTATTTAAACTTAATGCTTATTATGTGTATTAAATTATTTTAAAGACTATTAATTTTAAAAAAGATTCTCACTTTTTTCTAATATTTTATATTCTCATGTTTCTTTCAAATACAACTCTGAAATAAATTTGTGATTAACTTTTTAAAACTTATGTGACAATTAATGTATTATAAAGTATTCTTACTATTTACTATTTTTGCAACTCTAAAATAAATTTGTGGATTATGATGAATTGAAAAATTGAAAAGATAAAGAAGTTTTGACAAATTAAAATTTTTTTCATCGTAGAATACCTAGATCGGGCACTGAGTTTAAAAAAATATATTAATATATCAATAAAAGTGTGTTTGTTTTATGGATTCAAATTTTATTCTTAAAAATGTGTGAGATTGAAAATCATATTTTTATTAGAGATGACAATGGACAAAATTTAAGTAAATTACTATAATATCCATCTTCATATTTATTAGGAAAAACAAATTCGTACCCAATACCTACTTGAGTACGAATGTTAGCACTCGTACTTGTGCCTTATAGATATCTAGGAGGAGGTATAGGAGACACTTTCACCATAAATTTCTGGAACTTGATAGATCGAGACCTATTCTTAAAGGTTGTAGTTTTAACTCTTTATCAGATTCGGAGGTGCACTTGCTTGAAGCTAGGTTTTTGGAGCAGGAAATTAAAGTTGTGGTTGGGATTGTGAGCCCTCTAAAAGCCCAGGCCCGGATGGTTACAACTTCTTCTTTATTAGAAAATGTTGGCACTTTATGAAACATGACATCTTCTGTTTTGTTTCTGGTTCCCATGATCACGCTCTGCTGTCTAAATCTATTACGTCGTCTTTTTTGACTCTGGTTCCTAAGAATGCTAACCCATTGTCTTTGGTACGGAAGGCTACTGTGATTGGTGACTTTAAGGGTTTCTTCTTCAATGAGTCCTACTCTGTTGATGTGCTTCAATTTGCGGACGACACTTTAATCATTGGTGATGGCAGCTGGAAGTATCTATTGGCAATAAAGGCTATTCTTCGTGGTTTTGAGCTTGTTTCTGATTTGGCTGTCAACTTCAATAAGAGCATAGTGACTGGGCTGAACCTGAACCAAAACTTTCTTCTAGCTTCGGCCAACTTCCTGTCTTGTCGTGTGGAAGCTAAATATTTTGTCTTTCTAAGCCTTCCCGTTGGTTCCAACCCGAGGCGTTTGAAGATGTGGAAGCAGGTGGTTGGGAAAATTCAGAGTTGCCTCACAACGTGGAAGAGTAAAATGCTTTCTTTTGGTGGTAGAATCTCTTTGATTAAGTCCTGTCTCAGTAGCTTTGCTATTTTCTTCATGTCTTTCTATAGAGCTCCCGTTACCATTTAGAAAGAAATTGAAAGAATCCAGAATCGTTTCTTATGGGGTGGCTCTGCAGGCATCAACAAGGTGGTGTGGGTCGCTTGGAGTAATGTTTGTAGGCCAATGGACAAAGGTGGTCTAGGTTTCAAAAAGATGTTTGAATTTAACTTGTCTTTACTTCAAAAGTGGAAGTGGTGCATCTTGACTGAGAAGGATGGAGCTTGGTCAGATATTCTTCGCACCAGATACGGTAACATCTGCAAGGCGGTTTTAGAAGGGAGCAGTAGTGGCAGGTCGAGAAAAGGATCACATTGGTGGAAAGACTTAATAGAATATGGGATTGGTGTGTTTGGTCTGAACCATTCCTTTTCTGATCATGTTAGCTTTGACATTGTCGATGGCCAAAAGCACCCCTTTCTGATTTGGTTGTTGGGTGTCTGGCAGACCCCTTTGTGTTTGTTTTCCGGATCTGTTTAACGCCTGTTCCAAGAAGCATGTTGTCGTTGGTGAAATGGACAGGTGGATTCTTGGGGTATGGCAGTGGGAAATTCTGGAGACACTTTCTGCAGGTTTTGTCTTCGACCAGCTTTGTTTGGATGCTTTGTTGGTCCTGCTGGAGAGAATTAGATTAGTTGCTGATGGGGAAATGATTCGGTGGTATGGGATCCTGATCCTACTGCGGGCTACTCCATTATGTCGGGTAATGGTCTTCTTGAGGCTCTTTCTGATGATGGAGCTGATTTTAACTTCGACAGGATTAGAGTGTCGCAGAAAGTTTGAAAAACTGGCGTTCCGTTTAGAATTAGAGCCTTTATTTAGAGGTGCTGTCTTGACAGAATTCCTACTAAAAACCTGTTAGTTAGGCATAACATAATTGATCCTAACATGGACTTGTCTTGCGTTTTCTGTCACCGTGCAGATGAAGATATTATCCATCTCTTTTTTTACTGCTCCGTTGTGGCCCAATTGTGGAGTAGGATTGAGGCTTGGGCTGGCTTTGGAACGAAGAAGGTTAATTTCGTTTGGAAAAACTTTTTCGCTTGGATTTTAAGTGAAAATAACGCGAAGATCAAGAAGTTGTTTGAGAGAATCTTTGGGTAGGGGTCATCTGGACGATTTGGAAGCTAATGAACAATATTATTTTCTCTGATGCAGATTGTAACATAGATGATTTGGTGTGGGAAATTAAAAGTTTGGTTTGAAAATGGGGGTTTGCGAGGACCGTAGTATGGATCAATAGTCAGATGTTTTATACACAAGATCCTCATTTAGAGGCAGGTGTAGAACATACTTGCATCTATGGGGTATTATGATATGAATACAATAACTAAAGCTTTAGAAAAAAAGAGATTTTTAGAACATGAGAGTTTATTTGTGAATGCTTGATGAAAATATGGTACAAGAGAGTTTATTTGTTCTTAAGCACACAAGAGAGTTTATCTGTGAATGCTTGATGAAAATATGGTACAAGAGCCCTCCTTTTATAGCCAAGGAGGTGCATATAGGACAAAATCAACACTATTTACCAGCATGACATTTTTAATATTATATGAATGCCTTTTTCAAAAGTCCGACACACCTATCTCTTATAAATGTATATTATTGTAGTCTTATTGCATAAAAAGACAAAAATTTACTATTCATAAGCATGTTTGTGATCTTTGAAGGACACTTGTCCATTTAGTTTTTGTAAATAGGTTCATGAGAGGAGAACATATTTTAATTAAATAAATTTTTTTCAAAAAGCAATCTTCATAGCGAGATGACTCACGCTGTCAGCTATCATCTATCATATAGGTGTGATCCGCTAACAGGGAAATTTGTATATTATTTTTTTAAATATTGTGAAATCTTGTTGGATTTATAAACTCTTTATTAATTGGGGAAGTTAAAAATTATATTTATAACTGCTCTCTTATGTGTCCTTATTATAAATTTTCTTTATTCTTGTTCTTAAACAAATAATTGACAGTTTTTATTAATTCATCTTATCTCAATAAAAAGTAAACACAGTAAATCACCTATATTTTAATTGCTAGAGCTAAGAAATAATATTTAGAAGAAGCACAGTAAAAGATCATCAATATATAGGATGCATAAAAGGTTTATAATGGTTAAACAATAATTAGATAAGTCCTCTATTTTTTTTAACATTAAATTATGATTAATTTACATCGGATTTTCAAAAGAATTGAAATATATATATATATATATATATATATATATATATATATATATATATATATATATATATATATATATATATATATATATATATATATATATATATATATATATATATATATATATATATATATATATATATATATATATATATATATATATATATAGTATTTAAAATAAGAGAATGAATAAGAATTATTATATTTAAAATAAAAAGATTGAGATTGAATCGTAGTTTTCACTAAATCATTATTTGTCATTAAGAGTAAAGAGAAATCATTAAAAATATTTTTTAATCTTAATATTTTCTTTATAAATCTGATGGTTCTTATTCATTCTCACATTCTCATATAACTTATTAATTCTCAATATATATATTGATCGTACCTGGCGAGAAGGGGATCGATGATCTGCCACGCGTTGTCGATCTGGAAGCTGTTCACCAAAGTGTTGGAGAGGAGGGGGGTGTACCTGAAACACACTTCGATGCCAAAGTAAGCGACGAGTAGAGTGGAAGCACGTACAGAGAGAGAGTGAGAGAATTAAGTTACCTGACCCTCTAGTGAAGAGGGTATTTATAGTGAGCCTCCAGCGTAGGGCCAAGGGTTACCTAGCACTGGGCTGGGCTGTCAGGCCCAATGTAAGTAACTGTTGGGGCTGACGTGGCATCGTGAAGACCAGCACGTGGTCTTCGCCCTAGGGTAACTGTTTCGTACTATCCAGGAGGAGGAAGACTGAATCTCTAGGAGGTGGGCAGTTGCTTTAGGATGTGTCCCTGCGCGAGGGACACGTGGAGGACGTGGGGGAAGACCCGAGGAGTTCCCCGGGTAGACAGAAGCTGGATGGTCGGATGCGAGGGTCCTGCCCGACAGTGGTTGGTCTATGCCCGGCGGGGAGGAAGGTCGTGCTCGGCGGGTCTTCTTCCCGTCAGCGTGGTTCAAATGGGGCCCAACCCCAGTGGGCTTTGGGTCTGCTAGGCAGTGGACTAAGCGTCGACCCAGTCCAGAATAATTTTATTACTCATAGAATAGATAGATTAAATTCAATAATTGTCAAAAGAAAAAAAATTGTTAATTTAAATATTATTGAGAAGATCTCAAATCTCACATTGATTAAACATTGTGTTTGAAAAAAAACTTAAATAGTGTCACCCTTCTACTTACAAATCTATATTTTAAGGATGAATTAGACTAAACTCTAAGAGGAATCTTCCTACCACTCCCAAATTGTATCTGACACCCCCATCATTTTCATAATGACAAATTTACCTTTCAGATTATTTTACCTTTCAAGTTTTTAGGTTGCAGTAAAAATTTCTCTCTATAAAACCTGATGGAAACAAAAATATATGGTAGTTGTTTTAAAATATCAGGTACAAAAAATTCTGCAAAGTTGCCTTTTTATGCATTTTTACTAGACATTTAAAATCCATGTATGATATTTTATCAGATTTTTTTCAAATATTCGAAAATCCGTTGAAATTTTACTAGTCTTTTTTGCAAATACTCAAAATTATTATGTAGTTTTATCGAATTTTTTTCGAAAATTCCTTGAAGTTTTACCAGATTTTTTGGAAAAATCCAAAAATCCCTTAAATTTTTATTGGATTTTTGGGAAACATCTGAGATCTTTTGTAGTTTTATCGATTTTTTTAAAAAGTTTGAAATGTGCAAAGTTTTTGACGTTGTTATTATCGGAGGCTTTGAAAAATCCAGAAAACATGTTGAATACCATATTTTTGAGAAGTCATGTATATTGGATTTTTTAGGATGTTGTTAACACCATGCTGAAGCTACTATTAGACTCAATTAGAGTGTCATTTTAGAAAAGTGTATGCAATATTGAGCATCGGTACAACACTTCATTTTACTCCAGATTGCACGATTTTGTTTCAAGGTGGTGTATACAACACATTGGAAAAGAGCTAGAAAGGATAAAATTTGTTGGTTGTGACAAAAAAATATGTGGTTGCTTTATTAAAACAACTCATGGGTTACCTTGTGCATGTGAACTTGAAGGGTATCAAATACAAGGAGAGCTTATTTTGTTAAACTCGATACATGTATTTTGGAAAAAAATTTATTTATTGAAGAACATAAGGTAACTGAAGAAGATAGTGGGACACAGTTGAAATTAAAAGAAGGGTGTGAAAAGCTGAAGAAATATTTTGGTACACTGGATACTGTAGGCCAGAAGGCGGTGAAAAAGAAAGTGCGAGAGCTAACAGATCCATCCACAACTTTCATGTGTTTGCCACCAGTGAGGTACAAGTCAATGAAAGGAAATAACCAGAGTAAAAATGGTGAAGAGAGTTATGTGCATCATGATCCTTCATAGTGTGAGTATGCTGAGGACTCGCAGGAAAGTCAGAGTACGAAGAGATCATGTACAAAACCAAATAAAAGTCAATCGTGTAACTTGTCTTCAATTCTAAATTATTTGTACATGTGAGTGCAACTTTCTGATAAGATGTATTTTTAATGATGTCAAAACTAGGATAATTTAGTGTTTATGTACATTGGACGATATCATTTGAGTCTAGCTGTGCATTTTAGCATTAGGGAGCATGACAACATGTTGGAAAAAGTTTAGAAAAAATTCATGCATCAAAAACTCATTTTTATGTGAAAAAGTGCCTACAAGTCGGCACATACACATCATAGGTCGACACATGGAAATATAATTCTTCTACAGGTCAACACATAGAAGAAAATTTCATCTATAGGTTGACACATATGTTTTATAGGTCGACTCATGTGCTACATTTTAAAAGCTTGTATGCTCTATTAGATGTGTCGCCTCTACAGGTCGACACATGACCTGCATAGTAAAGGTGGCAAGAAACACAAGAAATGGGGGGGTTTGAATTGGATTTCTAAGATTAAAACTTTTTGATACTCAAACACCAAAAAATAGAACCAAGAGTAAAAACAAACGAACACAATTATTTTTATACTGGTTCATTGTAATGAAGCTAATTTAGTCCACCCGCCAAGGTGATTTTGCTTTTTCAATAAGGACTTAATTCACTATAATCACCAAATTACATACCTAAAAAGACTGTCAATCTTTGTCTTCTCGAGTATCCTAACTAACAACCTAGTCACTCAAGGAAACAACCTCAATATAATGATATACAAGTGTTCGTGTTTAAAAAGATGTTTCAGGAAAGCAGATTACACAAAGTTTGAGTACAGACAAATATTCACACAATAATAAACAAAAGCTCTATGTGTGTTTTCTATCTATATTCATAAAAATAATATGTTCAGCAAAAACGTTGTAGCGTGAATAGAGTAGTGGAATTAGCAGCTTCATTCATTCTTCTAAGTCTCCTTTATATAGGCATGAAAAGATTCGTTGGAGGGTAGAATAGACATATTTATGAATAGGATGTCACCTTGCATAACAGTCTGCTAAGGTGGGAGATAAAATGGTACAAATAGTACAATCATTACTCCACGAAATTAACGTAGTGGAAGGATTATATGATCTTGTATTGTGTACTATTTTTATCACATAAGACCTTTTGATCTTATCTTCTAACCTTTAGAGGCTTCTGAGTAGGTGTTATTGAAGCATGTTTAGAAGGATCAAAAGACTAGTTGAAAGAAGCTTCAAAACATAAGTCTTCATAGTCTTGACACTGTTCCTCAGAACTTGGTCTTCAGAGTCTTCAGAGCTTGTTCTTCAAAGTCTTGAGAGCTTTGACAAATCTTCATAAGCTCTTCTATCAGAGCCACAGTCATAAGCTTTAGAACAAATGTTCATCAAAATCATTATCTAAGAGATTTTCATAACTGATGTAATCTTGAAGCGCATATTGTATCTCTTCAGAGTCAAAGTGTGTTGAGTCCAGAGTATGATGACGTCACACACCAATTCTTCAGAGTTAGAACCTGTTATCAAAAGTTACACACTAGACAAAACCATTAGGGTACAAAATTGTTCTCTAAGAAACAATGTATTATTATCATCAAAACTAAATATCAGATGCAAAATCAAATATTGTTCTTACACATATATTCGTTTGGTAAATTCATTTGAAAACTATTTGAAAACTATTTGAAAAACGCTTTATTGAGTTGATCATAATCCTTAAGATTGTGGTTGGAGTTTAAGAACAACAAAACTATAAAAATTTCCAACCAAAATCAATGTGCATAAGGTGTTTGATAATTTGCCTCATAGTAATTTTGTATAATTTATCATTGGATATATCATTTCTTATTTAGTATCTTTCAAGGGATCGTGATTAAAACATATTAGTTGAATAACTTATCATTATTTTCTATTGATTTTTATATATGCATATCTGAGCTTTTTGATAGTGGTTAGGTTTAGAAAAAATTGATCCAAGTCACTTCCGCTAGCCATTATTTTTTAAAATAGTTTTTGTAAAGAAAACTTTTATTTGGGGATCTATTCACCCCCTTCTAGATGAGTCGCCTTTGTCTAACAGTCCTAGTTTCCTATTTTCTTGCATCATTATATTGATGACATTGTGTGTGTGTGTGTGTGTGTGTGTGTGTATATGCATGTGTGTATATGTATGTGTTGTACCCCAAATTTTGACCCCTTAGATCCTCATCATCATTTTTAGAAGCATGATCATGAATTATCTAACCCTAAATCAGTGCAAGTTCATTATTGTCAAGTTACAGACGAACCAGGGTTTTCGCACCGACAAATTCAAAACAACCAAGGAATGATTAACCAATGATTTGGGTCAATTAAATCATTGAATGAAATCAAAGATAATATCAAAGTCAAAAGAGAAGTCAATTTGAAGAAATCATTTCAGAATCAAGAACAGTGCAGTCAGGAGGCCCCGATTAGGGTTTTTAACTAGTGAAAAGTCAATTGTGGTTTGACTTTGATGTTGGAAGATGTTTTAATGGTGGGATTGAGTTCCATGAAGTTCATATAGACTATTAAAGACTATTCAAGAAGTATCAAAGTCTCAGGATGTCCAGAATGTCAACAGACGGCTCAATCGGCACCGATCGATCGTACGATTGACCGATAAGTCAACTCCTCAAATTTTGAGAATTGGAATCCAAGTTGTGAATCAAAGTTGTTCCTTATGTCATAATGGACTTGCATATCAATTTTCATGATCATTGGATCAAGGATGAGAGAGTAATCGAGAAATCGGGAAATTAGGGTTTTGAAAAGGGCTAAACCATAACTCCTTAACCACACATCCAATTGAGTTGGTTCAAATCTCAAATGGAAGCTCTTAACAAACCCTACAAAAGTCCTAGAGTGGTACATCATCATAAAATGATTATTTTTGGAGTTAGAGGCAGGATCATTACAAGAGGGGAAAAAGACTTAGAAATTTCTAAGTGTTTTGTACTAAGGAACCCTAAAATCAGCCAACTTCAAGGGGATTTTTCACCTAGTTTCAAATGGAATCAATACTTCTGGCTAACATGAAAGTTTTAGTACTATGTGAGGGATTTCTAAAAAGTACAAGTACATCTCAAGGTGATTTATGAGCTGAGAGATACATGTGTTCAAAGTTGGTGTTTTGTCACTTTTGTCCCACATTGGCCAATTTTGCAAAAGCACCTCTATCACTCAAGTGGGCCAATTCTAACTTGTCAAACTCATACTATCTGATATATTGAACATCTCAAGCAGGTTGAAGCAAAGAAATTGCATGGAGATAGCATAGAATTAAAGATTGGAAGTTCATTGCCTAAGTTGCCATTTTTGACTTTTCCAAGCATGAGGTGGAAAGTGATTCTGCTCCAGCCACTCTACCAAGAATCTAGGCTGAAATTTATCAGTAGAAACATCATTTAAACTTGCCCATTGGGTTAAGAAGACAGCCAAAGATCAGAAAAAGCAAAGCAAGTTGGCAAATGGATGGAAATATCAAGGATAACTTCATTTGTAAGTAAGGTTCTCAAGCAAGCACCTCCTTGCTTTTTGCTATAAATAGGGACCTCATACCCCTCATTCAAGACATCAATTTCATTCTGAGAACCTGCTAAACCAAGCTCCCTCATCACATCTCTCTCACTTACATTTTGCAAAATCATTCAAAGTGTCCAAAATAGCCAAAATTCTGCACTTTGCATTTTTGCTACCACATCAAGTTCTACATGTTCCAGCACCCAAATCATCATCCATACACCTTCTAAATAACATATAGAAGGTGTACAAACCATTGAACCACCAAAAATCACAAGAAATCAAAAAGTCAACATTTCACTTGGCTTACTTTGACCAAAGTCCATAAAAAACACCAAACTGATCTCCAAGCATTTTCTTGAGGTTGTGACCACTCATACACCTCACATACCATATACCTCAACTGTCCAAGCCTTCACCTATCATCAGAGACTCATAAATCTCATTTTGGCATCTCAAGTGGCTTGATTCTTAAGCTTCAAGTAAAGCAAAGACTAGGATTCAGCACCTCTGGTTTTCTCAATAGCTTTTGATTGTTTAAACAAGCTTCCCAACAGGTATGTAACATTTAGATTATTGCTTTGCATCATGGTAGCATAAAACTCATGTTGCTCATTTATGGTCTATGCTTTGGTGTATGTTTACCATGTATGTCTCAATGAATGGAAGGACTTCTCATAAGCTTTAGCCTACATGTCTTGACCTGTTTATCATGATTTATGTTAGCTCAATCCTTTTTGATGCCCTTGGTTCTATTATGTCTTGTAAGTGATAAGGCTTGTAAACTCCCTATAACCAAGACTGTTTGAAAATCTGTCAACATGGAGAAGTATGGTCTAACTGTTTTGATCTTAAATCTTGCTATGACTGATGTTTATCATTTGTAAAGCATAAATTCTGTTCATGCTTCTGAATCTGTCCAGCCCTGGTGTTGGTTTTTGCATCAAGGGTGTGCCTTGAAATGTTTGTGTTTACAACTCATTAAAATTATGTTGTTGCTTCTGTAAAACCTCTTTAATCACATTTTGCATTTGAAAAATTCTTTAAGTGTTGTTCATAAACTTGCTGTTAAGAGCTAGGTTGAAACATCAAAAGTGCTGCTGAAACAGGTGGTGTGTGTGTTTTTATCATGGTTGCTGTCAAGTACATTCTTCATAATAAGTTTGGTTTAAGTGGACAGTGTTTGACTGTAGGTTTTAATTTATTTTCTATGCTGGAATTGTTTTGATAAACTGCTATATTCTCTAGTTATTCCTTAATAGAACATACTAATGTCATGATTGAAACCAATGCTTCACCAAGAAGTGATAAGGGCTGCACCAGTTAGACTAGGATAAGCAAAACCCTAGCCTGTTTGCCCCACTGTTTGGGAAATTCACTTAGAAGACTGAGGTTTGATCTAGATATTTTCCCCCTACCTGCTGTCATGAAATTGAACCCTGGTATTGAAAGTCAATTGGATTGATTGTTTGGTATACCTTTTGCTGTTATCAAGAGAGTGTTGTTACTGTCAAATGCTGCTGACAGTTTTGTTGTTGCCAAACCTATTGATGCTAGAGTCCCTTGTGGAGAGTGAGTATGAGGATTGCTTAGACATTCTGTTTAAAATTTTCAATTATCTGTTTATGTGCATGCTGGCTTAACAAGTTTGAGGAGCATTTCATAAAACCATGACTGTTTAGGTTGCTTTCATTATTACAGCTTTTGCACATTGTTGATTGATGATGCTGTTATGTGTGATTCTTACTTTTTGATGTATCTGGCAAATTGAACCAAACACTGAATTCATGTTCTTATGGTTTATAATTATTTTCTCAAATGCATTAACATTATGATCATACAATAAGCATACTACTTGAACTTGTAACTTGCTGTCAAGAACTTGGAAAACAGTTTGAAAACCATTTTCTGCATGAGCATTGAAAATCATTTTGTCATGGTTGGAACATGTTTAGATGTACATTTAGAATTTGTCTATGTATTCACTTTTGTCACTTTGTGCATAGCACACATATCCACATGTTTTCATAGCATTTCATTAAAATCTTCAAATCACTCACATACCATTTTGTTGCATAAACTGGTTTCTCACTAAAAACACCTTTTGAGCACCTCATGCTAACCATTTAGAGTGTGTGTGCATAATTTCTTGGAATCAAAACAGACTATCATGATCTATGTACCACAAAATGCATTCTTGCCTTTACATGCTCTCTATGCTACACTAGTTTGAAAATGAATGAAGTTCCTTGAGATCTTTTGATGGCAACAGATTAATATGATCATAGGTAACATGTTTGTGTATTCACTTTGCTGTTTTGAGCATTGCATCAAAAAAAAAACTCACTTGTGGACACCAAATTTCATGATACACACAAGTCACTTAACATTGACATTCTTGGCATAACACATGATATGTTTGATTTTCTCATTTCCACATGTTTGTTTGATTATTCTAAGCATGCCTATGTGTGTGGTTTACTGTTTTGCTGTCTTGCATCAAAAGTCACCTATTGACACCAAGATTCAAAATGCACAAAATCACTCAAATGTTGTTTTTTGCACATACTTGTTTTCTCACTAAAACAACACCTCACACACCTCATATTGGTCAATTATAACATGTATGTATGATCATTTCTTTGAAAAACTCACTGTCATGAAAAATCACTTTCAAAATGAAAAATGTCACTTTTTGCACTTAACTTCCACTGGTGGAGGTTAGTGTTATTTTAGGCTTTTTTTCAAAAATGTCACTTTTTGCACTTAACTTCCACTGGTGGAGGTTAGTGTTATTTTAGGCTTTTTTCAAAAATGTCACATTTTGTACTTAACTTCCACTGGTGGAAGTTATGTGTTAAATTTGCCTTTTTCAAAATGGTCACATACACTTCCATACACTTGCTACTTTTTGCACAAGTTTATTTTTCACTAAAACCACATCACACACACTTCATATCAGTCATTTATAAGATGTTAGAATGATCACTTTGTCATAAAACCCTTTACATCAAAATCTCATTCTTCAAATGCTCATTTTTTTCCACAAAGTGACATATCACACATCATCTTTGCATCAACTTTGTTTTGGATTGAAACACTTGATCCAACAGTTCATATCTATCATTTATAGAATGTTTGCATAGCTACTTGAATCTAAAACTGTTTGGAACAAGAATCACACATTGAAATGCATACTCACACACAAGAAAGGCACTTTGAACACCAAAACTTTATACTGTCATTACAGCCCCTGGTTTTTCATGTGAACTCAGTTCTTAACTCATTTTAGAAGTGTGTGTAAGGTTAGAATGATCAATACTTATCAGAAACAGAAATACCAACTTTCATGCATAATTTATGTTATCTTTGCATTTTGTATGTGACATTTCAATACAGTTCAGTTTCAGCTCCAAGAAGGATTTAAACTCACTCATTACCCTTTACCCATGATGTATGTATGGCTGTTACAGTTTGAATTTGAGTGTGTGAGGCTACTCATGAGAAAATGCAATTTTTGAGCCTAAAAGAAGGTACTATCGGATTTTGCAGTAGAAATTGAATTTCAAAAAACCAACACCACCATCCTCTTCCTCATTCAATTCTACCCAATTTCCATATAAAATTTGCCTCGACCCGATAAGCGGTTAGTGAGATACGGTATAAATCGTATTTGGTTTTGATTATGTGTTTGCCCAGCCATGGAACCAAGCAAGCTTTATATATATATTGGTGTACATTTGTTATTGGATGTATGGCCGCCCCAGCGGTAGAAACTTGCGCGCGTATTGTTCTTGGCATGGGTTCGATCCTTGGTGATAACCCTTGTTGCCACTTTTTGTCATTTTTCACATGAAACTTCAAAAAAATCATAACTCCCTCATTTTTTATCGTTTTGCGCCCGTTCTTTTTTCATTGTGTTTTTTTTATATGTACTTTCATACCATGTAATTATTTCCCATGTTTTATTATTTTTTCACCATGTTTGATTATGCGCGATCCGCGCGTTGACAGTACTAACCCTAATCGGTTGCAGATGAAAGGTAAAAGGGTTTCACTTATTTTCTTTGTGGAAATTTGATTGTTATCATACCTATACATGTTTGTCAACATGTTAGAAATTTTACCTTGAATTATTATCATGTTTACCTCATCTGTTTGTTAACTATACTCCAGGTGCGAACTGTCGTCACGGTTCTCATACTGAATCAGCTGCTTTGATTGTTATCATTGCTTTTTCATCTTTAATCTTTTTCATTGGTTGTTACCATGAATGCTTTTGTATGTTATTTTTATTTTTATCCCCAAGTGAAGCTTGTTAGCTTTCGTCCAGTTTCCGACAATACTGTCCCTCCAAAGGAAGGTCTGTCCACTTGACTGTCAATGTCTTGGACCAAAAATATCTGTTTTCCCTTTGACTTGGTTAAGTCATTTTAACCCTAATTAAGAAACCTCTAGACTTTGCTTGAAGTCTAAGAAACCCACCCATACTAGGAGTGTTCTTCAACTAGAACCCTAGGAAAGAGTTCGTCAACTCTGTGTAAGAATCATCGTCATGATTTCTTACTTCCCCTTTTAATTTAGACTAGGGAGTTTTGTCAAACTCCACACACACATTGTCATGTTTGCTCCCCCCTTTTGAACCTTGATCATCATCAAGTTTTTTTTCCCCTTGTGAGGTGAACTACGATTGCTCTGATTCTATCCTAGTCAGGATACGTAGGCAGAAGGTGCGATGCCTTTGCGAGCAAACTTAGAAAACCACTTAGGCCTTTTTATTTATTTTATCTCAATTCCCAATCCTTAAACCATAGTGCACAATTCACAAACTTAGCAATCAATCAAACAAAAGGTTCCTGTAGAGTACTACAGATATTTAGGGTGCTAATACCTTCCCTAGATATAACCAACCCCCGAATCCCCGAATCTCTTAAAGCGTTGTTGTCACATCGCGCAAAAGGTTCTTTCATTCTTTAGACCTATCCTTTGGATAAATTAAAGACCGGTTGTAAAAAGAAATAAGGTTCAAGTTAATTAATAGCTTGATATCAAATTTTCACCGCAACAGTATGTATGTGTGTGTGTGTGTGTGTGTGAGTGTATGTGTGTACGTGTGCGTGTACGTGTGTGTATGTGTATATGCGCGTGTATCTGTTCGTGTGCGTGTGTGCGTGCTTATGTGTGTGTGTGTCTGTCGATGTTTTGCTTCCCACTTGTATTGGTGATTGGTTCTTTGTGTATTTTTTGTTGCTTTCTGTTGGCTGTTAGGTGCCTCTTATACCTTTCTCAGTCTCTTTGTTTCTTTCTTAGAAACAAGGTAGAGAGACAGTCGGTTTTCCTATTACAATTGGTTTGCATCAAGGTTCAACTCTAAGCCCCTACATTTTTACCTTAATATTGGATGTACTCACAGAACACATCCAAGAGCTAGCACCGAGATACATATTTTTTACAGATGATATAATTCTTATTGGAGAGTCGAAGGAGGATTTAAATAAGAGATTGGAAACTTGGAGACGAGCTTTGTAACATATGATTTTCGCCTAAGTAGAATTAAGACAAAGTATGTGGAATGTAAGTTCTACAAAAGAAGAAGCGTTTATAACCTAGAGGCGAAAGTTGGAGACCGTATTATCCATTAAGTAACACAGTTTAAATATTTTGGTCCATAATACAAAATGATGGATAAATAAAAGGAGATGTAAACAATGGAATTCAAGTTGGGTGGTTGAAATGGAGAAGAGCATTAGTTGTTTTATGTGATAAAATGTATCACTCAAGTTGAAAGAAAAGTCCTATTAGACTACAGTGAAACCTATGATTTTGTACGAGACAGAATGTTGGACAGGTAAAGTTAACGCGAGAATAAAGTAATTGTAGCAGAGATGGGGGTGCAACGATGAATGTGTGGTAAGAATCAACATGATATAATTAGAAATTAAAATATTAGAGAGTGTCAGGGTAGTGCCTATAATGGAAAAGATGGTGGAAAATAGACTTAGGTGGTTTGGACATGTAGAAAGAAGACCTGTAGATTATGTAGTAAGAAGAGTAGACTGGATGGAGAGAAGGAAAAACAATTAGAAGAAGGGGAAAATCTATAAAGACTATCATAGAAGTTATTAAGAAAGATCTTGAGATTAATGATTTGGATAAAAACATGGTCCTTTATGGAAATTATGTCGAAAGTT
Organism: Lathyrus sativus; assembly: GCA_963859935.3. Taxonomy (NCBI): domain Eukaryota; kingdom Viridiplantae; phylum Streptophyta; class Magnoliopsida; order Fabales; family Fabaceae; genus Lathyrus; species Lathyrus sativus. Next base: position 19,904,983 of record OZ012738.1, on the reverse strand, counting down.
GATCCATATAGCCGACCACACTTAGGGTCTAATTGGTTGTGAGATGAAAATGAGAAGAGAGAAAGATGTCAGGAAGAGTGTGAGAAGAGAGAAAGAAGTAAGAAATAGAGTGAATTTGATGTATTGTTTGTTATGAGAGAAGTATGAGAGAAATTGAAGAGAAAGAAGTGTAATTATTTTTGAAAAGACAAAAATTTCTTTTTTAATATTATACCATAGGTTAGAAAAAAAGGTGAAAGTTAATAAGACAATGAGTGGTAAAATTAAAAATTTTACACTCTTCTTTATTTCTCTCATAATATGAAAAAATTAGAAAAATGGCGGCACACATGGATTATAAGTCTCTCTCATTTCTTCAACCTCTTTTTTTTTCTCCTCTACCAATCGAATCCTTAGTGGAATAAGACATTGTTGTTGTAATATTTTTTTTTCATAAAAACCAATTTTAAAAATATAAAAATATTGTGTTTTAGAGCTAAAATGAATCTACCAATAATTTTATATGATCAAAATTTGAAGAATAGACTCCTAAAGAGGTTTTGAAATTCTAAAAATCTAAAAATAATAATATTTAACTTAATTCATAGATTATTTATTTTTCTACCAAATTAATCATTAAACTATTAAAATCAACTGCAACATCATTAATTTTTTTTATTCAAAAGAATCACACTCTTATGTTTTAAGTATTTGAAAATAAGAGAACAAGTCAAACCCAACTCTCAACTCATTCTTAAAAAACTGCCTTACCAATAATACCTAAGCATTAAACGACAATGTCCAACAACTCGTTATGCAAATAAAATTTGGTTCTTCTACTAAACCCGAATGAATGATCAATGTCCTCGCAAGACCAAACACTAGCCTCTCTTCTCTCCCAGTTAGCCCTATCCTTCGACGACATCGTTTTAGGTTTAGCCAACCAATGTACACCCAAATATCACACCACTAAAGTACCTAAACATCACATTGGCAAAGCACCAAATCAACACATGTCTATTAAACACCATAACAACAATTGCTTCGTTTTCAAAATGAATCAATGTCTCAATTCAACCAACCTGCACAAGCATCTCTAGCCCAATCCAACGTAACCCAACTACGACAACATGGATACCAAACTCAATTACAATAATATATGTGACTAGAAAAAGATGTTAGATATGATTGATGACACTAATATTCCAAAGACCTCGCTCCAAACACCTCAAGTGAATCCAATGAGGCATCAAATATCTCAGATGAATTCTGGGAGACAACAACCACATTTGAGAAATCATCTGCAGTCTCAACATTGAATGGCACAATTAGATTGTGAAATCAATGATCGTTATGATCAAGTACATCATTATAATTTTTTTACAAAATTTTCCGCCTTGTAATTCTATTTAAATTTAATAATATTAGTATTTTTTACAATTATTTTATTTTTAATTAATTATAAATTTAATTTAAAAATAAAAAAAATACAATACACGCATATCCAAGAGAGAATGACAAATCGTCTTAGAACAACAATGCATGTTCTTTCTGCATTGGCTTGTCCATAATGCATGCGCCAATAAACATAACGCCTGAAGTCAAGTTTGAGTGCATGAGTCATTGCTAATGAAACATTCTTTTATATACAATTTTTTTGTTTAAACATAAATATTTTAATTTATAATTTAAAATGTTAATTATTTAGATATTAAATTTAAAAAACTTGAATTTTATTCTTTCAAAATTTGAAGAATAGACTCTAGGGAGATTTTAAAAGTTTGATAATTTAAAAAATAATAACATCCAATTTTAATCCATAGATTATTTATTTTTTTTATACAAATTTAATCACTAAAGTATTAAAATCAAATCCAACTTTCTTAAATCCAACAATTTCATTAAAGCATATCACATAATCTCATTCTTAAAACAAAAATGTTATTCTTATATTCTTTTCTACATCCTACACCTAATTTAGGTGAATAAATTTCTCAGAACATAGTTAATAATATATATTCTATTGGTTAATGAAGTAGTGAAAGTGGTTAATAAATTCTAGGTAAAATAATTGACTAATAATGTAGATTTTGGTGGTTAATGCAACTGTGAAGTTGATTAATACGTAATCTTATATTTGTATTATAAAATAAATTTTAAAATTAAATATTTTAAAAAAATTAATATTTTAAAAAATATATTATTTTAATTAAAAAAACACTGTTCATCACGTACAAACCCTTATATTTGCATACGGTAGGATGTGATGTAAACATAACACTTGTGTTCTTAAAAAGTTGCCTTACCAACAAGACCTAAGCACTAACCAACCACGTCCAAAACCTTGTTCTGCAAACACACTTTGGTTCTTATACTAAACCCGAATGAATCATCAATGTCCTCGCAAGACCAAGCACTAGTTTCTATTATCTCCCAGTTAGCCCTATCCTTCGACGGCGCCGTTTTAGGTTTATCCTTAGCCTACGTCGCCGTTCGCTCCATTCAAAAATTCACCCTCACCTCCGCCGCTCTCCGTAAGATCACCCACGCTCCTTCCGTCTCCGTCTCTGACCTTCGCTCGCTCCTCGACGAGACCGTCTCGGAGGATGATGGAAACAATTCCGGCGATGGTAAAATCGTAATTGTACGTGGTACTGTTGATGCCAAGTCCGCTGTTGACGGCAGTTGGAAAGCCTTGTGGCCTGGGGTTTTGATTTCTCGTGAGTCCGGTGATAAAGGCGTGGTTCTTCAAAGAACTCAAACGGTAACTGTTTTTTGTTAGTGTTTGTTTGCTTATAATTGTTGCAGTTTATAGAGATTTAGTGTGTTTGGTTCTGCGGTGACACGAATTGATTTTGTTGAATTGTTTATGTGAGTTGGATTTAAAGTGTTTAAAAGTGATTCATGCAATTTTATTGTGGATTAGAAGACTAATTTTCATTTATTGTCATGAAGTGTATATACAGTGAATGGAAAGGCTTATTTGGATGGACTTCTGATCTTCGAACCCTATTTGCAAGATCTCGGAGACCACGAGAGTCCACATCCTTAAGAAAGGTAATGCATAATGTTGTTACTTGTCGCTCATACTGTATCCAGAATTTCTGGCTCATACAACTTCAGGATCCCGCTGATCAGGACACGCTAGAGCTGATGGAGCTACGAGGGAAAAGATGAACTTAGCAGAATATATGAAAGCATCTAAAAATATTTTTGAATATCTTAGTTTATGTTGTAGGATTATTTGCTTATGAGAGTAGATTTGATACCCATGGTTGTGGAAAAGAATGAAGGAGAGAGTGTCATTGATTTAAATTTCAATGGCTGGAGTTTAGTGTTTGAGTAAAAAAGATATGGAGAGATTCCATCAGTACAATAGAGTTCTAGATTCAAGGAAACTCTATAATTGAATAGTGTGGGAACAGTTCATAGATATGGTACTGTTTTAATATCATGTTAAACTATAGATATTTGGGAAGATAATAAAGAAAAGATAGATCAAACTCTGAAGAATAATATTCAATACTGATTTATGATGTGCTAAGAAGATAAAAAATTGAAATTCCTGTTTATACTAACACTAGACTCTTAGTCTTTGCTCTTTTGCCATAAATAAATAAGGAAATAAATCATGTAATATAGGAAGCGATACAGTGTAAAATAGTATTACACCGTCATTCAGTAGGGATTCATCATTCAGCCATGCCACAAAATTAATTAAAAAATATCAAAGTGACTTGGCAGAATACGTGTGATAGTGTAAAACTATTTTACACTGTCTGTGTATATCCTTTTTTCTCATATAGGAACTACTCCTAATATACTTTAAAGCATCGAAAGATACAATACTACTTATACAACAGTAATACAATAATGACATTATTAAATATATATTTTTATTTTAGGTGCCTTTTGTTCTCATTGATGTTGGACAACAGTCAAATACTGAATATGTTGTTGTCAGCATGGATGGGTCGACACATCCTTTACCTCTTACAACAGTTTATCACAATTTGCAACCCATAAATCCTCCTTATACTCTCTTGCAAGCTTTTTTTGGGCATGAATATCCGGTAAGTTAATATTCACTATAAGTTTGATTTTGGAATTTTACCTCTGTCTTGCTCTTGGTCTCTTGTTAGATTGTTGATTTTGAAATGATAACATATGATGTTATGTTTTTTTTCTTTCTGCAGGTTGGACTGCTTGATGAAGAGAAAATTCTTCCCTTGGGGAAGGATATCAATGCTGTAGGCCTTTGCAGTTTAAGAAATGGAATTGCTGAAATAAAGTCTTGCGAAGATCTTCCATATTTTCTGTAAGTTTCTTTTCCTTGAAATAAACTGTTAAAATGTTGATTGTTGGAAACCATGTTCCATTTTGTATTTTTTTGCCATACTTTGGGTAATAATAGTAGGGATTGTTTCAGTTTAAGGTAACTTAATGCTGTTCCTTTTCTCTACTGAATGGTGGTCCTGTAGGAAAAGTATTGTGGGAAATGTCAGTTTACTGGTAGACTATTGTTGGAAATTCCACCTTCATTGCGGTCTGCCCCTAGCCGCCTAATTGTTGTATATTGGTTGCCTACAGTGCAGCCTCCAATACCTTCATTGTATTGGGTGTGAAGGGGTGGATTTAGTCCCACGTTACTTAGGTACTTAGGTGTTTATAAAGCTCAGGCCGCCCTCGTCTTACAAACTGGTTTTGTATGATTGAGTTAGGCCGAACTCTAAATTCTATGAACTACGATGCATGGATACAGTCCATATCTGATACAGAAATACATTGTTTTTTGAAAAATAGAACACGGTTTCCCAAATAAAAACTCACTAGATATAATAACTATATTGTTGCAGTTCCGTGATGAATTGATTTTATTTATTTTAAAACGGTCTCCGATACATCATGGCATGCCAATGGCGTATCTAGGCATGACAACATAACCCATACCCGTGGGTACCCACCCGAACCCGTCCCGAAGTTGACGGAGAAAATCTGCTTTGACTGAGTTTGGGTTTTTCCCGATTAAAAAATATGGGGGCGGGTCGGGTAATGGGGACACTAGTACCCACTCCGAACCCGTCCCGTTTATTTCATTATGTACATTATTATTTAGTTTTGTTAATTTGGAATATTGAATATGTGGTCAATGTTTTGATATTTTGATATGTATTAATTATTTAAAATTTTTGAAATGTACGTATGAAATTTTTTGAGATTGTTTTATTTTATCATTTGTAGTGTAATTTGATTTTGAAAAAAATAAATATTTCTATTAAAAAAAAGTTGATTTTACTAAATGGATGGTGGCGGGGCGGGGATATGCGAACCCAACCCGACCCCGTTTGAGACGGGTTTGGGTTTTAATTCTCCATCCCCGTTTGGGTTTGGGGAACGGGGATTGTTTGGGGATTTAGGTTTGGGTTTGGGGGAGGGAAAAACCATTCCCGACTGCCCCGTTGCCATGCCTAGGCGTATCAGATATTATCAAGTATGATACAGGAGGAAAAATTGAGTATCGTGCATCATAGCTTGAAGAATTACAACCATTTTGTTCTGTTGTCTTTTAATTATTAATTTTTATATTTACATTTGTGAGCATGATAGGGGAGTATCTGTGTGATTTTAGTGGAAGCTGTGCATACTCTCTTGCCAACAAGTAGAACAGCTACCTGTGATGTATAAATTGTTTCTGGTGAAGTATAGTTTGTGAACTCTACAACAAATACTGAATTATTGATGTTTTTTCATCCCTGTTGCATGTTTTAGTGCATATATGATATGATATACTCAAGTAAATGATTTGTGTTTTCTGTAGGTCTGACTTGAGTAAAAATCAGATGGTTGTAGAACTTTCCTTCAAAACAAGAGTATTGTTTTGGAGTGGCATTCTTCTTGGTTCAATGTCAGTTGGGATCATTGGCTATGCAGTTGTGAGGTATGTAGGTTTTCTGGACCAGTTACTTTAAACTTATTGTATATTTAATGTTTTGAATTTCATTAATCACGGCTGACTTTAGAATTTTGACTTTGGTTGTATAAATTTTGACACAATGAATCAATAGAGGAATTGTTTAACTTGTTTGGCACACATTGATGGCCTTAATTTTGATGATGATAAAAATGCACGTGATTTAAAATAATATTGTTCTTGGTGGTTAAAATTTATGAGGACAAATTTTCATTTTCTCAGGAATTGGAATAGATGGAAACAATGGAAGCATCGAAGGCAGCTCCAACAACAAAGGCCAACAATCACTGAAGTTGATTCTCAGCTAGATGACGATGATATTGAAAATGTTCCAGACGGACAATTATGCGTTATATGTCTGACGAGGAGAAGGCGTTCCGTTTTCATTCCATGTGGGCATCTTGTATGTTGCCAAGGGTGTGCTGTATCAGTTGAAAGTGAAGTGGCGCCCAAGTGTCCAGTTTGTCGCCAGGAGGTTCGGGATTCAGTTCGAATCTTTGAAGCTTGAGTAGACAGAGGCTGGTTTTTCCTTCCACTGTCTGTGGCAGGAGGCTTCCATGCCTGTTGATGATGACAAGTGATGCATTTTATTTGTATAGATCTATCATTTTAGTGAAAACCTGCCTTTGCCCGAATTTGATATGAAACATGAACTTCTCTAATTATGTATTGAATATGGCTTGAATAGGGCCGTCTGAGTTTAAGTCATAGCCAGCTCTCACTGTATCAGGTTTTTCAGTACTTAAAGTTCTTTAATTTTTTTTGTTAGAGTGAGAAGTTATTCGCCGAGTTGAATCCTTACTGCATATCTTGTAGTGATACATATTTCATTTCACCATATAGCTGTTGACTGAACATGGTTTTACTGTAATGCTTGAGCTTTAATGGAACATAAAAAAACAGACATCAAATTAGATAATTTGCATCTTTTAATCACACAGACATTTTTATAGTTGAAAATTTAGGATAAAGAAGCAATACATTGTGGTGAAATAATTCACCACGATGGCACATGTAACTTCTATACAGAACTCCAACAACAAACTACGATGCCTAAAGTCATGCTGTCAATGTAGTTTATCCAATTTCCACAAAGAACAGAAAGACACATGTTGCCCCTTCCACCATAGTCCCACACTTGTATTGTTCTCTTCTTCTAGTTTCATCTCCCAATTACTATCATACTTTCTTAACAAAGCTCGACCGCCGTCAATCGCATCTTCTCCAAATATTTCCTCCGCAAACCCAGCCTCTTTCATTCTTTCACTCCATTTTTCTCTCCTTTCGTTCATCTCACGCTGGTTTGTCAATGCTTTTGAAGCCTCGCCTTCCATCATTCTCCTTTCATCGCTCTCGCGACTTTTGAATGCTGAACTGGTTGAGTCCAAAAACTTCCATAAGTAGTCCACTCTTCGAGAGAATCTAGTTGCAAAATCGCCACAGCTACTGCAGCAACACTCCATGTTGTTCTCACTCAATATCACCCCTTTAGGCTCCATGTTTCTCAACACCTTCAGAAACTCACTTCTTTCATCAGGATTGTTATGATTCAAGTGGTGCAACCTGAATTGAGCACAGACAATTAAAGTTTCATTCGGGGCGGTGTCAATGCTTTTCGCATTTAATGTCTGCAATGGAATGTTATCAAGCTTGTTTATCTGCAGGTTGACATTTATGGACTGAGCATAACCTAGGAGTCTAGAAGAGAAGTTGTCACCACATGGGCCTATTGAAAATGGTGTCTCCATGTTTTGGTCATTTTCAGTCGATGAAGCAGCAACCACAGTGAGACGAACCACAGGTGGAGGTCCACCGGGTCGACGACTCAAAGCCTCTAGAAAAGTTGGCCATTGCACACCATGAGAGACTCCAATGTCGAGGATGTGAAGGGTGCGCGAATCATTCGGATCTTCAGCTAGAACTTGAAGGATGGAAGCATTTGCAATGTTATTAGGAAAGGAAAACCAAGGGCTAACCTCATAGAACTTCAGTAACGACTTTTGGAAGAATCGCGGTTCGGTAGATGCAAAAGTTATAGTCCCTGAAGAGGTAGACGACGAAGATGAAGACAGATGGTGTGTCAACGCTCGGAGTCCATGCGCTGCAAGCCGGTGGTTGGCATCACCGGTAGTTGAAGCTAGCTCATGGAGAACATATAAAAGATGTTGCACGCGATTCAGGTTTCCCCCGGTTATCGCTACAGCACACGGATTCAACAACTGCTCAGCCCATCTACCATCCTTATTGTTTCCATTGTTACAGTTACTTCCATTAGCCCTAGCAGCACCTTTCTTGTTCCCACCAGATTTTCTAACCACCGTCCCTTCAAGACCTGCATCTCCATTATCACCTTCATTCATCACACGCCTCTTGACTCTCTTATTCTTTTGGTTTCGTGATTGTTTCTCGAGACTCGACTCATCATCAACATTTCGTTTCTTCGGTAAATCAGAAAAAATTACATTGTTTGAACTATTAGGCTCAAGTGATGTTGTGCTTGTGGTAGTAGTAGTAGTACTAGCAGCAACAACATTGGTCCCGCTGTTCGTGGCATTAGCAGAATCACAAATCGCATCAGTTCGATACTGGCTCCTTATATCTTGATTCTGATCCCATAACTGATACTCTTGGATGTAACCGCTGTTATACGGATCATCCAAGAACGACGGAAAGAATGAAACAGAACCTTCAAGCCAGTCAAGAATGTGATCCGATGTCGGGTTTGGTTCCATAATCATCGCGATGAAAAAAAAAGAAACTTTCGAGATATCAAAGACGAAAGATTGAAGGGTTTGAAAGGGTTAGTAGTGTTCTTGGATCATTGACCAAAAACAAGAGATCATAGAAGATAGAACCAAAGACTTTTAAGTTTTGAAGTTCAATAGTTTCTCACATGTACTTATAAAATAAAACATTTAGCTTATAATAGAGGTGCTACATTAACAAGTAGTGACAAATAAGGGAATTTTCTAATTGTTTGTGTGCTGTTGGTTTGGAGGATGTGATGTTTTATTGAGGTTTTTAAATGGTTTAACATAGGCAACTAGGAGACGAGGTTGTCTCTTCTTTGTGTTGGGTGGTTAACTTGTTCTTTTTGTATTGTATTGGAGATTTATATATACTGTTTAAGATTTAATTTGTGTGTTGAAGAATGTGATAGGTTGTTTAAAAATTTTAGCCGGCAAATATTATTTGACTAATTGATGATTGTTGAAAAGTTTATGTCTGGCTGGGCTTATGCAACTTTTTGTACTGTATTTTGTTGTTAATGGTTCCTATCAAAATATTTTGGACATTCCTAATTAAGTGGAACTACTTTTAATCTTAATTAACAAGAGACAATGATGTATTGAAAATAATTACCCCTAATTAAGTGGAACTACTTTTAATCTTAATTAACCAGAGACAATGATGTATTGAAAATAATTACCCCTAACTTGGCATTCTTGAAAATTATATGTCTACTTGTACAATTTTAAATGGGCAAATATAAGATTATTGTACAGATTTTGTTTGTAAATAACAATGAATATTATGATTGAAATAAGTTAATCAGTAAAATTAAAAAAACTAATTTAGTGCTTAAGACGTTTTCTCTAATGTGAGATAGTTTCTCTTTCTTTTAAGTATTTTGAGTTATCAATGGGAGTCAATTTCTATCTTGAGTCTATTTGGGATTCTTTGATTACTTTGTTGAAAAAAAGATTCAATTCTTAGAAGCATTTAATACGTGAGTCTAGAGGGTAGAGTGATTCTACTTAATTCGGTGTTTAATGTTATTCTTATCTTCATCTCCTTCTTTTAAATGTCTGTTATGGTTTGAAAGAAGATTGTGCCTTTACAAATAAGATTTCTTTAAGGGGTGAAGAATGCTTCTAAGATTTTCTGGGTGATTTAGGATGATGTATGTATGCCAAAAAGTAGAGAGAATGGGGGAGTTTAAAAGTGAGGAATGTCCGACAGGTTTTATGACGAAATGGAGATAGAGGTTGCATGTAGGAGATTTAGAGCTTTGGAGGGATATTCTGATAGCTAGATATGGATATATCTCTATCTCCTCACATATTGGAGGTAGGGCTAGGTGTTTTCGTTCTTCTTCGTCCAAGTGGAAAGACACATCTCTCCTTGGGACAAAAGAGGAATGTAGCTTAGATTGGTTTTTTGTTGGCATTACTAGGAAAGTGGGGTCAGGTCTTCAAACTTCCTTCTGGGAGGATCCTTAGTTAGGGAGCACTCCTTAAGTCTAAGTATCCTGAGTTTTTTTCATCCAATTCTCTCCAACAAAAGGAGTTGGTGGGAGAGATATGAGATATTAGTAATGGGTTCATGACCTGAGATTTTAGATGAATGAGATCTTTCCTCCATAGAGAATTTCCCATTCTTAAGAGGCTTCATGGATTGCTTAGACATGTTATGCTTGCTCTGGATAGAGATAAGTGGATTTGAAAGCATTCTAGTGACAATACTTTTCTAGTGGCCTCCAGTTACCTTGTCCAGAGGAGGTGAAAGTGCAGTCACAGTATCGTTTGATATCACTTTTGTGTTTTGATGTTTTTGTCAATTCGAATATAGTTGTCTTATTCTGTTTGCGTATTTGTAAATTGCCTCTCGCTTATTATTTGCGTGCTTATACGATATCAATATTTCATTTTGTTGTGAATCTTGTTGTGAATTACAACAAAATTCAATATCAATTTGTGAGACAAAGAACAATAGCAACCAAAATAAATGGTCTTCAGCAATAATAACCGTACACAAATAATATAATAGAATAATGCAAGAAAAAATCGAGTTTACCTTGCTCGATCAAACGATCTACTTTGGGGGAGAGAGCAGCTCTCTAATTCACTAAAATCAGAAAGTTGTTACAAGAGATTACAAATGAGTTACAAGAAAATAACCTTATATGAATCACTCAAACCCAAGGTGTAATCTAAGGTTTTCTTTGTTCATAGCTGAAATCCTATGCTATATCCTTAAACCCTTACTCTCCCTTGTTGGTGTAAACTCTAAGATTATCACACACCAAGCATAAAAGAGATACATATTTATAATAGCAAATATCCAATGAACAAAACCCAAAATCACATGGACCAAATCGAAAAAGCCCGAAAACTCGAAAACACTATTCATCACACGAACAATATTATTCACCGTACAGGAGTTACTATTCATCCGTACAAATAACATTATTCACCGTATGGACTGCACTATTTATCGACCGCATTTTTTTCGTCCGACTTTCTAAAATTTCTGATTTTCACGGTAAATGCAATCTCCAAAATATGTTTTCTTTCTCTTCATCAAAAAAGGTTTTAAGACACATTTACAATAATCTCCACCTTGACTTTAAACCGTGTTGATACCAATTTAACAATCAACAACATTGCTACTCTCTACCAAATTGAAACTTTAATCAATAACTTTGATCAAATTCAAGCAACCCTTGAATCTTGAATTCGCAACTTGAATCCACTTGTTCCTAATTACCCTTTTCTGCCTAGGTAATTTAACAAGCCTACAAGTATGATTTTTTAACCACCCTTGACTCCACCTGTTTTCAAATGCCTCCCTGAAGGTTTTTCTTCTTTCATTTTGCAGTCCTTCAGCCACATTAAAAACATAATATCCAAGGCTAGCATAATCGTCCCTTTGAGATGCTACAATAACCCTATTTACCTTATCATGATTCAAATGATAATCAGAGATCTCTGTAACCGTTCACTCACTACTGCTAGCATCCATAGTAGGAAACTCCACCTCAAACTGAGTTTTCTCCGCTATAGTTTCTCCCAGGTTTCTCACTTGGTTTTCACTATTCTTCTTCTGAATAAATTCTCTACCAACCAAGTAAGTTGTTTTAACCTCAACTGTTCCCCAAAAACTCAATAAAAACTCAGCGATAACATGCATTTTGTCCCTTGATTTTTGCAAAATTCATTGTACTCCTTTGAAACTTTCTCAAGGCATTCATAACGCCTTAAACTCAAATCCCATAGCTCTTCTCTGTCATGAAAGCCTCCACTAGTTAACGATAAATGAATAGTAACATTTGAACCTTCTAAAATATATAGACCACAAATTTTAGACCCTTTAGCAATAATCAATTCATCACGCAAAATCTTCAACATTTCACGTTCAACTCTAGTACAATAGCCTAGCTCACCAAACATACTTATAGATAATAAATTTCGCTTGAGTTCTGGAACATACCTTACACTGTGAATAAGAATTTCATGATCATTAAGCATTTTAAATCTGACCGTACCAATACCATGAACCTTGTATGCCTTATTATTTCCAAGGTGAACTACTCCACCTTGCGTCATCTTCAAAGTTTCAAAGTATTCTATTCTTGGATGTAACGCCCCGATTTCGATTATTCCCATTTTTGTTGAGTCTTTTGATTTAATTGGGTGATTGTTATTTTAATTGTGGAATTTGTGTGTTAATATGTTATGTTTTCATATTATGCTATTTTAGCGATTTTAAGAGTTTTCAGAGAAAATAGATTGGAGGGTATTTTAGACATTTAGTATTTAATGTTAAATTGGATATTTTGTGAGAAAATGATTTAATAGATGTTTGGAGAGAAATAGAAAAGAAAGAGATATAAGTGGAAAGAGGAGAGAAAAGAGAAGGATAGAAATAGAAAGAAGAGAAAAGGAAGAGAAAGAAAGAGAGAAGAGGAGAAAGAGGAAAACTTGGAGAATCATCGAGAACAAAATCTAGGATTCGATTTAATCGGGCAAGGGTGTGAAATTTTATTATTTTCTCAATGTGTATGATTATGTATGGGTTTGTTGGATTGGTTTGGATTGTTGGAGAGTTTTTACTCATTTTCTATTTTTAGGTCAAAATGGTTTAATCGATAGAAACCGATGTTTTAACGGTTAGAATCTGGAATAAGTGGTGTAGTTTAGTCAAGGAGTGTTAGACTAAGACTATGGAAACTTGTCGAAATTGAATCGAGAGGTTTTGTGGAGTTTTGGATATTTTGGACAGTAGATGATTTTGAGAAATCGCAGGACTCGCTAGGCGAGCAGCTAGCGAGCGAGCCAGTGAATGGTTCGCTAGGCGAGCTGCTAGCGAGGTAGTAGCGAATGGTCTCAGACTTGGGTAGAACCAAATGATCCAACCTCGCTGGAAGCGAGTGAAGTAGCGAAGGTTCGCTAAGCCTTCGCTAAGCGAGCTAGGTAGCGAGCTCTTCCAGTAGCTAGGAACCAGTCCTCGCTAGTATGTTCGCTAGGTAAGCGGGTAGCGAGCGTTCGCGATGACCTTCGCTAGGCGAATGATGCAGCGAACGTGACAGAACAACATTTTATTTTTGGTTTCCATCCAACTTTGAATCTTCGATTGTTAGATGGTTAGCTTGTGTGCTGTTATATGATATGTTGTGGGTAGCCATATGGCGTGAATCCTAGATTGTGAATTGTGAAGTGTGAAACGTGACCGTTTGGTAATTATGTGCATTGTTTTAATTGAATGAAAATGCATGATTATGTGATAAGAGTTCGTAGCCGTGTGGGTGGTAAAGCGATGCTCACTGCCGTTTGGCATGATTGATATGAATGTACATAGATTGTATGTGCTAGTATGATATGAATGCATGATTATATATTTGTGAATATGTATGCATTTCAAGAAGTGTATGGAGTCATTTTGCATGTGAAGCATCATGATATACATTCTTGTGCTGATTGATTCCTCGGTGAATCTGCTGAACGATTGTGTGCCCTTGTGGGGTGTGAGCAATCCTTGAACATTGTGTGCCCACGTGGGGTGTGAGCAATGGGTAAATTGATTCCGCGTAGAATCTGCTGAACGATTGTGTGCCCATGTGGGGTGTGAGCAATTGGATTGTGTGCCCGTGTGGGGTGTGAGCAATCCATAAACATTGTGTGCCCATGTGGGGTGTGAGCAATGGGTGAACATTGTAGGCCCGACGGGGTTACTTCAGTAACGAGCGATGGTTCCAATAAGTTCCTGAGTGAATTTGAGATGATTGAGTCGGTACCGCATTTGCATCTGCATAGGGTCGTGAGTCGGTCTCTATAAGTTGCATTTATCATCATTATAATTGTGATTGGTGAATAAACATAATTGTAAATGTTTATGTGGAAATGATGTGAATTGTAGAAGCATGATTGATGAATATGCTTAGTTATGTAAATATACATTGTGATGTATATGATGAATTATGATGAATTGTGGTGAGAATGTGTAATATGTGTATTCTATGAATGTATATAGATATATAATTATATGCATTGATTATTATGATAATATTTCTCACCCTTCTGCTGTTTTATGGTGCTCTATGAGGTATTGCTGAGTAGGTTTGCTGGAGTTTCTTTTGTGAAGCGAGTCTTCATTCTTTTGGTCGGTCGACTCTGATATGTAGCACCGGGTAGCTAGGATACATGATTCTTTTGTGATACGTTGTATATGTATCTTGATGTGGAATGTTTATGAAAACATGGATTATGTTGTGAATCAAACTGGATGATATATATATATATATATATATATATATATATATATATATATATATATATATATATATATATATATATATATATATATATATATATATATATATATATATATATATATATATATATATATATATATATATATATATATATATATATATATATATATATATATATATATATATATATATATATATATATATATATATATATATATATATATATATATATATATATATATATATATATATATATATATATATATATATATATATATATATATATATATATATATATATGTTGATGTTATTCAATGTTTAGATGTTTCCGCTTTTATTATAAATATTGAGATGTGGGTGTAAGGACTAAGTTCCTATGTTGAAGTTACCTCACTGTTGCATATCTTTATGAGCAGGTGTTGTATGTGTTTTAATTTCAAGCATAATGTGACATGCCTCTTTTATACGTGTTTTTAATTATACTCTGATGAAATTTTTAATACGTGCCTAAATGATTATTTGATTATTTGGGGGTATAGAAAGGAAGTGTTACATTAAGTGGTATCAGATCCAGTGTTGAGTCAGTTGTGTCCGTCTCGTTGTTATGTTGGTTAAACGGTTGTTTAACCTTGTTGTTATTTTTGGGAATGGTCAGAATATGGTTGGTCGAAACAACAATGCGATGGCTACCGCATTGGAGGCAATGGCTAGGGCGGCGCAGGGTGCGCCGATTGTGAATGCGAATGATGAATTCAGGAAGAATCAACCACCGGTCTTCAAAGGAAGATTTGATCCCGATGGTGCTCAGATTTGGTTGAAAGAGATTGAAAGAATCTTTCGAGATATGGGCTGTGAAGAGAGGAATAAGGTGAGACTTGGATCTCACATGCTGAGGGAAGAAGTCGACGATTGGTGGATCGGTATGCGTCAAGTTCTAGAAGTAGATGACGAAGAAATAACTTGGGATTTATTTCGTACTGAGTTTTTGAGGAAGTATTACCCTGAGAGTGTTAAGGGGAAGAAGGAGATGGAATTTCTTGAGCTAAAACAAGGTAGTATGTCTGTGGTGGACTATACTGCTAAGTTTGTGGAGTTGGTTCAATTTCATCCTCATTATGCTGCGATTACTGCTGAGTTCTCTAAGTGTATTAAGTATGAGAACGGTTTGCATCCTGAGATTAAGCAAGCAGTGGGATATCAAAGGATAAGGAGGTTTTCGGATTTGACTGAATGTTGTAGAATTTTTGAGGATGATAGTAAGGCTCGTTCAACACATTATAAGAGTTTGAATGAGGGGAAAGGAAAACAACAAGTTAGGAGTGGACCTTGTGTGACACCTGTTGATAAGGGCAAGCATAAAGGAAACTTTGATAAGAGATCTGGAGGAGGAAGTTCTGGTTCCGTCAAGTGTTACAAGTGTGGCGAGATAGGTCACAAGTCTTTTGAGTGTGGAAAGACCGTTGCAAAGTGTTATAACTGTGGAGGTATTGGGCATGCTACAACTGATTGTAGGAGGAATGTGGTAAAGTGTTTTAATTGTGGAGAAGTTGGTCACATTAGTACTAAGTGTACTAAGCCAAAACAAGCTCAAGCGGGCGGAAAGGTGTTTGCACTAGCTGGGTCAGACACTACTAGTGCAGATCATTTGGTTAAAGGTACATGCTTTATCAATAGTACGCCTTTAGTTTCTATTATTGATACTGGAGTGACTCATTCGTTCATTTCTCATGAGTGCGTTAAGCGTTTAGTTTTGTGTGTGACTTCTTGGGGAGGTGAGATGGTTATTGAGACTCCTGCTTCAGGGTCGGTAACTACATCTTTGGTGTGTGTAAGTTGTCCTTTGACCATGTATGGTAAAGACTTTATTATGGATTTAGTGTGTTTGTTGTTAGAAGGATTTGATGTAATCTTGGGTATGAACTGGTTGCAATTTAATAGAGTTCATATAGATTGTTATCACAAGTTGGTGAGGTTTCCTTCTTTGGAAGATGATGAAGATGAGAGTTTTCTATCCACTAAAGAGTTGAAGAAACTTTTAGAAGATGAAGCTCAGTTGTTCGGTTTGTTTGCCTCATTGTCGGTGGAGATCAAACTTGAGCTCGATGTGTTTCCAGTGGTGTGTGATTTTCCAGAAGTGTTTCTAGAGGATATTACGGATGTACCGCCGGAAAGAGAAGTTGAGTTTTCTATTGATCTAGTTCCGGGTACTAGACCGGTTTCGATGGCACCGTATCGTATGTCGGCATTGGAGTTGGTAGAATTGAAGAAGAAATTGAATGACTTGTTGGAAAAGAGATTTGTAAGACCAAGTGTTTTTCCTTAGGGTGCGCCGATATTGTTGGTAAAGAAGAAGGATGGAAGTATGCGGTTATGTATTGATTATCGACAGTTGAATAAGGTGACAATTAAGAACAAGTATCTGCTTTCAAGGATCGATGATTTGATGGACCAATTGGTTGGTGCTCGTGTTTTTAGCAAGATTGATTTGAGATCAGGATATCACCATATTCGTGTGAAAGAAAAGGATATTCAAAAGACGGCCTTTAGAACACGGTATGGTCATTATGAATATTTAGTGATGCCATTCGGAGTCTCTAATGCGCCGGGTGTGTTTATGGAATACATGAATCGTATTTTTCATGAGCAGTTCAATCGTTATGTGGTTGTGTTCATCGACGATATTTTGATTTACTCTAAGTCTAAAGAGGAGCATGAAGAGCATTTAAGGATTGTGTTACAAATTTTGAAAGAGAAGTGATTGTATGCTAAGTTGTCGAAGTGTGAATTTTGGTTGTCGGAAGTAAGTTTTCTTGGACATGTGATTTTCGATAGTGGTATTAGTGTTCATCCATCCAAGATTAATGTGGTAATGCAATGGGAGGCTCCTAGATCGGTTACGGAAATTCAAAGCTTTTTAGGCTTGGCGGGTTATTATCGGAGGTTTATTGAGGGATTTTCGAAGTTGGCACTTCCGTTAACGCAATTGACTTGTAAAGGAAAGGCTTTTATTTGGGATGTTGATTGTGAAAAGAGTTTCATTGAGTTAAAGAAAAGATTGACGAAGGCTCCAATCTTGATTTTGCCGAATCTAATGGAACCATTTGTGGTTTATTGTGATGCTTCTTTGATTGGTTTGGGTGGTGTTTTGATGCAAGACAAAAAAGTTGTGGCTTATGCTTCAAGAAAATTGAGAGTGCATGAAAATAATTATCCTACGTATGATTTGGAGTTAGCGGCCGTGGTGTTTGTTTTGAAAATTTGGAGGCACTATCTTTATGGTGCAAGATTTGAAGTTTTTAGTGATCAGAAGAGTTTGAAGTATTTATTTGATCAGAAGGAATTGAACATGAGACAACGAAGGTGGTTAGAACTTTTGAAGGATTATGATTTTGGTTTGAATTACCATCCTGGTAAGGAAAACGTGGTGGTCGATGCCTTGAGTCGGAAGTTGTTACATGTGTCCGCATTTATGATGAGAGAATGGGAACTTTTGAAGAATTTTAGAGATTTGAGTTTAGTTTGTGAAATGACGCCGAGAAGTGTGAGACTTGGTATGTTATATGTTACGAATGATTTTCTTGTGACCGTATGTGAAAAGCAGAAGTTGGATTTGAAGTTCGTTGATTTGATGATGAATGAGAACGAGGATTTCAAGGTTGATGATTTTGGGGTTTTGAGATTTCGTGGTCGTATTTGTATTCTCGATGATGAGGAGTTGAAAAAGATGATATTGGATGAAGGACACCGAAGTAACTTAAGTATTCATCCGGAAGCGAATAAGATGTATCAAGATTTGAAGAAGATCTTTTGGTGGTCCGGATTGAAGAGGGATGTAACTCAGTTTGTGCATGCGTGTTTGACTTGTCAGAAATATAAGATGGAGCATCATAAGCCTAGTGGATTGATGCAACCGTTGGATATTCCAGAGTGGAAATGGGATAGTATATCGATGGATTTTGTTACGGGATTGCCGAATACATATAGGGGTCATAATGCTATTTGGGTGATTGTTGACAGGCTTACTAAATCTACTCACTTCGTTCCGGTTGATATTAGTTATCTTTGGAAAAGTTGGCCGAGATTTATGTTGTGTGGTTGTGAAGTTACATGGAGTTCCTAAGAGTATTGTATCCGATAGAGATCCTAGATTTACGTCGAGGTTTTCAGAGAGTTTGCAAAAGGCTTTGGGTTCTAAGCTAAGATTGAGTTCGGCTTATCATCCGCAGACGTATGGTCAAACTGAGAGGAGAATTCAATTGTTGGAGAATTTGTTGCGAGCATGTGTGCTAGAGCAAGGTGGTGCTTGGGATAGTTATTTAGCGTTGATTGAGTTCACCTACAATAACAGTTTTCATTTAAATATTGGTATGCCATCATTTGAGGCTTTGTATGGTCGGAGATGTCGAACACCTTTGTGTTGGCATGAAACTGGTGAGAAGTCGGTAGTTGGACTGGAGATGGTACAACAAACGACGGAGAAAGTGAAGTTTATTCGGGAAAGGATGAAAGCTTCTCGGAGTAGGAAGTAGAGTTATCATGATAAGAGAAGGAAGGATCTTGAGTTTCAAGAAGGAGACCATGTGTCTTTGAGAGTTACACCGGTTACGGGTGTGGGTCGTGCTTTGAAGTCGAAGAAGTTGACTTCTCGTTTTATTGGTCCGTATCAGATTACTGCACGAGTTGGTGTTGTGGCTTATCGTGTGGCGTTGCCTCCGAATCTTTCGAATTTGCATGATGTGTTCCATATTTCGCAACTTCATAAGTATGTTCCGGATCCATCACATGTTATTCCTATGTACGAGGTTGAGGTGAGAGATAACCTTACGGTAGAAGCTTTACCGATTAGGATTTTGGACCGTAAAGTTAAGAAGCTAAGAGGCAAGGATATTGCGCTTGTGAAAGTAGCGTGGGGAGGCGTTTCAGAAGGCAATATGACTTGGGAATTAGAGAGTGGGATGCGAGAGTCATATCCGGAGTTGTTTGGATCAGGTAATATTTTCGAGGACGAAAATTTCTAAAGTAGGGGAGAGTTGTAACGCCCCGATTTTGATTATTCCCATTTTTGTTGAGTCTTTTGATTTAATTGGGTGATTATTATTTTAATTGTGGAATTTTTGTGTTAATATGTTATGTTTGCATATTGTAATACCCCAAATTTTGCCCTAAGATTTGTCGTCGCATTTCATTATATTTTTATTGCATTTAATCAATTACTAACAAATTTGTGTAGTCGTTTGACTTTTTGCAGGTAAATATCATATGGCATGCATTTTTTTCCTAAAAAAGTAAAAATGACATAATTGGCAGGAGGACATGTGTAAGGAGTTGTGAGTGTGAGAGGTTGAGAGTTCGAATCTCACCTTTGTCACTTTTTGTTTTTTATTATTTTTACTCTAAATTTTTCTATCTTTCATTAAAAAATAATAAAAATAGTTTTTTATTATTATTTAATTATTATTTTCGTATTTTAATTAAATAATTTTTTAAAATATTATTTTTTTCACCTTTTTCTAAATTATTCATAAAAATATCCAAAAAATCATAAAATAAAAAATATTGGAAAAAATTTTGTTCTTTTTATAATATTTTTGATTTTAGGAATCAATAGGATTATTAGTTTTTATTTTAAGTTTATTTTTATTAAATTATTTAAATTTTATTTTTTCTTAACTAATTATTTAGTTTGGGCTTTAAAATGGGCTTTCGGGACATTATTGACAATTTGATGTTAATCCTAATTTGTTCCCTATATATACATGTGTTGCCTTGTTGAAAAGGGGGTCAGAGGGTTTTCTTCAGAAAAGAGGAGATAGAAAGGGAGAAACAAAGGAGATCCCTAGAGAAGAAAGGCGGTCATTCCCACAACTCGTCAGAAGGATTGGAGCTCTCCAGTGTTCCCTTATTCAAACCTTTT
Source organism: Lathyrus sativus (assembly GCA_963859935.3). Taxonomy (NCBI): domain Eukaryota; kingdom Viridiplantae; phylum Streptophyta; class Magnoliopsida; order Fabales; family Fabaceae; genus Lathyrus; species Lathyrus sativus. The sequence goes on along the minus strand of OZ012738.1, from coordinate 19,884,625 downwards.
TCACATTTATCGAAGCAAACCTCCGCTTCGTAGGTTAAATTACTAAACCTTTTGCCTTTTCATGTTTATGTGCATATTTTGCCATGTTAATGTGTTTAGGTCCGTTAAATTACTAAACCTTTTGCTTTTTCATGTTTATGTGTATATTTTGCCATGTTAATCTCCATGTGTATTTAGGTCCGTAGATTTTAATATCAAAACCCTTTTTTAACAAAACCTTTTTTTAAAATCAAAACCCTTTTTTTTATTTATTATTAAAACCTTTTTTTTAGTAAGACTTTTTTTTAAAACTGAAAAGCCTTTTTGTTCCGAAAAAAAAAACTTTTTTGTTCCCAAAAACCTTTTCCAAAAAAAAAACTGAAAAGCCTTTTCCCAAAAAACTGAAAAGCCTTTTTTTGGGATGAAAAGCCTTTTTTGTTCTAAAAAAAACTGAAAAGACTTTTCCCCCCAAAACTTTTTTTTTTATAATTTAAACTTAATTTTTTTTATAATTTTAACTTAAATATTTTTTATTAAAAAATTAAAACCTTTTTTTTATAATTAAAATATTAAAAAATTAAAACCTTTTCGTAAGGAACTCCTGATGTTTGATGTTGTCGTGTCATTTTATGTACCCTTTTATTACTTTTCTTTCTTTTGGCATTTCATGTGCATGCTCGAGGTTGAGATGTGCTTGTGGTGGCCACAGCCCCACACTATTTTCCTCCCTCACTTCATTCTAAGTGTCATTACATATTTTCATATTCTTCATGTTTTCAGAAATGTTTCTTTATTTCTTTATACCCTCTGCCTTTATTACTTTTCTTATTTTTGTACCTTAATTATTCCTCCATATAATGATTTGTCATATTTTCACATTATTTTACAGTTTTATCCTTCCGAAGGATTAGGTCCAGCCTTTTGGCCGCCGAGTCAATAGCCTTACCCCTTTAATAGATCAAACCCTGTTTAGCCTAGGTGTCCCGCCGTGGGCAAAATTACAAAACTACCCCTAGCTTTAGGTCAAAGAGTCGCCGCACTCATTTTAGGGTTTCCCGCCGCGGAATCCATAACCTAACCCTAATTCACCCTTGAGACCTTGACCACAGTCAAGAAGTCTCTAACCTCCCTTTTGAGGGGAACTACAGTTACTCTGATTCCATTCCCGTAAGGATATGTAGGCACACGATGCGATGTCTTGCCGAGTAAACTTAGAATTAACCCCTAGGTCTTTTTTAATTTTCAATCCTTTGTATATACCCTAAAGCAAAATAATTAATGAAATAAATAAAAAAAAATAAACAAAAGGTTCCCGTAGAGTACTACGGAAGTTTAGGGTGCTAATACCTTCCCTAAATTTAACCAACCCCCGAACCTTAGATCTCTCCCTTTTAGGTTTTTCCTTTCTTTAACCTTTCCTTCGGATAAATCAAAGACCGGTTGTAAATGAATTAAGATTCAAGTTAATCAATAGCTTGACATCTAAATTTCACCGCAACACATATTATGCTATTTTACCGATTTTGAGAGTTTTCGGGGAAAATAGATTGGAGGGTATTTTAGACAATTAGTATTTAATGTTAAATTGGATATTTTGTGAGAAAATGATTTAATAGATGTTTGGAGAGAAATATAATAGAAAGAGATATAAGTGGAAAGAGGAGAGAAAAGAGAAGGATAGAAATAGAAAGAAGAGAAAATGAAGAGAAAGAAAGAGTGAAGAGGAGAAAGAGGAAAACTTGGAGAATCATCAAGAACAACATCTAGGATTCGATTTAATTGGGTAAGGGTGTGAAATATTATTATTTTCTCAATGTGTATGATTATGTATGGGTTTGTTGGATTGGTTTGGATTGTTGGAGAGTTTTTACTCATTTTCCATTTTTAGGTCGAAATGGTTTAATCGATAGAAACCGATGTTTTAACGGTTAGAATCTGGAATAAGTGGTGTAGTTTAGTCGAGGAATATTAGGCTAAGACTATAGAAACTTGTTGGAATTGAATCGTGAGGTTTTGTGGAGTTTTGGATATTTTAGACAGTAGAGGATTTTGAGAAATCGCAGGACTCGATAGGCGAGCAGCTAGCGAGCGAGCTAGTAGCGAACGGTCCCAGAGTTGGGCAGAACCAAATGATCCAACCTCGCTGGAAGCAAGTGAAGTAGCGAAGGTTCTCTAAGCCTTCGCTAAGCGAGCTAGGTAGCGAGCTCTTCCAGTAGCTAGGAACTAGCCCTCGCTAGCGTGTTCGCTAGGCGAGCGGGTAGCGAGCATTCGCGATGACCTTCGCTAGGCGAATGGTGCAGCGAACGTGACCGAACAACATTTTATTTTTGGTTTCCATCCAACTTTAAATCTTCTATTGTTCGATGGTTAACTTGTGTGCTGTTATATGATATGTTGTGGATAGCCGTATGGCGTGAATCCTAGATTGTGAATTGAGAAGTGTGAAATATGGCCGTTTGGCAATTATGTGCATTGTTTTAATTGAATGAAAATGCATGATTATGTGATAAGAGTTCGTAGCCGTGTGGTTGGTAAAGTGATGCTCACTGCCATTTGGCATGATTGATATGAATGTACATAGATTGTATGTGCTAGTATGAGATGAATGCATGATTATATATTTGTGAATATGTATGCATTTCAAGAAGTGTATGGAGTCATTTTGCATGTGAAGCATCATGATATACATTCTTGTGTTGATTGATTCCTCGGTGAATCTGCTGAACGATTGTGTGCCCTTGTGGGGCGTGAGAAATCCTTGAACATTGTGTGCCCACGTGGGGTGTGAGCAATGGGTAAATTGATTCCGCGTAAAATCTGCTGAACGGTTGTGTGCCCATGTGGGGTGTGAGCAATCGGATTGTGTGCCTGTGTGGGGTGTGAGCAATCCATAAACATTGTGTGCCCATGTGGGGTGTGAGCAATGGGTGAACATCGTAGGCCCGACGGGGAGTTACTTCGGTAACGAGCGATGGTTCCAATAAGTTCCTGAGTGAACTTGAGATGATTGAGTCGGTACCGCATTTGCATCTGCATAGGGTCGTGAGTCGGTCTCTATAAGTTGCATTTATCATCATTATAATTGTGATTGGTGAATAAACATAATTGTAAATGTTTATGTGGAAATAATGTGAATTGTAGAAGCATGATTGATGAATATGCTTAGTTATGTAAATATACATTGTGATGTATATGATGAATTGTGATGAATTATGGTGAGAATGTGGAATATGTGTATTCTATAAATGTATATAGATATATAATTATATGCATTGATTATTATGATAATATTTCTCACCCTTCTACTGTTTTATGGTGCTCTATGAGGCATTGTAGAGTAGGTTTGCTGGAGTTTCTTTTGTGAAGCGAGTCTTCATTCTTTTGGTCGGTCGACTCTGATATGTAGCATCGGGTAGCTAGGATACATGATTCTTTTGTGATACGTTGTATATGTATCTTGATGTGGAATGTTTATGAAAACATGGATTATGTTGTGAATCAAACTGGATGATATATATATATATATATATATATATATATATAATATATATATATATATATATATATATATATATATATATTATATATATATATATATATATATATATATATATATATATATATATATATATATATATATATATATATATATATATATATATATATATATATATATATATATATATATATATATATATATATATATATATATATATATATATATATATATATATATATATATATATATATATATATATATATATATATATATATATATATATATATATATATATATATATATATATATATATATATATATATATATATATATATATATATATATATATATATATATATATATATATATATATATATATATATGTTGATGTTATTCAATGTTTAGATGTTTCCGCTTTTATTCTAAATATTGAGATGTGGGTGTAAGGACTAAGTTCCTATGTTGAAGTTACCCCACTGTTGCATATCTTTATGAGCAGGTGTTGTATGTGTTTTAATTTTAAGCATAACGTGACATGCCTCTTTTATACGTGTTTTTAATTATACTCTGATGAAATTTTTAATACGTGCCTAAATGATTATTTGATTATTTGGGGGTATAGAAAAGGGGTGTTACATTAAGTGGTATTAGAGCCAGTGTTGAGTCAGTTGTGTCCGTCTCGTTGTTATGTTGGTTAAACGGTTGTTTAACCTTGTTTTTATTTTTGGGAATGGTCAGAATATGGATGGTCGAAACGACAATGCGATGGCTACCGCATTGGAGGCAATGGCTAGGGGTGTGCAGGGTGCACCGAATGTGAATGCGAATGATGAATTCAGGAAGATGAACTCCGCCTGGACTTTATCCAAAGTAAATAAAGAAGGGCATCCTTAAAGTGCTCAAAGGATTTGGATAATTAACTCAACAGGAGCAAAGCCTTGTCCTCATCATCAATCTTCACTTCAATATTCTCAAGATCATCGATAATATCGTGAGATTCTATGAGCTGCTCAACTATGGATTTGTTCTCCATCATTCGAAATGACTAGAGTTGTTGTTTCAGATACAACCTGTGAGCCAAAGACTTTGTCATATACAATGATTCAAGTTTTTCCCACATAGCAACCGCAATTTTCTCCCTGGCGACTTCTCTTAGAACTTTATCTCCGAGGCACAAGATAATGGCACTCCTGGCCTTATCCATCATCTCGGTCATCTGTACTTATATAAGCCCTGCAGACATCAATGTTTCACTCTTCAAAGTATTGATACACTTATCTTGAATTAAAATTACTTGCATCTTATTTTCCACAACCCGAATTCGTTGTTACCGGAAAATTTCTTAATCTGCCATCTACTAACCATGATGCTCACTTGTCAACAATATCTTTTTTCTCCATGCTCACCGCACCACTTGTTGTGAATTACAACAAAATTCAATATCAATTTGTGAGGTAAAGAACAATAGCAACCAAAATAAATGGTCTTCAACAATAATAATTTGTACGCAGATAATATAACAGAATAAGGCAAGAAAAAACTGAAGGTTTGTTTACCCAGTTCGATCAAACGATCTACTCTAGGGGAGAGAGCAGCTCTTCAATTTACTATACTCATAAAGTTACGAGAGATTACAGATGAGTTACAAGAAAATAGCATTTTCCTTCAGGTTCCCAAGAACAACCCTGAAGGCGCCCAAGAACAACTCTATTTTATACCCAAGTGTTTCCCTACCTCTCCAACTCTCAATATATAAATCACTCAAATGCAAGGTGTAATCCAAGGTTTTCTTTGTGCATAGCTGAGATCCTATGCTATACCTTTAAACCTTTGCTCTCCCTTGTTGGTGTAAACTCTAAGATTGTCACACACCAAGAATAAAAGAGATACATATTTATAATAGCAAATACACAACAAACAAAGTCCAAAATTACATGGATCAATGGACCGAATCGAAAAAGCCCAAAAACTTGAAAACACTATTCATTGTATCAACAACACTATTCACCATACGTACATTACTATTCATCCGTACAGACGACACTATTTATCGATCGATTTTTTTTATCCGACTTTCTAAAACTTCTGATTTTCACGGTAAATGAAATCTCCAAAATATATTTTCTTTCTCTTCATCAACAAAGGTTTTAAGAAACATTTGCAATACATTGTATTGTAATCTCTTCGACTATTATGATATGTACCACTAAAAACCCTCTTTGATCAATTGAATAAGAGTTATTTTGATCATACTATTGTTTCCTTTTTAGCCTATCAAGTTACTACTTTGTCGTTTAAACAGGCATTACTTGAATCACAAGTTAGAACTCTTAAATTTGGATTTTCAGTTGCTTGATTCAAATCAAGTGTAAAACATGATTCAAATTATAAGTTGTGAGAAAAATGGGGATTGACTTTGGATCATTTGATTTGAATCACAAAATAAACATGATTCGAGTCGCAACCTCATGTGATTTGAATTAAGTGTAAAAATTATTCGAATCAACTTTCCTTTTGAAGCGATATTTAAGCTTTGCTCAAATTGATTTGAATCATTATTTCTTCTTGATTTGTATCAAAGCTTCACAAGACCCATTTTCCATCCTTAATTTAAATAGTTGTTTCTTTGATGAATGTAACAAATGAGTGAAACATATGGGTAAAACCCATAGAGACAAAGTTGTAATTTTGTCTTCCCTTCTTAGTGTGTCTATACCCATCACCATGAATATTTCTCTTCTTCTAAAAAACAACTTCTTAAGTGTAATCATTGTTAGATTCACTTATTTTTGTTGCATCTTGTTCTTGTGAAATTTATTGTTGTTGTTGTTGTTGTTATTGTTGTTTGTGAATTAGAGAGAGTGAGTTGATTAATCTTGTGTGTTCATCATTATTGGTCAAGCTCTTGATAACAATTGTAAACTCAGACCTATTTACCTATAAATTTGAGAGAACCTTGTGTGTGTGTTCTTCATTCACATTAATGCAATCCCTTGAATAACACTTTATGCTTTTAGATTGGTTTGTGAGATATTCTAGCACTATTAATCATCTTCACCCTTAGTTTATTCCATTGTTAAAGATCTTCATCTCTAAAGATTGAGTGATTGAAGAGACTAGTGGTACATTAGGCTATCTAATGTGTTTATGTGAAGTTTGTTATTTGTAACAGGTGCATGTATCATTTCTTGAATGCAATTTGGCTTTCTATGTTATTGATCAAGATGGGAGTTACTCATTATATTCCAAGGAAGACTTTGGTAAGATCAAGTATCAATGATGCATAATGTGGAGTTGGAAGTTATTCTTCTTTGGTAGCGTTGGAGAAAGATTGCTTGCAGACAAAGTTAGGAGTTGTCCAATGTACACCCAGTTAATGGAAATCGCTCGAACTAGAAATCAGTGGGATCAAGGGGATCGCCACACATAAATATTTGGAGCATGTTATTGTGGATACCAAGGTTATTAGATCAATATCTTGAGGGATCTTGTTTGTGTTAATAGTTTGAGTGTTTGCACCAATAAAAGGAATTATTGTGTGATAGTTGGTTGTAACCAAAATGCTTGTATCAAACTTATCAAAATAATGGAAGATTGTGATTATTTTCCAGTGGTAAATTAACACAGTTGAAGAATGGAGTAGGCAAAGCGAGGAAGAACGTTGAACCACTATATATCTTTGTGTATCTTTTCTCCTTTCCTCAACTCCTTTATTTTACTAGAATCCATTAATATAGCTATTGCATAAATTGCTTAATTTCATTGATTGTATGCCACATAAAATCATCATGAATCCAATTTTGACCTAATAGAACATCTATGTGAAGTTTTTAAATTGCTTTGTTCAAAACAACTTTAGTTGTCTTGTGATTGACTTGTATTAGAAGCATTCAAGCTCTTAGTAATATCTTGTATTATCTCACTTGGTTTAATTCATTAAACTACTTCCAAGCTCTCTTGCTTTTGTGCTTTGCTTCCGCACTTCTTAAAATCTTTGATTTCATTTATGGGGCCTAAAATGTCTTTGAAACTATCTTAAGGGAAAATGGTATATTCAACCCCCGCCCTTTATAGACCTCTTTATATCCATATTCTCAGCCAACAAGGGGAAATTTATCTTCATATATAACATCAACTTTGTTTCAAAGTAATATTATTTCTCCTATTTGGGGTAGTTGGGCTCCGTCTAAGATTTTGGTTTTTTCCTAATAGATATTACATGATAGATACCCTTATAAAGTCAGCATGTTTAGAAGATGGGTGTTTAGAAGATTTTGGCTCCGTCTAAGATCTTGTCCTTTTTGTGGGTTTTTGACTGAGATTAATTCTCATATTTTTATTACTTGTGAGATAGCCTCGCTAGTGAAATATAGAGTTTTCAGGTGGTTGGGGTGGTAGGTGGTTATTCACATGGACTTTAGGTTGTTTTTTGAGTATTTTTTGTCTTTAGAAGGTAGGGTAAAGTATAAGGGTGGTTACATTATAATTTGACATGTTGTAATATAGTCTATTTGGAAAGTTCAAAATGATGTTACCTTTAATAAAGTCACAAAAACAACAAATTTTTTTGGAGAAAAAGGTATTTTTTGGCTTGAAATTGGTTTTTGGATAGGACGACGGAGAACTCTTGCACCTTCAGGAATTAAATTCAGAACCATATCTGCTACCTTCACCAATAACATATCGAATATTTTCCTTGATTAAGTGTGGTGGTGGTGTCGCGGTGCGAGAAATATCTGAGCGTCTAAATGCTCGAAATAGACACAGAGTCGCCATCAAATTTTATTTATTCCTAAAGAAAGGGGAAATAACGCTAAACCCTTAAAAAAGAGGATAAGATGGTCATCACAATCAAATACTGTTTCGAGAATCGGTTATGCGAGGGAAAACACGGCACACATCCGTTGTACTCAATGAGAACCTCCTATTAGACTAGAGTTAAGGGTTTGTTAAGGGAGTCTTTTCAATGTTTGTTCGTTAAAGGATATTTACAACAAAAAAGAAGATATTTACAGAAGAAATGAGAAAATTAGTTTTTTAATTAGTGTGCTCGCCAAGGTTTCAAAATCTCATACCTACGTATTCTCACCGTGCAATGAGAAAACTAGAGCTTCCTAGTTCGAGTAAATGGACAGACTATTCTTTTATGAAATTGTTTCTTACGATTGCACAAGTGCAAAAAGGACTTGCTTGAGTTGTAATTTTTTTAGTTTGATGAGGAAAAGAATAATCGACTTAGGCAAAGTGTATGCTAGGCCTTCAATCACTCAAAATAACAAATGTGCATTCATCCATTTTTAGTCGTAAGTTATTGTGAAAAGGTGTTTCGAGAGACGAATGATTGTTTAGACAAAGTGTATGGTAAACCCTTGATTATTTGATAAACGGGTGAATGTACATTCACCCATGCCTCTTTATTTAATTAGATGTATTTTAAAGGGTAGTTGAATTTAAAAAAGAAACAAAATCAACTTTAGTTTCATTCTGTTTTTTTTTTTCTAATTACTTTTTTATGCTTTTTGTATTTTTTTTCTTAATTAAATGAAATAAAACATATTTTTGTATTTGTATTTTTTTTAACCAAAATTAAAAAATTAAAATAAATTAAAATAAATCTAACTAAATTAAATAGACTAAATAAAATAAATTAACTAACAATAAGTGGATTTAAATACATGTAGCTAAGTCAAATAAATAAATTAAATTAAAATAAAAAATGATAAAAGAAATAACTAATTCAAACTAGAGAATTTAAAGGGTGCACAAATAGAGAGGGTTGTTGGTTAGTAAAAGGCTAGAGAACTTAGAGGCCAATACTCAAATTAAACTATCAAACCCTAATTCTAACTTTCACATTCTTAAAATTAAAATGAAAAGAGAGTTGGAAAAAAAAAGGAGAATACATGAGGGGGTGTGCATAAGCATATAAACAGTGTATGAGAGAAAATGCTTTTAGGCCAAATTTAATATCTATCCCTAATGAAAGGTTTCTTAATTTAAATAAAGAAATTATTGAAACAAAAAACAAAAATATGAAATAGCAAGAGTGAAGTATCAAGTAGTAATAAGGGGCATGATGTATTAGTAAAAGGGAAAAGGCCTAATTAAAAAAAAAACAAATGAAATCAAAAGATAAATATTTAAAAAATTATTAACAAATAATAATAAATGCAATTTTTTTTTAGATAGAGAGACATCCACACATTCTCATTCACCTTCATTTCCTATTTAATAGTAATTTTCTATAATTAAAAAACAAACTAAATCCTAATATTAACAAAAAATAATTAAAAAACAGAGGAAAGTGATGCTCGATTTGAATATGGTGAGAGAGAAGTTTGGAAGTGGTGGTGGTGAATTGGTTTTTGGGTGGTGATGAATGGGATATTGTGAAGTTATTAATGTTGGTAAAATTTATTGAATTGTGAAGGTTTTGGTTATGGTGGATGGAAGAAGGTTTTATAATGAAGCTTTGAAGGTGAAGGTTTGTAATGAATGGAATTAGTTTTGTGTTAACGGTGATAAAACGTGAACAAGAGGGAGGAAGGAGACTTTGACTCGGACCAAAATTGAAACACGGTTTTGTTATATATAAAAAAAAAATACTTTTTTTGTGGAAAAATGATGGGTGGGAGAGAAATGTTTTTTGTGTGTGAATTGTTGGTGTTTTTCAGAAGAATTTTTCAGATATTTATAGGTGAAGATTAGATTAGAGAATTTAATTCAAATTAGTGTTGATTTTTATAAATTAGGAATGATGGACAATGATTGAAACTTAGGGATCTGATGTAATCCCTAATGAATGAAAAAAGATTGAATTTTTGATGATTTGGAATGAATTTGCATATTTTTGGATTTTTTAGACTATTTTGTGATAAAAAATGAATAAAATGAAGAAAAAAAAACCTATTTTTTAAAAAACAGAAATAATATAAAAAAAACTCCAAAAAGCCAACATTTGACCTTTTGTTTACTTTTGACCTTTTTATATGAAAAAATAAATAAAAAGAAATTGCAATAGGGTTCAAACCCGTGACCTTATACTTAACATTCTTGGTTAGTTACCAGCTGAACTGATTGACACTTTTAATTCTTTTTTAAATGCTAAAAATAAAATATGATAAAAAATAAGCTGGCAAAATTTAGAGTACGACAGGTGCCCTTATGATTAAACCTTCAATCTGAGGGCATGAGTGACGACAATCCTCATGTAATCGTGGTGGAAGATAATTAAATACTAAAGGATCCAAAATTTTATCCATAAAAAAGGAATATGGACGCAAACAAATTAGTCAAGATAAGGTAAAGATCGTCGTCTTTCCGAGGATCAGTGCTTAGATCGAACGTAAAGAGATCATCGTCGAAGGTCAGTGCTTAGACCAAAACAAAAGGAGATCACCATCGAAGACCGATGCTTAGATCAAAACATAAAGATATTGTCACTAGAAATTGGTGCTTAGATTGAAACAAAGGAGACTGTCGCTAGAAACTGGTGGTTAGGTCGAAACAAAAGTAGATCGTCACTGGAAACCGGTGTTTAAATCAAAACAAAAAGGGATCATCTCCGGACATCGATGCTTAGATTAGAATAAAAGGAGATCATCACAGAAGACCAATATATCGAACCCTTAATTATGCTATGTATGCATGCTTTGTACGGATGCATATTGATGCAAATGTTTTGGGCCGAAGCATGTGTTAATGCATGATATGATTTGAGCTGATGCATTTGTTAATGTCTGTCAGGTGATATGCGTGAAACGATGTATGAAATATAATGATTGATCAATGCATGTATTAGGTTAAGAGATGTGCGCCAATGGAACTTGGGCTTCAAGGTGAGTATGTCAAACAAGGATTTTCTTCTTTTGATGAAAAAGGAAAAGCAAGTTTGAAATTTGGAAATGTCAATGTTAATTGGTGTTTGAGGTGCCAATGAATGATCAGAATTTAAAGGTGAATTGCCAGATGAGAACTGTATTTGAAGGATATATTATCATATGAGAACTGGTAGAAAAGATTAAGTTTCCAAATGGGAACTTGTTTTTTGTTTGTCATACGGAAAATGACTTAAAAATTTACTACAAGACAGAAACTGGTGAAAAAGATTAACTGCCATATGGGAATTGTTTTTTTTTTGTTTTTAAGATGGGAACTAACTTTTTTTGTTCGTCAGACGAGAATTGAAATTTTTGTTTGTCAGATGGGAACTGACTTTAAAATGGACTACCAGACGGAAATTGGTGAAAAAGATTAACTTCCAGACGAGAACTGGCCTTTTTTGTTTGTCATATGGGAGCTAACTTTAAGATGGACTATCGAGGGGAACTGGATTCGACAACTCGACAAGAACTGGACTTTAAATTTGAGCGAGCTTCGAGCGAGATCGAAATTTGAAGAAGAAACAACTCTTAAAATTCACCATATAAGTACTGGTCTTTGCGGGTGCCAAACAGTGTTGGTCTTTTTGGATTTAAAAAGTATAGTGTCGATGTCATAAGGTCTTTAGGGACTGGGGGGAGCGTCAGACATGACTCACTATGCATGATGATTGAATGATATTTATGCATGTAGTATGATGAATTTTCATGCAATATGTGTTAGAAATGTATGAAGTGTGAAGACTGATCAGTGCATTTGAGTTTGTTCCAAGGGAGATTGAGATTCAAGGTAAGTGCAAAGTGGGACAGGTCTTTTGTAAGGTGCCAAGCAATGTTGGGCTTTTGTAAGGTGTCAAGCAAGGTTGGACTTTTGAGAGGTGCTAAGCAAGATTGGGCTTCTATGGGGTGCCAAGCAAGATTGGACTTTTATGAAATGCCAAGCAAGATTAGGCGTTTGGGGTAAATGCCAAGTGACATTGGGATTTTTGTAAATGTTTATGTTACAAGGCTTTCTAATGATGCCAGGTTCATGTTCTGGGAATATGCCAGATGAAAGATATGATAAGCATGGTTTGATCCTAGAGTGAAGTGGCATGAACAATTCATGATGATGATGATTTATGATATGGCTTGAATTTTTCAACAAGTGTCACTAGGGTGGGTCAAGGACGGTTAAGGCTTATAGAGGTTGTTTGTGTAACAAGGTTGTTTGTCAAAAGGTGGTAGGGTGTTGTGCTAGCATGACTTCTGAAACTCATGTTGAACTCGATGGTCGCTGATGTACGATAGAGCTTTCTTGGGAAGCTTGAAAGTATAAAGAGAGTTTGCCACTGTAGTACCCTATCTTTTCCCTTGTTTGTGGGGTCTTTGAAGGATTTGCCTAAAAAGGAACTTGGATCCCGCCATGATGTGATATGGCTCTGATATAGACTTCCCCAATATTTAAATCTTGAAAGGTCTTCCCCTGATCATTAGAGTCTGAAGGTGATTTGACTTAGTTTGGCCAATTCTTGGAATGTTTTTCCCCTAATCAATAGGATATTCACATGATCTCCCCATGATTATAAGGATTTTCTCCTGATCGAATGGACCCCAAGGTGATTTGCCCCTAGTCAAATAGTGTCCTGAAGTGGTATGCCTCTGATCTAACCATTATTGAAATTTCCATAATGCTAAGTACTAATTTGTGAGTAGAATTGTTCCTTTTGAAAAGTAATTTTAACACAATGCTTATGCAAGTTTTGAAATTAAAAATTGTTACAAATATGGTATGTACAATGGATGATATCTAGCCATGAGGTTGGCACGAATGAAGATGTGAAAATATGGTAAGACAATGTGGTTAGTAATGATTTAACAAACATTTGGAGTATGTTTTACTACAATTTTGCGGAGTATGATTTCATAGTGAACCTAACTTCAATTAGGTCTTTTAAAGATTGTAACGTGGCTTGGTGCACGGTCTATGAAAAAAAAGGATATAAGGCTCAAAATTTGATTTAACCCACCCCTTCTCCTTTGATGTTCTTCATTTCTAAATCCAATTAACTCAAAGGATGCATTCATTCGACAAGAGAATTTTGGTAGTCATGATGGTGGTGGTAAATATAGTGGTTGAAGCACTGATGAGTTTTGCGAGGTGGCAGTCACATACTTCCATTTACAAACTTGTTTCCATTTTTTTCTTTTAATCCTTATTTTTGCATGGAACAATTCTTTTGAATTTGCAATCTATTGGGATGCCCTAACTTTTTCCTAATTCAGCTTTTTCATTTTTTTAACTTAACGGGCCCTCTTTTTCTTTTAGAATAATTCTTATAAGATTTTACTTTTGATTCAGAACAGTTATGACTACCAAGTTAACTATTGTGATTTTTTTAAATCTTTTTACTGCTTCTTCGACGTTGGATGGTGTGCGTGAGGGAGAAAATGCATTTTAGAATGGTTCTCTTGAGAATAGAGTGCAGCATCGAATTAATTGAATTCTACACCGCCCCTTGTTAAGATTAAGGTTTTTATAAATAGAAAGAACACTGACTTCAGACTCGAAGGGGTTGAATACGGATTATCTCCTTATTTCTCTAATGTTTGGAAAGTGAAACAATGCCTTAGATCTCAGTCAGGTCTTACTAATAAAAGCATGCATCAACAAGTTCGGTTATTTTATTTACATCATTCTCCTTCTAAGTTTATTAAAAAAAGTGTTATACATGGCGAGTTATGGCATAAGAAAGAGTAAATATGAAAGGATTTATTTCAAAAATATGCATGCTCATCTTATTGAAATTATCGATCAAAGAGTACAAATTGAAAAATAAGCAATACTTAACAAGAAAAAATTACAACTGGAAAAAAGCCTAATGATCCTAGGGATGAACTTCGTTGTTGACCCTAGGGATGAACTTTTTATGTGCATGTATGCAGATGCATGAAAATGCACGGGTATGCAAAAAGATTTTATGTTTCATTTTCAAGGTATGCTAAAAAAATTTATCGAGATGTAATGTATGTGTCACATGTGGGTTTAGGATAATGATAGACATAAGAAAACACATACGGGTTTAGGGAAAGCGAAGGATATAAGAACACCTTATTTAGGAAGGCTACCTATGATAGGTCAGTTCTAAATCTTTAATATCCAATCCCCTCACAAGAATGGCTCTAGGGTTTTGTTCACTGTATAAGAACAAACCCAAGGTTATAGACCACAGATCAGACAACATCATGATATCGGGCTTAGCCTAGTTTATGAAGAAATCCCAAAGCGTCTCTCTTAGGCAGAACCTTTTTATAGATGAAGTCTAAATGTTCGGGTTCTAGAAGAGGTCCCTAAAGTCATGGACCAAATTCAAAGTTTCGTCATGAAGATGGGCAAGCCAAATCATGACGAACACTTTGAACTGATCTTCTTTAGCCAGAGCTGTCGTAAAAAAACCTATTGGGATGTGCATCCCATTGAACAAAATAGGACAAACCCCTTACTTAAGCTTATATTTCTTCTCGAGCTCGAGTGTAGAGATTATTCTCAAACATAAATCCAAAAACCCACAATGACATATAAGATAAAAATATAGAAGAAAAATAAAATTAAAGAAAAAAATAAATAAAACAAAAATAATAATAAAAACAAGCAAACAAACCAATAACCCTAGAACTAAAGGATAAAGTTGACTCTCTCTAGGCAGGACTTCCCCAGCAAAGTCGTCAGGTGTCGCGGCTCGAAAACTATTAGAGCGTATAAGCTCTCGAAATTGACACAGAGTCGCCATCAAGTTTTATTTGTTCTTAAGGAAAGGGTAAATAACAATAAAATACTTCTTAAAGAAGGATAAGATGGTTATCGCAACCAAATACGGGTTCAGGACTCAGTCATGCGAGGGGAAGGTATTGGCACCCCTCACATCCGTTGTACTCAACGGAAATCTTCTAATAGACTAGGGTTAAGTGTTTATTAAGGAAATGTTTGCAATGTTTATTCGTTAAAATGCATTTACAAAAAAGAGATATTTACAGAAGAAAAGGGAAAAGTTAGTTTTTTAATTAGTGTGTTTGCCAAGGTTTTAAAAGCCCGTGCCTATGTATTCTCGTCGTACAATGAGAAAATCAGAGCTTCGTAGTTTGGGTAAATAATGTTTGTGGCTTGGTTGATTTTAGAGAATAATGTTAGGTCGCATTTTAGCGATTAAACATATGCATGTATGCTCGCACGATGGAGGCTTAAGTATTGTTTGTATTCTTGTTAAGTGAACCGGACTATCCTTTTATTAAAAAAATTTGACGAATGCACAAGGGAAAAAAGGACTTAAAGTGTTGTGATTTATTTTAGTTTGATGAGGAAAAGAAAGATCGAGTTGGGCAACAAAATCAACTTGTATTTTCTAAACTTTTTTTTTTCATTTTTTTTCTAGTTACATATTTTTTTTCCTAATTAAATGAAATAAAACATATTTTTGTATTTTTATTCTTTTAACCAAAATTAAAAAAATTAAAATAAACCATATAGACTAAATAAAATAAGTTAACTAACAATAAGTGAATTTAAATACAATAAGATAGTTAAGTCAAATAAATAAACTAAACTAAAACGAAAAATAATAAAAGAAATAATTAATTCTAACTAGAGAACTTGAGGGGTGCACAAGTGGAGAGGGGTGTAGGTTAGTAAAATGGTAGAGAACTTAGAGCTCGAAACAAAATCAAACTACCAAATCTTTATTTCCTATTTAATAGAATTCCTTTTTTTATATTAAAAAAATAAACTAAACCCTAATATTAAAAAAAATAAAGAAAAAAATTTTAAAAAAATTAAAAAATGGAGAAAAGTGATGCTCGATTTGAATATGATGAAAGAGAAATTTGAAAGTGGTGGTGGTAAATTTAGATGGTGATGAATGAGATATTATGAAACTATTAATTTTGGTAAAGTTTATGGAATTGTGAAAGTTTTGGTTATGGTGGATGAAAGAAGGTTTTATAATAAAGTTTTGGAGGTGGAGATTTGTAATCAACGGAATTAGTTGTGTTAATGGTGATAAAACGTGAGCAAGAGAGACGAAGGAGACTATGACTCTGACCAAAATTCAAATAAGGTGTTTTTATATAAAAAAAAGGGTTTTTTTTGGAAAAAATAGTAGGTGGAAGATAGAGATTTTGTGTGTGTGAATTATTAGTGTTTATCAGATAATTTTTTTTGGATATTTATATGTGAAGATTAGGTTAAACTAGTGTTGATTTGTATATATTAGGAAGACTTGACACTGAGTAAAATTTAGAGACCAAATTTATACAAATTATAATTAATTTATATACTTTGAATCTGATTTAATCTCTGATAAATGTAAAATATTGAATTTTTTATGATTTGATCAAATTTGTAATAATTTTGCATAATTTTAAATTATTTGGACTATCTTGCGAGAAAAAGTGAATAAAATGAAAATAAAATCTATTTTAAAAAAAATAATATAAAAACAACTCCAAAAAGTCAACATTTGAATTTGTGTTGACTTTTGATCTTTTAATATAAAAAATAAATAAAAAGAAATTGTAATGGAGTTCAAACCCGCGACCTTGTGCTTAACATTCTTTGGTAGTTACCAATTGAACTGACTGGCACTTTTGATTATTTCTTTTTTAAAATGCTAAAAATAAAAGATAATAAAAATCAAGCGGCCAAAATTTAGGGTACATGCGTTAGCGGGCATGCATCGTTTTGGTTTTGCCAAAGAGTAATGAGAAACATGAGCATTAAATGCAATCCTATCATGGAAGTGTTTCAACGTTTTTCTCTTAACGTGTGACCTAAAAAGGTAGAAAGTGGCATTGCTTGCTTTGCACTCGATGTACTTGAGTTTGGTTGCATTCTTAACATGAAATCTGATTGTTGACCTGCACTTGTTTCTTACTTTTGATCTTATCTATCTGATTGCCTTTGCCTATATAAGGGTAGAAGAAATTTAGGGAAATTTTCGCAACCTATTAGATTGAATATACCTTATTTCCTTTTAACCTTTCCCTTGATAGCACTTTTCCTGGAGTGATTGTGATCACACATTCAAAGCTTTCAAACTCCAACCTTCAGCTTTTGCATCCATGTCTTTGACCTCCCACTTTAAGCTACTCTCATCCAACTCAAACTATTTTCTACAAGAATTTTCTATTTATTTTTTAAGATCAGCATAATCTTATTATCATAGAGAGTGATTCGGAAAGTAGCACTTATTCTTCTTTGAAAAAGGGAATGAAGGGAATCACATTCTCTTTCCTCTGTTAGTGGAGATTTTAAATTGAAGATTGTCTCTCTGGTTGATTATTCATAAATAGAATGAGAGTTCTATTGAGAAATTGATGCCTCCCATATGTCTTGATTGAAGGGGAAATATAAGCTACCCACCAAAGGAAGGAATGCATTGGTAGATGGATCCAGCTATAAGTGTGAATGAATGGTCGTGAGCCCAATGATAATGGAATCACATGCCATTTACAATGTCGGGGGAAAACTAACGTTGTGTCATGGATCAATCCAGGTAATCACTTTAAAGATGATGAACTAGTTTAAATTAGGCTTTGGTTAATTGAGCCGGATAACGCTGATATATACCATCGAGTGGCCGCTGAAGTGGTATGGACTCTTTCAGCTCTGAATATTGTCGAGCCTATAGCCAATGCTGACATTATGGTTGAAAAATCCTCGGATTGATCAGTTCTTCTCATAGGTACGACATAGAGGATGTGCAACTATTTCTAGGACTACTAGGTTCCTTTGTATGAATGCTTCTTTACTAGGTTAGGGGAATGTTTTCCCTTTTCTGATTTTGAGGTAGTTGCGATGAAACGTCTGAGGGTTGCCCCTTTGCAACTCCACTAGGGAGCTTGTAATTATGTGAAGGTGTTCCAACTCTGCGCCGAGTGTAAATATTGGAAACCTTCTCTGGATATCTTTTTCGATATCTTTTAAGTGGCCCACACCTCTAAGGATGATGCCCAGGATCAAGGATCAGTATTCCTTTGCCTCTAGATGCCTTAGTTCAACTCTTTTACCACTGAATGTGGTAATTTTCTTGAGTGTTTCATGCTAGTGAAACTTTTTACTCCTAAGGCACACTTTTCCCTCTCCTTATCTTCGGCCCCGGTGGGATGTGCTCTTCCCTACAAAAGTGGTTTCTTGAAGTACTAGTCTCGAGTTCACTTCCTCTGGCCTCTTTATTTTTACTACACTTGGTCGAGTCTTCTGTCCTTCGAGGATGTGGAAATGAAGAAGTATATGTGTGCTTGGTATCAAGGGATTGGTTGTGAAGAGGGATTAGGTTCTAGAGAAGTACCCGTTTCTCTGCGAAAGAATAAACGGATGGATACTTATGTGATTCTCAGTGCACCCAATCACGTGGAGAGGAAAAAAACTCTTTGATTAGGATGGGGACCATGGGCACATTTTTTATAAAAATTTCCATTCGTATCATGAAGATAACATGGATCTATTATAGAAGTTTCTCGTGCTCACCAAGGGTCATTGGTATACGACCGAGTCGTCAAACTGAGTGAGAGATTTTCTGCTGCTTTGAAGGTTCGGACACCAAAAGTAATTGTTGCTTCAATAGTAGTTGCAACTACTATCTTGGGTATAACTCTTGAGCTAGGGCAACTGAAAATTATGGAGGCTGGCTTTCAGTTCGCGAGCCTTCACCATATCCTTTCTCTTCCTAGATGAACCAGTGTGACTACCCATTTAAACTTGTTGAAGGAGGCTCTTTCGAACATGTCAATTTGTCATAGGATCTTGAGTAAAAGGCTCTTACTCCTTTCTTCTGGCTTCGTGCCATTCTTTCATGTCGAGTATCTATCACCCTAGAGGAATTTTTTACTGTTGTGGCTTGTAACACCCTTTTCAACCCCACAAATATTATGGCAAAATAATAGAATTTATCAGAGTAAAATTTTAAACACCATAAAAATCACCTCAAATGGCGTACATTCCTCAATAAATTCAAATCAAGGTCAAAGCTCTGTAAGCAACTAGTTTTCTCAAAATTACTCAAAAGTTCCCAAATGGCAGGGGAACTCAAAAAGGCAAAAATCCAAAGTTTTCCTTTTACCGCAAGAAAATCAACATAACAAAATCCAATAAAAAGGTTTGACTCAAGGACCCCAACCCGATGTTACACTATCAGAGCAAGACCCTCGAAGTCAACCACAATGACCAACGACCCAAAAACTTCAAAAGTCCTCGACGACATCCACAACTAAACTTGGTCATCTGCATGTTACCCATGTGGAGGCAACATTCAAACAGGCAGGGTGAGTAAAGTGATTCATAGGAATCAATATATAAAACAACGTCATTTTCATATTATGCATCATCATATTTATCAATAGGCACCAAAGGCCACAACATCATAAATTACTTAAGATTGTCTCATAGGGTCATCAAGGAACATCAAAGGGCATAATATCATAATTACACCAAATTATCTCATAAATGCAAATGCAACAAGACTCATGCATGTGGTACCAATCATCACAACTCGATGGATACTTGGTCATCAACCCTCCATAGATCCCCATCAATAGGATCGATCCTATACAAGAACCGAAGCACATCAAAATACCTTACATCCACATAATAGGACTGAAGCCAAAGAAATCAATATCCTGAACCGAAGTCCGGATGCACATAAATGCATGACGCACACGTCAATAATCATCCTCAAAATAACATCACAGGTGGATCATCATTCATAAAAATCATCATCATGAATCATGTCAATATAGAATCATCAAAAACTCATGGAAATATCATCATAGCTCATCATCATTACTCATAGGAATCATCATTATACAATCATGTATTAATCTCATCGAAATCATAGTTATACTCATGGTAATTCATCATACAAGCACATATTTAATCTCATAAAAATATTATACAATAAATTATCTTATTTATACTATGTTATAGCCCTGTTCATTAGCTTCCAACACTTCGAACGGGGGTCAAAACAGACTTACGAATCAAAAGTCACGTCCAAAATAATTTCGACCGAAAACATGAACAGTCGTGACGGACAACATGCAATTTTCTGCGTTTTTCATCGTTGGAGGCCTTCCAGATCTCCGATTTCGATTCCGTAAAAACTCAAACTCTCAGAAAACTACAACTCATTCAACATTGTAATTATCTCAAGTAAATTTATAATTTTAACACAATTAAACCATCTAATCATTGTTTTAAGATTATGCCTAAAACCTTTAAAATTAAGGGATATAAGTTCAATCCCGTATCATATTTACGCATCTAATTCCCATAATTTCTTACAAATACCCCACAGTCATTAGAGTTATCACAAATCACTTATCCTACAGGATTAAACAATCTCAACAACAGATTTTGGCCACGAAGACCTAATTTCCTTTACTCTCAAATCAACCTCAAACCTATCAGACAATCTGTTCAAATCTCTATATGGTTAAAACCTCAATAATAGATTTTGGCCATGAAGGCCTAATTTCCTTCAAACCTAAATCGACCTCAAACTTATCAAACCATCAATTCAAATCTCTATACGGTTAAAATCTCAATAATAGATTTTGGTCATGAAGGCCTAATTTCCTTTATCTCAAATCAGCCTCAAACCCTTTAAACCCTTAAATCAACTTTAAATACATTGAATCACATATTGAAAACAATGAAGGTAATACTCTTCATACCTTAATTGCTGACTCTAAGCCTTTCTCCTATATT
Organism: Lathyrus sativus; assembly: GCA_963859935.3. Classification (NCBI taxonomy): domain Eukaryota; kingdom Viridiplantae; phylum Streptophyta; class Magnoliopsida; order Fabales; family Fabaceae; genus Lathyrus; species Lathyrus sativus. The sequence goes on along the minus strand of OZ012738.1, from coordinate 19,863,528 downwards.
CTTGGAAACCTCGTGAAGCTTTTGCCTCAATCCTCTTGCTCGGAGCTCTGACCTCTATTTTTTCTCTTTTCACGGTCTAACAAGAATGAATCCTAATTCTCGTAAAATTTATTTTTGTTAAACCTAACTTTGGGCCTTAAAATTGGGCTTTCCAACGTCACCCTCATTAACTCCTCCTCAAATGTCCATTTTGCCCTTAATTCACTTATATTTATTTAAATTAATAATAATACCAATATATTTATATTATATACTATTATTTAAAAAAATAACCCAAAACTCCATAATTCTCAATATTTCATACCAACCACCGAAAATCACCAAAAAAATACGAATATTCATATTTAAATAAATTAAATAAATATTCCAATAAATTTGGGGTGTTACAACTCTCCCCCACTTAAAATGATTTTCACCCTCAAAAATTACCTCAAGGAAACAGAGTCGGATACGACTCCCTCATCTGATCCTCACGCTTCCAAGTCCAACTCTCTCCAGCTGGTTCTCCCAAAAATACCTTTACCAAAGAAATCTCTTTACCTTGCAGTTGCTTCACTTCTCATTTATCAATCCGTACTAGCAGTGCCTCAACAGTCAAATTATCTCTCACTTGTACATCATCCATCTGAATTACATGTGATGGATCTGGAATGTACTTCCTCAACTGAGACACATGAAACACATCATGCAAATTCGCAAGTGACAGCGGTAAAGCAATCTGATATGCTACTTCTCTCACGCTTCTGCTGCGCCACTCTGATACAGACCAACAAAACACGGTGTGAAATTTCGAGACTTTAAAGCTCGGCCAACATCAGTTACCGGCGTAACTCTTAAAAACACGTGATCTCCTTCATGGAACTCAAGTGTTTTCCTTCTCTTATCATGGTAACTCTTCTGACGACTCTGCGACGCTTTCATCTTTTCTTGGATCATCTTGATCTTTTCAGTCGTCTCTTGCATAATCTTAGGTCTGAGTACAACACTCTCGCCTGATTCATACCAACACAAAGGAGTCCTACATATCCTACCATAAAATGCCTCGTATGGTGCCATTCTGATACTAAAATGATAATTGTTGTTGTAGGTAAACTCAATCAACGACAAATGACTATCCCATGATCCACCTTGATCCAATACACAAGCTCTCAAAAAATCCTCTAAAGACTGAATAGTTCTCTCTCTCTCTCTCTCTGTCCATCCGTCTATGGATGATAGGCAGAACTCAACCTCAGGTTAGTACCCAAAGTTGTCTACAAACTCTCCCAGAGTCTCGATGTAAATCTCGGATATTCATTTGACACAATACTCGACGGTATCCCATGCAACTTCACAATCTCCTCAATATACATATCAGCTAGCTTCAACATAGAACGATTAATCCTTATCGGTAAGAAATTAGTTGGTCTAGTCAATCTATCCACAATCACCCAAATCGAATCATATCCCTTCAAAGTCTTCGGTAGGCTTATCACAAAAGCCATAGAAATGTTATCCCATTTCCACTCTGGAATATTCAACGATTGCATCAGACTCAACGGTCGTTGATGTTCAATCTTTGACTTCTGACACGTCTAACTAGCATACACAAACTCAACCACTTCTTTCTTCATCCCTGGCCACCAAAACAATTTCCTTAAATCCTGGTACCTTTTCGTAGCACCGGGATGGATACTCAATCTACTTCGATGTCTTTCCTCAAGAATACTCTTTTTCAACTCAACAATATCTGGAACACAAGCTCTATCACGACATCTCATGATATCATTGTCATTAATTCGAAAACCATCTCTTCAACTTTGATTCATCAAATTCAACCGATTTACCAACTCAAATCAGATTCTGACCTCCTCGAATCTCATCGATCAAGAATACCATTAGTAAGTTTCAACATACCAAGCTTAACTCCATAAGAATTCTCTTCACAAACCAAACTCATATCACGAAATTTCTCAATCAGCTCTAATTCTTTTACTATCATCATCAGTATATGCAAAGATTTCCTACTCAATGCATCAACTACCATGCTTGCTTTATCTGAATGGTAGTTCAAACCAAAACCATAATCCTTCAGAAGTCCCAAACATCTTCTTTGCCTCGCATTCAATTCTTTCTGGTCAAAGAAATACTTTAAACTCTTATGATCACTAAACACCTCAAATCTCGAACCAAACAAATAATGCCTCCAAAGCTTCGACACAACCATAACAACAACCAACTCTAAATCATGCGTCAGATAATTCCTCTTATGCATTTTAAGTTTCCTTTAAGCATAAGCTAAAACTTGCTGATATTTCATTAACGCGCCTCTTCATCCCATCAATGAAGCATCACAATATACAACAAATGGTTCTGCCGGATTCAGCAAAATCAAAACATGAGCTGCTGTCAGCCTTCTCAAAAGCTCTTGAAACTTTCTTCACACTTTGCATCCAAAACAAAAGCTTGAACCTTCCTAGTCCACTGCGTCAATGACAAAGATAACTTGGAAAAATCTTTCAATGAATTTTCGATAATAATCTGCCAACTCAAGAAAACTTCTAATCTCAAAAACAGGTTTTGGAGCTTCCCATTGCGATACAACTTAAACCTTCGACATATCAACCTCAATAACTCTACTCGAGATCACATGACCAAGGAAACACACTTCCTTCAACCAAAACTCACACTTTGACAACTTTGCAAACTACCGTTTCTCTTTCAACGTTGATAACACAATTTTTCAGATGCTTAGCATGATCCTTTTTACTCTTCGAATATATCAAAATATCATCAATGAACATAACCATAAACTTGTCAAAATAAGGATGGAAAATCTTATTTGTGTACTCCATAAATACACATGGTGCATTAGTCACACCAAATGGCATCACGAAATACTCATAATGTCCATACCTTGTTTTAAAAGTTGTCTTCGGAATATCATCAAGCTTCACACGAATCTGATGATACCCAGATCTCAAATTTATCTTACTTAATGCATTTGTGATCCATCAAATCATAAATCCTTGGATGTGAACACTTATTATTGATAGTCACCTTGTTCAATTATCTATAATCCACACAAAGCCTCACAGAACCTTCTTTCTTCTTAATTAACAAAACGGGTGCACCCCACGGTCACACACTTGAACGGATGAATCTCTTCTCAAGAAAATCTTCAAGTTAACTCTTTAACTCTTTCAATCCCAATGCAGACATACAATATAGAGCCATCGATATCAGACTAGTTCCAGGAACTAAGTCGATCGCAAACTCCACTTCACATTCCGACGGTAAATCACTTATCTCATTAGGAAAAACTTTTGGACAATCATAAATAATTGGCACACCACCAACTTCCCCACTTTATTAATACTCAAAGTTTCCATCAAAATAAACGTCTCAACACCATCCTGCACCGATTCACCAAAACAATCTGTAAGCACTTAGCTTAACTCAAAACAATTCACTACACACACCATTTAAGCTTGCAAGACACGTCTATCACATCCAACATGACTCTTTCTACTATCAACAAGAGATTAAGGGTGATTCGTTCCTCAATTTGTCAATAGACAGCCGAAAATCATGATGGAGCATAAACCATCTTTACCAAACTATAAGAGCGTTCATCGACACACTGAGCCACAACTTCACACTTGATGCATCCTGGAGAAGCACAAGCTTCTCCCCCACTTGTTTCATTCCCACTTCTGCAGACAAAGGTTAGAAAACAAATGTGTATCGACAGTGTTTTCACACACATGTCGCATACTAGGGAACAATTAACATTAGACAACTTGTCCGGACGGACCGACCTGCTCTGATACCATTTGTAACACCCCATACTACTTTCGAGATTACTGACTGACCCTACAAACCAACACGGGTCTTTTTAGCATGCTTTATCCTCACTCGCATGTTTTCTGGAAAACTTCCCAGAAGGTCACCCATCCGAAGATTTCTCCAAGTCAAGCATGCTTAACTGTTGAGTTCTTATGGAACAGGCTACCGAAAAGAAGATGCATCTTATTGATATAGGTAGTACCAATTAATCCTTATAAGCATTCCTCTAACCATGCAGTCCCATATCTGCACAGCCTCAGGATCCCTCTCATTTCGATGTGAATTCAGTTTTTTCTTAGAAGCTACTAGGAGTGTTTCATTATCATGCATCGTGCACCGACAACCACTCCCTCGCCCATGGGCGTTACATGTAACCACTCTCCGCCCTCTTCGGCCTTGGGTATTACATGCCCACCAACTTCCGCTTGGTTCATCCCCAAACCACATCGTACTGGGAGAAGTTTTGGCTTTGATACCACTAATGTAACACCCTTTTCAACCCCACGAATATTATGACAAAATAATAGAATTTATCAGAGTAAAATTTTAAACACCATAAAAATCACCTCAAAGGGCGTACATTTCTCAATAAATTCAAATCAAGGTCAATGCTTCGTAAGCAACGGGTTTTTTCAAAATTACTCAAAAGTGCTCAAATGGCAGGGGAACTCAAAAAGGCAAAAATCCAAAATTTTCCTTTTACCGCAAGGAAATCAACATAACAAAAACCAATAAAATAGTTTGACTAAAGGACCCCAACCCGATGTTACACTATCAAAGCAAGACCCTCTAAGTCAAACACAATGGCCAATGACCCAAAAACTTCAAAAGTTCTCGACGATATCCACAACTAAACTTGGTAATTTGCACGTTACCCACGTGGAGGCAACATTCAAACAGGCAGGGTGAGTAAAGTGATTCATAATAATCAATATAAGAATCAATATATGAAACAATGTCATTTTCATATTATGCATCATCATATTCATCAATGGGCATCAAAGGTCACAACATCATAAATTACTCAAGATTGTCTCATAGGGTCATCAAGGAACATCAAAGGGCATAATATCATAATTACACCAAATTATCTCATAAATGCAAATGCAACAAGACTCATGCATGTGGTACCAATCATCACAGCTCGATGGACACTTGGTCATCAACCCTCCATAGATCCCCATCAATAGGATCGATCCTATACAATAACCGAAGCATATCAAAATACCTCACATTCGTATAATAGGACTGAAGCCAAAGAAATCAAGGTCCTGAACCGAAGTCCGGATGCACATGAATGCATGATGCACACATCAATAATCATCCTCATAATAACATCATAGGTGCATCATCATTCATCAGAATTATCATCATGAATCATGTCATCATAGAATCATCAAAAACTCATGGAAATATCATCATAGCTCATCATCATTATTCATAGGAATCATCATTATACAATCATGTATTAATCTCATCGGAATCATAGTTATACTCATGGTAATTCAGCATACAATCACATATTTAATATCATAAAAATATTACACAATCAATTATCTTATTTATAATATGTTATAGCCATGTTCATTAGCTTTCCAACACTTTGAACGGGGGCCAAAACGGACTTACGGATCAAAAGTTACGTCCAAAACGATTTCGAGCGAAAACATGAACATTCGTGACAGACAACATGCAAATTTCTGCGTTTTTCACCGTTGGAGGCCTTCCGGACCTCTGATTTTGATTCCGTAAAAACTCAAACTCTCAGAAAATTACAATTCATTCAACACTATAATTATCTCAAGTAAATTTACAATTTTAACACAATTAAACCATCTAATCATTATTTTAAGATTATGCCTAAAACCTTTAAAATTAAGGGATATAGGTTCAATCCCGTATCATATTTACGCATCTAATTCCCATAACTTCTGACAAATACCCCACAGTCATTAGAGTTATCACAAATCACTTATCCTATAGGGTTAAACAATCTCAACAACAGATTTTGGCCACGAAGGCCTAATTTCCTTTACTCTCAAATCAACCTCAAACCTATCTGTTCAAATCCCTATACGATTAAAACCTCAATAATAGATTTTGGCCATGAAGGCCTAATTTCCTTTATCTCAAATCAGCCTCAAACCCTTTAAACTCTTAAATCAACTTTAAATACATTGAATCACATATTGAAAACAATGAAGGCAATACTCCCCATACCTTAATTGCCGACTTTAAGCCTTTCTCCTTGATTCTTGGAAACCTCGCGAAGCTCTTGCCCCAATCCTCTTCCTCGGAGCTCTGGCCTCTATTTCTTCTATTTTCACGGTCTAACAAGAATGAATCCTAATTCTCTCAAAATTCCTTTTTGTTAAACCTAACTTTGAGCCTTAAAATTGGACTTTCCAACTTCACCCTCACTAACTCCTCCTCAAATGTCCATTTGCCCTTAATTCACTTATATTTATTTAAATTAATAGTAATACCAATATATTCATATTATATACTATTATTTAAATAAATAACTCAAAACTCCATAATTCTCAATATTTCATACCAACCACCGAAAATCACTAAAAAATACGAATATTCATATTTAAATAAATTAAATAAATATTCCAATAAATTTGGGGTGTTACATGGCTGCTGAGGACCTGGATTTTTTTCTGGAACCTTTCTACGGTTGACAGGAAAGGTCTTTTTGGAGATGCTTCTCGTACCCTATTTTGGGACGAATCTTGGTTTTAATGGTAGGTGTTGACCATGATGATGTGTTAGGTACTAGTGACTTTATTAGGGAATGGGATGATCTGAAGGAGAAATATGATATCCTTGAGCGAGAAAATTCTACGACTAAGAAGGAATTGGCCGAGCTTGCTGACTCTTTATTGGAAGAGGTGGGGCGGTACAATTCTCCATCAACTTTGGTTGCTTAAATAATGAAGTTGAAGTCTTCTCTTGTTGAGGGAGAGAAAGATTAGAAGAAGGATTTTGAATATGCGGCGAAGGCGTACAATGAGTTTGAAGCGATTCAGAAAGCCCTTCAGAAGAAGAAAGATAATCGGGCCAAAGTTCTGAAAGGCCTTGAGGAAGACCTGGTTACTGCACTATAGAAATCTCAAGAGACCCTACAACAAGCTATGAAGTCTGTGTATCGAGTCATGTTAGACAAGTGATTTCAAGTACAAGGGGGTAAATTATGGTATCAGTAGTGTGAGAAACTAGATAATTATTCTTCTTTTTATTCACCAATTCTTTCCTTTGAGCTTGAACAATGGAGGTTCATGGTCATTAAACTTCCTTCACCATATAAAACAACAACAGTACAATACACAACAGTTATAACCATCAACACAATCAGAACGCCCATAATTAATCCACAAAGAATTCGACCCTTGATCAATCCAACACATACAATCTTCATCCTACCGAAAAATCATAGTGGAATTCTTGTTTCTCCACCATTATCAGAAAATAATTATGAATTTTGGAGTCATTTGATGAAAAGAGTTCTTTTAAGCAAAAACAAGATCAAGTTCATAAATGGAAAAATCATGGCACCTCAAGATGATGATCGTCTATTTGATACATGGGAATGATGCAACAACATTGTGCTTTGTTAGATATCTGCATCTCTTTCACCCAATATTGTTTAGAGCGTCATTTATGTTGATAATGCATCCCAACTATGGATAGATCTACAAAATAGGTTCTTCAAGAGTGATCATTTCTGCTTATCCGATATTTTTTAATAAATCCATTTCATGTTGCATGGTGACGCATCGGTGAATGTATATTCTAACGATTTGAATACTCTTTGGGGAGATCTGGAGGCCCTTATAATTCTTTCAAATTGCACCTGTGGAGCTCATCTCACCATAACAATTCAATGAGATATGAAGTATGTCATCTGTTTTTTGAAAGGTATGAATGACAACTTCAACAATGTCAAATCCCAAATCCTCATGTTCGAGCCTCTCCGCGATGTCACAAAGGTATTTTTAGCCATCTTGCAATAAGAACACCAATTAACCACTTTTATCACTTCCATTCTTCCAAGGTTATTACAGTAAACACCAACAACCTTCAAGTTAATGGAAGAATTCCTCATAAACAAGTCAAAGGTCGTGGTAAGCCATGTTTTCAAGGAAATACTTCATTTAAGTGTAGAGTATGTTCCTTCTGTGGCAAAACTGGTCACACTCTTGATACTTTCTACTTCAAACACGGGTTCCCGTCGAGCTTCAGGTTCAAAGACAAGACCGGGTTCTCCAACAATGTTGATGCATGTGATGAGGCTCATTCTCAAGCAACAAATAATGTTTATCATTCCACCAACAAATTTGAAATTACATATGACATGTATAACAAGCGAGTAACAATGCTCAACAAGACTGAAGATTCAACTAAATTTGATCCTCACATCATACATGCATCATGTCCAGGTTTGAGTCATTCTTCAATTCATATCACATGTAGTTCCTTGAGAAAAAGTTGGATTATTGATACAACTGCAACATACCACATTTGTTCTTCTCTTAATCTCTTTTATTCCCATTCTATTACACCTATTGTCATCTAATTGCCTAATGGATCCCACATTTCATCCAAAGTTTCTGGAACTGTTAAATTGAATGAGAACTTAACCTTATACAATGTTCTTTTTATTCTTGAATTTAATTGCAACTTTATTTTTCATGTCAATTATCATCTTATAACAAATGTAATCTTATTTTTAACCATTGCTCTTGCATTATTCATGAACAACTTTCATTGAGGATGACTAGGCTTGCTAAAGTTACAATAACTTGTACCTTCTAAGTAAAGAATCATTTTTAGCTTTCTCTTTTAAAATTGATGTAAATATCACTAAATGTAATTCTAATGTCTATAACATGTTTAGTCTTTGGCATCATAGGTATGGAAATTCCTCTCATAATGTACTCAAAACAATTCAACAAAGATTTTCCATTTTTTGTAATAATGACAATTCTATCCGTGACTGTTGGAATTATCCCAAGCAAACAAAACTTTCTTTTCCTTTGAGCAATATTCAAACTACATCAACTTTTGAACTAATCCACGTGGACTTTGGGGCCCTTTCACACCCTCACCTGTCCATGGCCATTCTTATTTTTAACCATTGTAGATGAATTCACAAGACATACTTGGGCCTTCCTCGTGAAAATAAAATATAAGACTAGATCCTTGATCATGCAATTCATCAGTTTGGCTCATACTCAATTTGGAAAGACTGTCAAGAAAATCATATTAGACATTGACAAAGAATTTTTTATGGATAATTATTTAAAAAGGGAAACATTCATCAAAAGACCTACATTGAAACTCTAGAACAAAATGTTATAGAATAAAGAAAACATAGTTATATACTCAATGTTGCAATAGCCATCATGTTTCAATCCAACTTACCAAATCTGTTTTATAACTTTGCTATCAGTCATGTAGTCTACTTGTACAATAGGCATCCATCTCATGTCATCAATTATCAATCTCCATATGTGTTTCTTCATCATTCTACTCTTGATTACAACAATCTAAAGGTTTTTGGTTGCCTTTCCTTTGCATCAACTCTTGTCCAAAGACGCCAAAAATTTGATCATCGTGCCACCAAGTGTGTGTTTATTGGTTAGAAACAAGAAACCAAATGTCACATTGTCATGAATCCCAACATAGAGGATATTTTCATCTATAGGAATGTTTACTTTTATAAGGACTCATTTCCCTTTATTCCGAACTCCACCACCACTATTCCTCACCACACAATAATTCTCGATTATTACTTACCTTTTTTAGAAACGCCTACAAACCAATTTATTTCGCCAACACCTAATGCTCAAGATCATCTCTCACAAGAATATCAATTTGCTTCCCAACCAATACAATTTGCTTCATAACCCTTTTCCTCTCCATAAATATCCAACATCTTCCTCCAAACACTCAATCCACCAGCTCTCAACCCTTACCCCTTGACACTATAAACATTTCTCCTGTCATTTCCATAATTTTTGATAAGATTTGATGGTTTTGTTTGCAATAATTTCACTTCTTCCCAGCATAACACCATACACATACCAACCTATCATATTAAACCTTACCTAAAAAATTCTCATCTATCCACCATATACAACCACTACATTTGTAATATCACCTATCAAACTGAACCTACCACATTCATGCATGCCTCTCAACATGAATGATGGAATAAACATGATGACAAATTAACAAGTGTACTAATTGTATCAAAGTTATAAACTTTATAAGTTCTTCTCCACATGGATTGTGCTATTTTTATATTAAAAAAAAGATTCATGTGTTATTGTAATTAAAAATAGTGATTTTTAGAGTTAATTTGGTAAAATAAAAGCGTAAATAAAATTGATGGAAAACATGATCAAATTAACGATGATTAGACCTTATTTTGAATTCCATGTATGTCATTGTTGATGTTGGTGTCTATTTGCCCCTATGATGATTCATCACTGATTACAATAGTTTAACTTAACTTTTATACCCAATTTCTTGGTGTATAACTCAATATTCTACACTAAGCTCCCTAATTCCTTATGTCAGTTGGCTAGTTAAAACCGACAATATTTGTGCGCGTTAAACCCTAAGTCACAACTTATAATTTCTTATCCCTAATAAATTATAAAGCTGAACAAATTAATTTAGTTTTGATTCATATAGTTATGGTAAGTAATCACTACGAGTCTAAATTTATATACATATCCGTAAACACATATAAAGCAATGAACACAAAATTAAACTGAATAACGATAGTGAATAAATCAAAGATGCAAATAATACAAAGATCCAAAAATATGTCCCAACATGTTCATATAAAAACCCATAATCAATAAAATATAGCTATTCATAGTAACTGGAATCATAACTGAAATGGTAGAGAAACAATACATGAATATCTAGTTAGAATTTGACTTTCGGCGATGAAAACCTTCGCTTTAGAGCTTCTTAAAGTGTTTCACCATCAAAATTAAGTCCCAAGAATTTCCACCCCTTTTCCTATGTGTTTTCCCCTTTTATAGAAGCAAAAATGTATCAGAAAAGTAGTCTATTGCGACTCCTTTGGTTTTGTCTCAGTAGTATCACAATCACAATTTATTTCGTTGCGCTCACAATGGTTATATTGTGGTAGAAATAATTCTAGTGTGTAGAGCTTATTTTTATATTTCTTTTGCATAAAGCTAGGTTTTAATATTAGTTACGAAACTCTAGATATGATTAAATCACTAGACAAATATCATGTTGTAAATTATGTTAAAAAATGCTCTTTTCTTCGCAATTTCTTTGATTTTTCATATTTCTGCTTTATTTCTTCACTTTTACATTTTCTTCTTATTTCTTCATAAAACTTAAACATAATTGACTATATGGACATTTTCTCACTTGTTGCAAAATGCCAATTGTCAGATTGCTCTTGGAAACTACTACTTCAAAGCATTGGAACTTAATCCAACTCGATGTTAATAATGCATTCCTCCATGGTGATCTAAATGAGGAGGTCTATATGACACCACCTCGTGGCTTGATTCCAATTGTCCCTCATCAAGTTTGCAAGCTGAAAAATTTCCTATATGGATTAAGACAGGTCAATAGACAATGGTTTGCAAAATTATCCTCTTTGCTTCTTTCCTTCCACTACAAGCAATCTCAATTAGATTACTTCGTTTTTACCAAGCTTGGTGTTCAGAAATTCACCATCTTACTCATCCATGTTGATGACTTGATCTCATAGGGAAATGATATTGATGAAATACAAAATTTAAAATCAAAACTTGACATTAATTTCAAGATTAAGGACCTTGGTAACCTGCAATTCTTCCTTGGCATTAAGGTAGTTTGCTCTTCTCAAGGAATTTCTATTTGTCAACGAAAATATGCTCTCGAACTATTACATGACACAAGTCTCCTTGCTGCAAAACCTGCCCATACTCTAATGACAAAATCTCACTAGTACATTACCATTTATGTTTCTCCTCTAACTGATCGTATTGCTTACAAAAGGCTCATTGGAAGGATAATCTATTTGTGCACCAAGGAACATGACCTAAGCTTCTCAGTCCAACAACTTAGTCAATTCATGTCATCACCCACAACATATCCAGGCTGCTTATAAAGTCCTCAAATTTATCAAGCAATTTCCATCTCAAGGGTTATTATTTCCCTTAACATCTACTCTTTAGCTTAAAGCTTACATCGATTTAGACTAGGCCTCATACAGTGACACTAGGCGATCAATCACATAATTTTGCATCTTTTTAGGCGACTCTCTCGTATCTTGGAAATCAAATAAGCAAATAACTGTCTCTAGATCCTCTTCTAAGGTAGAATATCGAGATATTGCTTCAATTGTGTGTGAGTTACAATGGCTAACATACTTGCTGGATGATTTCAATGTTGATTTCATTACCCATGCACTTTTATATTTTGACAGTCAATCAGCCAGACACATTGCCGCAAATGTCATGTTCCATGAAATGACCAAACATATTGAAATCGACTGCCACATTATCAGAGAAAAACTCCTTGCAAAATTGTTTCAGTTATTACCTATCCCAAGTTCTGAACAACTTGTAAACATATTGACAAAACATCTTAATCCTCAACCTTTTTCTCTCATTTTGTCCAAATTTGGCATCTTCATTAATTATGTTCCAACTTGAGAGGGGTAATTTGATAAAATAAAAAACTTGAGAGGGGTATTAAATTATATTTTATTAACTAATTCAAATTGTTTTACAATTATCTAGATTTTGTTTAGTTTGTTACTTGAATCAATACAATACAAAGTTAAACCAAAATTTTCAATTTTAATACCATTATTAAATCTTTTTAGCAATAATATTCTAAATTTTTTTCATCTTTATTGATCTCATTAATTCCCCTCCGATGTTTCAGTAATTTGAGAATTATCAACACTATTTGAAAATTCATTATGTAATTTGAATGTTGATAAAAAAAAACATTAAACATTACAAAATTTTTTGAGTTGACGCAAATTTAATTATTCAATTATATATATATATATATATATATATATATATATATATATATATATATATATATATATATATATATATATATATATATATATATATATATATATATATATATATATATACATATATATATATATATATATATATATATATATATATATATATATATATATATATATATATATATATATATATATATATATATCTTACTTTAAAATCACGTTTTTTTAACTTATTCTCAATTATAACATTTGAATTGAAATAATTTAATAGTTGATTAAATAAAAGACTAATCTAAACTTTTAAAGTTATTAAATGTCACATTTTGATACGAAAAAATCAAAATGAATAACAAAACCGTTCAATAAATAAAACAGATACAGACTCCAATTTTATCACTTGAATTGACGCTCAACTTTAACAATTTGATAAATAAAAATAAAATTTTATCAAACTAATAAGGATATAAATGAAAGATTTTTTTTTGATAAAATAGGTATAAATTAAAAACTAAATAATAATTAGTAAGCAAAATTTTTCATTAAAATGAGGAGAAAAACTAAGAATTAAAAGTTAAAAGTTTGTTGTTTGTCTTATTAATGAGATTCTAAAAGAAAACCGTGGAGAAGAAACACGTTTTCTTTTGTTTATACTAAGAGTTAGAAGAATTAAATAATAAAACTCTTCATTTCTAAAGATTCGTTTTCAAAATAGTAATAATAAATCACAAGAAGACAAACTAATAAATCTTTAAAATACCAAACAGTTGCGCAAAAATAAAAATCACTAACTCCTTGATTTGCACATACACGAATCCTTCACAGAAGTTACTGGTGTAAGTTCCTTGGCTTTTCTATGTCGAAAATATCGAAGGATATAAAAATAATCTTATATTATAAATTATTTATCATATATTATTCTCTCCACCTCGAAGGATATAAAAGAAAGTATTAATTAAATAGTTTATCTATGATAAGATAACTTTTAATACACTTTTATGCGTGGCGTGCATTCTTCATGTTCCCTTTAACTCACGTTGTCTTTTCTATTAATTTTTTTTTTTTATCAATTGTTATGCAATAATTTGTAATAAATTTTACACCATCGATATATCATAATTATTTTTTAATATTATTTTTAAAATAATTAAAAAATGTTAAAATATTTAAATAAATTAACGGCAGAATCAACTGACCGTTTAAAAAATATTTATAATACAAATCAATTAAATTTTTATTTTTTACTTTTCATTTATATATATTCAATCATAAAAAGGTATAGGTTCCAAGACAAATGTTTTGATGCCGATCCAAGAGTGTGAAGTCAAAAATAAACTTTAAAAGATTTTTTTTTTAATTTGAATAAGAGACCTTCAAGATATTTTTTTGCTTATATATTTTTTTTTTGGATGTAAACGGGTGTCTTTCATGCTCAAATTAAAAATAGATCTATACTAAAATTTTGAGATAATCACGCATTTTTGCATTAAAATTCCGAAACATAAATTTGATGAGATGTTCCATTTACAAACTAGTACTTTAAAATGGTTCCTGGAAACTTTACTCTTGTTGTAATTTAATTTATGATTTTATTTTCTATTTAAAATATAGTGAATTGTAAAACTTATTAACCTAAAATACCTAATGGTATGAATCCAAACATGCTAATTAACCCAAATATGTTATGAATTATCCACCTAAAAAGTCAAGATTTCAATAAACATAATAAGTCTAATAACAACTCAGAGTCAATAGAATTGAGGTATTCACCTTAGTGTAATTCATCGGGATATCCATCATGATAACAAATATGCATATTAGTTAGATATTTAAAAGTATTAGTGGTAAAACACTTCGGTGTGAAAAGAATGAGAGAGTACAAGATAATGAAAGTAATTATATTGAATTGAATTGTTGACGCATACACGTATATTTATCTATAACATGGTACTTGTAATCCAAATAGGTAGCATAACAAACTAACTAACTTGTTAATCAAGTAACTAACTTGATTTATAGCACAACATAACCCTTTATATTATAAGTTGTCAAACACAAATTAATTATAATCGACCTGAATTATTTCTAATTTTTTTTCTTCATAAAATCAAGAGTCTATCGATCGTCAATCCTTTGATAAAAATATCGGTCAACTGTGCTTCACTCGAACAATTTCTTATTTCAAGTTCACTTTGATTTACCTTCTCCCCCAGGAAGTCAAATTTATCTTTAACGTGCTTACTCCTTCCATTTAGAGCTGGATTCTTTACAAGACTGATGACTGACGTTGTCAATATGCAGCACCAGATGTTTCTTTACTTCGACCTCCACCTCATCCATCACAAATCTAATCCAAATTAATTGACAAACAACATATGATCCTACTATATACTCAACGTCACATGATGATAATGCCATCACATGTTGTTTTCTCGAGCACCATGAGATTGATGCACTAAACACTTGAAAGAAATAACCATTTGTGCTTCTTTAATCTTTCTTATCTCCACACCAATCAACATATGAATAAAAATTAATCACAACTTCTTTGCTTTTAGAATCTCGTGAAAATAGGATTTTATAACTTATTGATCCTTTTAGATATCTTAGGATTTACAGCCTTCATGTGTGACACCTTTGGTTCATCCATATATTTGCTTACCAATCCAATTGAGAAACTTATATCAGGTTAACTAATGTGCAAATACGTTAGAGATCCTACAATTTATTTGAACAAAGTGACATCGACCTTGTCCTCCTTTTCATGCTTCTCCAATTTCAGATTAAGATCGACAAGTGAGGATGTAAGATTTGAATCATCCTTCATGAATTTCTTGAGTATTTATTTGACATACTTCTTTTGATGCAACACCATACTTTGTTTGGTAATTTAAAATTCCATGCCTAGGAAATACGACAAATTCCTCATATCTGACATTTTAAATTCCTTCTTCATTAACTCTTTGAACTTCGACAAGTTCACTAAGCTACTTTCAGTTACTAGAGAGTCATCGACATATAAGCAGATGATGATTATATCTTGTGTCATGACCTATTCATAGACACCATACTTAGACCTACATTTGATGAATCCCAATTCGACTAAGTATGAATCAATCTTCTTGTTCCATGTCCAAGTGCATGTTTGAGACCATAAAGGGATTTGTGCAAATTGTACACTTTCCTCGCTTCCTCCTGCATCACAAACGCATGAAGTTGTGTGACGTACACGACATCATCTAGGGGACCATTAAAAAATATTGATTTCATATCTAAGTGAAATGTCAACCAACCTTGCTTGCATGTTGTTGCGGTGAAAATTGGATATCAAGCTATTGAATTAACTTGAACCTTAATTCTTTTACAACTGGACTTTAATTTATCCAAAGGAAAGGTCTAAAGAAAGAAAGAACCTTTTGCGCGATGTTACAACAACGCTAAGAGATTCGGGGATCGGGGGTTGGTTATGCATAGGGTAGGTATTTCACATCCTAAACATCTGTAGTACTCTACAGGAACCTTTTGTTTGTTTGTATGCTAAGTTTGTTAAATATTTGCTAAGGTTTGGGTATTGGGTAAAAAGGTGAAGGTTATGATAGATGAAGACCTAAGATTGTTTCTAAGTTTGCTCGCAAAGACATCGCGTCCTCTGCCTACGTATCCTAACTAGGATAGAATCAGAGCAATCGTAGTTCACCTCACTAGGGTTGAAGAACGCTTGATTGCGATCAAGGTTCAAAGGGGAACAAACATAATAATGTTTGTGTAGAGTTTCACAAAACTCTCTATGTCTATGTTGTAACACTCAAAGGGGGAAGTAAGTGATCATATCCATGATCCTTACATAGAGTTAACAACTCTATCCTAGGGTTCTAGTTGTAAACACTCCTAGTGAGGGGGAAGGTTGCTCGTCAAGATATCGCATCTTGTGCCTACGTATTCTCATTGTCCAATGAGAAATCAGAGCGGTCGTAGTTCGGGCTCGAACTAAGGAATCAATTGGTTCTTTCCAGACCAAAAGAGGGGAAGGTTCTATCCAGACCTATGAGTTTATATCCTATTGGTTCTAT
Source organism: Lathyrus sativus (assembly GCA_963859935.3). Classification (NCBI taxonomy): domain Eukaryota; kingdom Viridiplantae; phylum Streptophyta; class Magnoliopsida; order Fabales; family Fabaceae; genus Lathyrus; species Lathyrus sativus. The sequence continues at coordinate 19,846,590 of OZ012738.1, read as the reverse complement.
CCAGACCAAAAAGGGGGTTAAGGCTCTTTCGAGGCCAATGAGGGTATTGAGCTATCTATGACCCAAGGGTCAATAGAGAGACTTTCCTTTGGAAGGGAGGAGATGAGGCAACTTGGATGAGAACTAAAAAAGTTCCATCACTTGGGGAAGAAATAATTAACAAAGTAATCAATACTTTAAACAAAAGGGGCATGGTTACAACCAAAGATCATGTATCTTAACAAAGATGAAAGCATATATTAACAAAGATTAAAGGTATATCTTAACAAAGATTGAAGGTAACAACCACATGTATCGATGACAATCAAATACAAGCAAATTAGTTTAACCTCATAATTTAGGAGGAAAGCAATATGAAATAATGGTAACAACCAAGGGAGAGTACCCTAACATGTTAACTAACATAGTATAAATGAGAATGAGTGAATATCATAACACAAATGATCACGGTGAAAAAGAAATTCATCTGCATACGCGAGATAACGATCTCAATATAAAGGCAACTTACAAGCAACCAAAAGGCATGAAAATATGAACAAACATGGAATTAAAAAATATCACATGAAATTAGGCATCAAGACAAACACAATGCAAAAAGAATGGGTTCAAAATGATGAAAAATGGATGAGTTATGATTTTTTGAAGTTTGGATGAACAAAACATGAAAATCTAAATGATAAAAGGAATAAAATGCACATGGTAAGACAATGAATCAAACAAATTTGATTATTTAAACATGTTAACAAAATTTTATGAATAATACAAGATCAATCTCACAAGAAAAATCAAGTTACAAGTTGAAAATTTTCAAGATCATCATGGTAAAAAAACAGTCCTGGTAACATGTGGAATGCAAGTGGAAAGTTCACATTTATGAGTTTTAGGTTTACCTCTTGAAGGAAGCTTAAGCAATAAGAAAACCAGAGATCTTGAGAGCTCTTCCAAGATCTTGTTACATAAGTGTGGAAGTGACTTGGATAGCTTCAATACATCATACTTTATGTGTTTGAAGTGTTTCTTGAGTTGGAAGAAGTTTGGAAATGGTTTTGAAAGGTGTTTTTCAAAAGCAAATTTTGAGGGATTTTGGAAACTTAATGAGATTTTGTAAGAACTTGTGATTGTGTAAGAAAGAAAGTTCTAGCTGGTTTCTAGCATGGAACTTGTGTGTTTTTGATGTAGTAAGTGAGTTCTATTTATAGCCAAAGGCCTAGAATCAAGGTATGGGCAAAAGTGAAGCAAATTGTCAATTTTAACCTTCCATCATGAAAATCTTTGAGTTTTCCAATGAAATCTTCACCTTTATCTTTAAGCCACTCTACTAAGATATTCCTCATGCTTCATAGGATAGGAGGTGACTTGTTGAATTAAAGTTGATGATTTGACAATGGTAGCCACCTTTTTTCTCTTTCTTCACTATTCACTTTTGCAACTTGCATTAAATAATGATTTCCTTTAATCTTTGTGCCATTTTCGTGGGAATTGATGTAAAAATGTTAATTATCAATATAAACATCATAAATGAGGCTTAGTCTTTAACTAACATCAATTTGAAGAGGTTTTGGAATCAAAAAAAAAAAAAAAAACTCATGCTGACCTGGTTTTTCCAATATGAGTTTTTGCCAACTTGTGGACCTTGGTTCTCTCTAAACAGGAAGAGTTATGGAACCCACTTGTACTTTTTAAAAATCCCCAATTAGGTACTACAATATTGATGCTTGTGTTAGGAACTCATTCCTCTTGAAACTAGGTCAAAAACCCTTGTGTGGTTAAGGAGTTATGACTTTGCCCTTTTCAAAACATTGATTTCCCAGCTTTTTTATTACTCCTCAATCCTTGATCCGATGGCCATGAAATTTTATGGGGAGGTGTAATATGACATAAGTAACATTTTTGATTCACATCATGAAGTCCAATTCCTTAAGATTGAAGAGTTGACTTTTCGGTCAACCGTACGATCGATCGATGACTATCGGACCGTCTGTTCTTGTTTCGGGACTTCCAAGACCTTGAAACTCTTTGAGGGGACTTCAATAAGCCTTATAAACTCGTTGGACCAAAGTTGCATCATTGAACCTTCCTTTAAATCCAAAGTCAAACTACGGTTGACTTTTCCTGCTCGAAAACCCTAATCGGGTACCCTGAACTGCACTGTGCTTGATCTGGGGGTGACAACCTCCGATTGGATTAAAACATGACCCAATGTGATATCTTTGACTTTGTTTTATGGAGAATCAATCCAAAACATTGATTGATCATACTGTTGAAGTCTCGATTTTTGACGGTGCGGAACCCTAATTCGCATGTATCTTGACAAAGACAACTTGAAATAGGTTATGGTCAGATAATCAAACGAATATGACCCTAAAATGATGATGAGGATCTAAGGGGTCAAAATTTAGGGTGCAACACATGTCAAGGCTACCACCAACCTGATAGTCTTCAATCTTGTTACTGGTGCGTATACTTCATAATAGGTGAGTCATACTCTTTGAAGAAATCCTCGAGGTACTAATCTTGCCTTATGTCTTGCAATTGATCCATCAGGATTGTGCTTCAGCTTGAACACTCACTTCACTTTGATAATGTTTCCCGTGAAAATTAGAAAACAACTGCTGATCTTCCAAATCTAACTTTGGTGACTCACATGATCGATCAGATTGATCCTAGGACATGTGCTAAATTCTAATTTAAAGAAAATACTAAAGACTGAACACTTCAACAATGTTTATAAAGAAAATTTAATTCAAGTGCATGGTTCGACAATAATGTAAGAGCGTTAAACTGAAAGAAAAGGTTAAAGACTTTAATGGAAAGGCTTAAAAGAGACAAGACATAAAGCTGAAGATGTAAATTGCAGGAAAGTAAAAGATAAACTCTTTTAGTACAAAGTGAAAGTAAATTTTATTAAAGCATGAAATGGTATTTTACATCACGTACATTCTCCCAAGACTCTTTTCTCTACATACAGATACTTTGAGTAAATTTGGAGTGACTTGTACAATAGTGAACACAACATACTGAATCCTATTGCTATAACCCCTATTTATAATAATAAAATTAATTGTTGTTAACTTCCTCAGATAATCAACACCTGACAAGTGTTGCGCTGCATGCATCTGCCTCTTGGATGTGCGCCACTTGTTTTATTCAGGAGTGAGAAAGAATAACTACTCCCTCCTTTATTTAAATTTTAAATTCTGTTAGTATTTGACAGCATTCTCGGTCGAAGGTAGCTTCTTCAATCTTAGAAATATTTTCTAAGTCCCAAAAGGTCTTCCTTTCTTATGTGGGTGCCTTCGATTTCATTTATTGTAAAGACCCAGTAGAAGGCTCCTTCACATTACATCAAGAATTCAATATCCCAACCAATACTTCCAATTTAACATGGGCGTCGAATTTCTAAGCTAACAAATTGCCCCCCCCCCCCAAAAAAAATGTCCTTTTCGACAGTGCTGAAGAAAAAGGTCAATTTTTGATAGTGTCCCATTCGACGCCATCTTTCGACCCCATGTAAGTGTCAACGTAACTGACCAACCCACGACTTAAGAAACTGTTCAGTTTCTTTTAAGACACGTCCATGACGTCATGGCCAACTATGAAAACAATTTCTTGGAAATCCCACCAAATCCCAAACCATCATCACCTCTCCTAGGATCTATGAGATCGTATGCATAGGTAATAACTGCCACCGCCATCCACTTTTGCTCCTGGGACGCCACGTGTCCCACTACCTTTTAGCCCTTAATGATGAATAGTGACCTTTTATTACTTCTAGACGTTTTATAAATAATCTCCTCAGAAACTATTTTTACTTTTTCCACTCCAAGCAATCACTACGCATTCTTTCAAGCACTCCCAACTCTTTACCTTCAGTAAACCCATTTTCTCTAAACCCCTAACAACGGCGTCCTCCACCGCTGCTACTCAAGATCAAAAGAAAAACCCAACGGTCAAGGGGCCAAAGAGTGTGTTGTTGCTTCCTCCCTTTGCTACACTAAGCGGACCCAAGGTGGTGAAGAACCAACAATTCATTCTTTAACCTCTCAGAGAAGAGACACATCTACGAATCTCAGGTAATGATTCCCGTGACTGTTTCTGGTAAACCCCTAACTTTAGCCGATCCTTTATCCACTTTAGGAGCAGATTATTCAACCATTAGCGACTTCTTTCCTTCATATCACAAGACTAAACCCTTAGGGAAGAAAGATCAAACCAAGGTGGCCACTGAAGGTCCTGGTAGTATAACATTACAAAAAATAGACCTAAAATACTTGAATGATGGGTCTAGGTTGTTTAGAGCAACTCCATACTTCAAAGATTCGGACCTCTATTTGAACTGGTTGACCAAGGTAGAGAAAGTCAAGGTAGAAGCGTGGAAGAAAACTGGGATCTATGACTTGATCATGATGTCGAAGACAGGTCCCGCCTACTGCCCCATTTTGTTGGCTTCTTCTTTGTATTTCTGGCATAGTACCCATTATACATTTCACCTTCCTTGTGGGATGATGACACCCACCCTTTTTGACTTAGCTGCTATCACAAGGCTAAAACCCCATGGATTGGTCTATGACCCTGAAATGGATAATCAGGATACTATAGGATTTTCCACTACCAAGTACACGTACACCCACTTCATCAACCATGACCACAACAAACAAACAGACACGGTCGAAGACCAAGAACACATAGCATTTCAAGCTATGTGGCTTTCTCGTTGTATGTTTTGCACCAAATCTCTGCAGGTGGCAAGGAAGTATCTCACTCTAGACAACCAACTACATCTTAATCGAGGCGTTTGCCTAAGTGAAATGATACTGACCAGCTTGTATGAATCTCTGAGTGAAAGTGCTGGTCGACTAAAAGACCAAGAGAGTCATGGGAATCTCTTGTTGTCGAGACCTTTCTAGCTACTCCAACTCTGGCTTCATGCCACATTCGAGACTAGCCTTCCCAACAAAGGGACGGTCGACGAAGAAGACCCAAAAATAAAGGAGAGGCGAGTCGAATGGACTCAACTAGTTAAGCTAACCCCTAGTGATGAGGGGCAGACACTCAGGGCATCTATTTTTGGCTTCATTAAGATGTTTGCCAAACTATACGAGTTTACACCAAGGATGACCCCATTTGCAGAAAGGAAATATGGTCCTGAATGGTTTACTAGGTCCTTTCCTCCTGTATTCAAAAAACATGAGGCAGAGTCAATGCTTGTCTGTGAGGGTTTTCTAATCCCTCGACTCATTGTCCACAAACTTAACCTTCTAAGGGGCCAAAAAACTTTGATGGCCTACTAACCAAATCTTGTTTCTCAACAATTTGGTCTGGTTCAAATGTAGTCCAAGTGTCTGTATGAAAAGAAGGTTCATGTGATCCTCCCTCATACTATTTACAATGGCATAGAGAGTTCAACGTGCCTTGCTCGACACGCTCACAAATCTCTCCTTACCCCAGTTTACTTCGAGCCCTCTCACTTCTGCACCCAGTAGTTTTACAACTGGTGGTCGAGGCATTACACTGCAGAGTTCCTCGATGTTTCTAGCTTTATTCGCTTGATTGACCAAGTTTTTGTTGATGTGCAAGAGAAGGTCAAGAAAGGTATATCCACTCACATAAAAGAGATTCAAGCCTTCCAGAAGTACTTTGAAACTGCTTATCGACCAGATTATGTTACTCGAACCATCCGCGAAGCCGTAGTTACACTGAAAGAATTATTTTTAAAGAAAATGGAGAATTTAAAAATCCCTTCATACGTTCCTCCTGAGAAACGCTATGAAGTGGCTTTCACCCTATTTCCCCCGAAGACTCCTCGATTTCCATCTGCTGATTTTGGATGGTCCTTGCCCCTCCATTTCTAGATTGGTTCATCTGTGGGGATTCTATAAAGATCCTTCGTCAACAGTTGAAACCCAAGGCGGGTGGTTCCGACTAAGCATACGCTTGACAGTTTCAAAGGGTACCTTCATGTCGGTATCGAAGATGTTCGCATCGAATATGAAATTCTTGAAGGTCGTCATCCTTCGATTTTATGTTCCTTCATCTAAACTTTATTATTACTAACTTGTGGCACTTCTTTTGTTTTGCAGCTGCACCTAAGAAAAGCATACATCAACAACTGGTTGAGACAAAGGCTGAAGGCAACAAGGTACTTCACACGCCTCTTTCTTTCATTAACTAGTCTTGATTTCCTCTAATGCTTCTTATTAACTCAGGCTTCCCGCAAACTACCTCTAACACCTCCGAGGAAGTTGGAAAGGGCCACTGCCCAAATTATTATTGACTCAGAGGATGATAACGAATCTCCTCCTGAAGACCTAAAACTGAAAAAGAGGAAGAGAGCCAGCCAAGGGACAGATGTTGTTGGTAACCTGTATGACCCTAAGACGGTTAAGGTCTCCAAAAAGACCACACCTATCAGTGGTGCTGCAGAGACCTCTACCAAAGCTTCCTCTACACCAGCCACAGGTCCTGCTGAAAGTGATAACTCTAGCTCTGCTGCTGAGGGTGTCAAGGTAACTCATCACCCCAATTTTCTTTGAAATTCCCATTCACTTATTCCTTGTTTCCTTTTACAATAATTCACTTCCCCTTCGATTCAGGCTGATGCAGGTGGCTTGAAGCCAACAGTGGACAAATCTCCTTCTTCAGCCACCATCTTGAATAGCCAAGGTGAGCCCACATACCGTCCCACTTCTGATTTGGGCTTTGGAATGAGTTCACTTGGTGAAATTAACAAACCTGGCTTTGAAACAACTCCCCTTTCACCTGCAAAGACCGCTACCCAGCAATCTCAAACTGATGGCTCTGACCATGAGGAGGAGGCTGAGCAGCAGAATCTTGAGATACAAGATCCAAGAGACGTCCGTATGGAGGAAAATGCAACTTTGGATGATGAAGACAATTCCCTAGTGGACAATACTCTTGGTGACAAAAATGCTGATCCAGAAGGGAGTGAAGAGATGGAGGAAGATGATGAGACTATGCATCAGTCTGAACTGGATGGCCACAATGATGAAAATATTGGTGACGAAATGGATGAAGATGAAGAAGATGAGGGCCAAAGTGAATAGGAGAAAACTGGGAAAGGTCCTGACAATGAGCCAACCTAAGTCGAGGTCATTGCCAATTCAGCCATGCTGCTGCTACTGAAGGCAAGGCAACATCCATTATGTATGGAGCAGGCCTCTCTGAAAAGGAACTCGACACCTTGAAGGTCAGCAACCCTCGACAATACATCAAGATCCTTCTTGGAAGTTGAGGAAGTTCCTCTGGCAAGAATCTTAGTGCTTCGACCTCTGAAGATCAACCTTCGAGCAAGCCTGAAGACAACATCCTTCTAAAGATCAAAGAAAAGATCTTCAAGGGTGACCTTTTCACACTTTTGCAAATGGACCACGTTACCCACATCTCTTTGAAGAATCTCCTTCAACAAGTAGAGATATATACTGTTTCCCCTTAATCTGCCACCATTATTCTAGAACTTGGTACTATGATTGACCAAGTTTATGGGGATCTCAAGCGCCTACCTCAGATCAAAAAATCCATTTCAACCAAATCTGGTAGTGAGGCTGCCGCTTGGGAATCTGCCACTGACTCTGAGAATAGGGTGACATAATTGGAGGAAATTAGAGAAAAGAACAAGCAGGAGATTGCCTCTAATGAACAAAATATTGCTTCCTAGGAGCAAAAGATCAAGAAGCTTCGAACCAAGATCTCGAAGGCCAAAAAACGCAATGCTGATTTATATGCCTTTAATGATTTTGGCCTCTCGAAAGACCTTGATAATGCCATAATATTTGCTGAGGAAGGCCGGCAACTTGAGAAAGAAGTTGCACACCTAAGGTCTGACAAAACCTTGTGTGAAATATTCCTTGAACTCCAGAAGTCGAAATATTTGAAGATGAAAGAGAATCTCCCATTTTAGCTTGTTAACTTCTTTGTAATGTTTACTTTTGACCATTATGTGCCATAGTCTTTCAGAATTTATTATGTAATGATTTTAAGCCATTTTGGCATTTATGAATACCATTTTTAGATCTGCCTTTTACATTGAATTATTCTCTAGAAATTTTAATTTCTTGAAGCACTGGTTTATATTTTTTCAAATACTTGTCATTTACTTTCAAGGTCCTTTTATTCCTCATTTAACTCTTCGACTTCATAGGCTCCATTAAAAAATACTTGCGTAATTTGAAATGGGCCTTCCTATTTTGGGGACCATTTGCCCAAGGCTCTGACCTTTCGATCCATAGGCAGAATTACCCTCCAAACTAAGTCTCCAGGCAAAAAAGTCTTAACCTTAACCTTTTTATTGTAAGACTTCTCTACTCTTTTCTTTTGTCTCCTCAAAAGCTCTAGAGCTTTAAGTCTTTCTTCGTCCAAATCTACCAACTCATCTAACATCATATTCCAATAAGACTCAGGAGGAATTTCATGATGTCTCTGAATCCTAGTCGACTGCAAGTAGATCTCAACGGGTAACACTGCATCGTAACCAAAAGTCAGTCGAAATTGAGTAGTGTTAGTGGCTTCTTTGGGAGAGGTTCGACATGCCCAGAGAATCTGGTCCAACGTCTTATGCCAATTTCTATGCTTCTTTCTTGTCGCGGTGAAATTTGGATACCAAACTATTGATTAGTTTGAATCTTTAATTCAATTTGCAACCGAACTTTGATTTGTCCAAAGGAAGGGATAAAGATCGAAATTCCCACAATGCAATGCAAATGCAAGGTTTAGAGAGTTATAGGTTCGGGGGTTGGTTAAACTTAGGGAAGGTGCTAGCATCCTAAGTTTCTGTAGTACTCTACAGGAACCTCTTGTTTTATATTTGTTTATTGCTAAGTGTTTATCTGCTTAAAGGTTGAAATACCTAGGGGTTTATATCTAAGTATACTCGATAAGATGTCGCATCTTATGCCTACATATCCTTACGGGAGTGAAATCAGAGTACTTGTAGTTCCCCTAAAGGGTTAGAGGAGTTCTTTGACTGTGGTCAAAGTTCCTACGGGTTTAGGGTAGTTGATTGATTAATTTTAGGAGAAGAGATGTATCTTCACTTTAAGGGAGATTTAACCGCCACAAGTTGTAGGAAAATAGTCTTTGCATCGTCTTAAGAAAAGGGCTTAAGTACTCGGATTGTTTGACGAGTATGCCTTTTATTTCTCTTAAGGCAAAGTCCCTACGACTTGCTTGTATTATTGTGGGGTGGAGATTCTATCTCGCTTAAGATGATTTGGCATCTTTTCTCTAGTGTGTTTGAGTATTGAATTGAGTTGTTGAATGTTTGAATATTGTTGTAGTGTTGATTGAGTTTGTTTGAATTGTCTTGTCTATGTTGTAAGAGAAAGGTCCTTCCTATTGGGTAAGATCTGACTTAATCGATTAACTTGAATGGGATCAAGGATCGGGGGGATAATGATGCAAATGAGATGCACTACACACGAGTGTTGACTCATGTGTAGGTTTTTCCTTTGGACGGAATGCGATGCAGAAAATAAATTCGATAATGTAAATTGCATGTAAAGTAAATTATGGAAAAGTAAACCATACACGTACGCATGAAAACGCTGAAGTGTGTGAGAGTGGATGTGTCGTGAAGTGCACGATTGGTTTAATTTATGCACTGTGAGTTGATTTTAATTGGGATGTTAGATTGATTTGTAGGCGAGAAGTTGATTTTAACTGGATTGATTTTAAGTGAGATTAAACATAGGCTAAAATACTATAATGATTTAATTTATCATAAAACTTAGGTGAAATGATTTATTTTTATTTTATGGCTAACATTAAGAGTTAAATTAAATTGATTATGAAATAAATAAAAAGGTTGTTTCATTACTTGTTTCTAAAATACTAAATAGGTTTTATTGTTAATTATAAATAAATTGGCAATTAGATGTAAATTATTAAAAAAAGGTTTTTATTATAGTGAACAAATATTTATTTAATTAAAATGTTATTTAAGAAAACTTATTAATAATTAGTACAATAATTTTAGGTGAATAAAAGAGAGTTTATTATTATTATTTTTTTAGAAGAAGAAAAAAAAAGCCTAATTATTCAAGATAAAGATTGATTTATATTAGTTAAAACAAAAATAGTAGAATAAATTATTATAAAGTAAAAACCTAAGAAGCTATATGATTAAATAAAAAACTGATTATTAACAATTAATAGTTATTATATTTTAAAAGGATTAACTAATTGATTAGAAGCGTTAGATGTTAATTAAAAGAATTATTAGTTAAAACTGATTAAGATGAAAAGTGGATCAAGAAGTGGTTAACGGTGCAGTGTGGTGAGTGTGTGATGAATGTGTATGCTGCAAAACATAATTGAACAACCACGCGAACAAAACAAAGGGGGACGACGGGGAGCGGCGGAACCCTAAGTCCCCATCATTCCCAAATTGCAAACCCAATACTCTCGTCCTCCTCCCTCCAAATCGAACTCTCAGTGTTCGTCTTCATCTCCCCTCTCCCTAATCGCGCCTGGTTCTTTCGTTCTTCACCTCCGAACCTGAAATCAAAACGAAAACATCAACAAAACAAGGATGTGGATGAAGATTAGAGTTTACCGAAGTTTGTGTGTAGCGTCGGCGGAGTGGATTCGCGGAAGTTGGACTCGCGGCGGCCGGAATCAGCTTCGTCAACGGAGAAGATAAGTGCTTTCTCGATCTCTTATGTTACGAGCCTTTAGGGTTTCTTCGTCGGTAGTTATCGGTTTCGCATGATAGGTTTTTTTTTCTCTCCCTACTTCTACTAGCCTCCTTATATAGGCTTCTTGAATGAAAATGATTTTGGATGGACAATGAATATCAACTTGAATGTGGATTGAATTTGATTTAGGGTTTTGAATGTCTGATTGTATCTTTCTGTTTTGGGATAGACAAATATTTGAAAACTTTCCTTTTTCAAACGATGGCCATGATTATTTGTTAATTGATATCTCAAATCCCTGATTTTGTTGTATCAATCTGATTAAATACTTATTTGTCTAGGTTCAATGTTCTGAATCTAGATTGGATATTCCGACGGTATATACTTCAAGGGATTACTAATTCGTATTTGGTATTTTGACAGGTGCAGAAAACGGTTTGACTTGGGCCAAGGGAGGATTAGCAGCCCAGAGCATCAACTTGACTTTTTTTGACATTAGATGTAATGAACTTCGATTTATCTTGGTATTCTCTGGTGTAGACTCACGTGGAGATGCTCAAAGTTCTCTCTTGCGAACAAAAGAAAAGGAAAAGCGAGGTTATTGTTTTACTTTGTTCTCCATTCTTGCTTTCAAATCAAGTTTGGTGTGTATCTAATGTTGTTTTCCTTTGGTGCTATGATGGTGAATCAAGCTGATCAGATGAAAAGAGTATTGGGCACTCCTAAGACAACCTCCAGACATGTTGTTGGGACTGATTCTGCATTGAAGTTTATTTGTGATGAGTCATGTTGCAGGCCGTGACCATATCTTGGGAACCAGTTACCAAACGCCCGTTGAGGAATCATAGAAGTCACAAGACTATTTCGCATTTGAGGTGGAATCATGCTCGTGTAAGGAGCTGCAATCTCATTTGGTTATTTGAACTTGGTTATTGAACGTAGAGATAGGGTTAACACTTGGCTGTGGGTATTGGCTGCCTACTACCGGGCTATTGTTGTCTGCAGGTTGAGTTTCTCAAAGTGGAGGTGGGGATGATCCCACGCTTTGTGCACCATGGTCGGATGAAGGTGGTTGTTGCGGCTGCACAACTTGACCATCCCAGGCAGGACCAATGAGTATTGTTTAGGAGCTTTCATACGCATCAGGTTCAGAGGTATCCTTAATCCTTTTCTAACGTCTTGTAGGAGCTAAACAACAAATAGTATCGATGTCGTGCTGCTGCAGCATATTCACACAGTTCTGTTACCATCTTGCAGGTTACAGCTTCATTGGCAATTGCAGTCAGCGTTTTAAGTTTTAAAACCTCTTGACACAGGGTGTTGTATTGCAATGGTGGTAATGGTGTTTGCAGTTTGAGGAGAAAAGTATGAGGGGTAAGACGAAGGTGTGGCTTCCACGAGAGACTTCGAAATGAAACAATCAACTTCGCATGACCTCCAGCTGATAGGTAACTTTTATCTCAACTTCTATCATAGTTAAAAGAATTTCCATGAGGTTCTCTTTGGCTCCGACTTGAGTTACGTCAATCCCGCCACATAATCTTTGGGATGTATGGTCGCGTTCTCACAAACTTCAAATTCTTTATGTATGCTCTTGTCTTGTAGGTCTGGCATTGGTTGTTTTCTACAAAAAGCTGAACTGCTCAATTCTTCTACTAATGACCATAGTTTTATTGCAGCGGGTGCAATCGGTGTGATGCAACTGTGGGAGTTGAAGTTGTTGGCAAGTTGACGTAGATTTGGAACATGGTAGGCAATTATGAACTCAACACATCCTCCTTCCCTTCCTCCTCTTATCTGCTGACACTTGCTTGTGAAATACAGGGCTGCAGAATGTTTAACGTGTCTCGTGGTATGAACTTTGCGAGTTGTTAAGGTTATGATTAGTGGTCTCAAAGTGGAGAGGTGGGACTCTGATACAAGGCCAGGTTGGGGTGTTATTGATTCCCTTTCAAACTGTGCTCTATTCTCACCAACAGAACTTGATTTTGTGATGGCCTTCCCGCAGGTGCAAGTAAGTTGGGTTGCTGTCTTTTGCCAATGCATCCATTGCTCTTGTTAGTTGAAATATTGCCCATCATGTTGTGGTTATTGTTACTTGTTATTATATTAGTGATGATGTTGTGCTTGTAGGTGATGGAGAAACCCTGTTGTTGTTGGCGTTGCTTGTAATTCGTACTGTGACTTGGTGTTGTTTTGTTTGTTCGTGATGAACTCTTGAGCTGTTACTTGTTGAATTTGACTGACTTTCCTTTCTCTTTCAGGGCCCTGTTAACAATTCGGAGTCTGCCGGTCTTAGCTTCGGTGCTGAGGAAAGTTTGGGCGATGGTAATGATGGTACGAACACGGCACGATGCGGAGTTCTGGAGTGGTTCATGGTAGCTCGTGTTCAGCCAGTCATAGGTTGTTGCTGCATATTCACTTTGTAGGTGACGTCCTTTTGTTCAAGGCCTTCGGCATGAATTCATGGAGCGCGGATTCGAGAAAACCATTTTGCTGTTGTAAGTCTGGTTTGATTCTCACCTTTACTTCTCGTCTTCTTTTCGGAAGTTGTCGATCACTATGAAGAATGTGATTTGAGTTTGCCAGTGGACCAAAGTTCTGGCATTCATCTTTTTTCAGGATCTTGTGTCTGTTTCGAGAGGCAAGTACACGAGGTAGTTGCTTTCAAGACGGTAACACCGTGAATGCATTCTCTGTTCAGGTATATTATTGATGTTGCAGTCATGGTAAGTTTTTGAAAGAGTGCCTATGATGGGCTCCTGTCTTCATGGTGAACTAAGCGTGCATTTGACAGGTTTTGGGTTTGCAGTTCATGTCTAGATCAAATCCGGAAGACAAATGCGCAACAAAAGGGAAATGGTTCCTGCAGCCGGTCACGTCGTAGGGGGATGCCTTCAACATCAACGGTTCGTCAGGTGGAGAATGTTCTGAGCTTAACATGAGATTTTCCCAGAAGCGGCTTTCTGAAAAAACTTAAGGATATTGTCTTCTTATCATATCCTGCAGATCTATCTTGACCATGATCACACAACCTTTTCTCTGTAACATTTGGAGTACTTGATTCCTTCAGTTCATTAAAACTATTGCTACCGGGAGTGAGGACCAATTGAGCTTGAAATGGAGTTTAAAACTCTATTGTTATTTCTTTGAGCCCTGTATATCTTTAAAAAGAGAAGTGCAACTTGTAATTTTCTTAATTCACTGAGTTGTTTAATTAATGATATGGCTACCGTTGTACATCATGACTTGAGTCTATGGCTTTTGTAAAGAAATTTGAACACAACTCCAATGTTTTCGCGTTTTCGTATGCCAATTATTTGAGAATGACTTACGTTGCTCCAACTAAATCCAACTCCTGACTAAAGCACTCCAAACATGGCTTGGCAAAATAACCCACACACATACTCTACGTAAGATTTGGTAGGACTCTAAGGTAGCACACAATTATTTTTATGGCCCATGTCTTGAGATCTTGTGTAAAGTGATGTTGATTGCGGCTTGTGAAATTTGAAGCAAACCATAAGATTTGGAATTATCCTTAAAACTGATTCACGTTCAACTTGTACAATGTGGCCTTTCAATTCTTCTGCCTTTATGCTTTGAATCTTGGAATTTAAAAGAGTGCAACCTAAATGAGTAATTACTTGTCCATTGGTAAACCTTAAGAACTTGACTTTAGCGAGATATGGTTCGTTCTGTCAAAATCCCGACTGCGGGGATCCATGTTTGACATTACTACATCTGCACAAATTTGTTAGTCGTAAGTAAACGTACATACAAAAGTATAATAGGATGGGCAAAAGAAAAAATAAGGAGGGGGGATCTTAAAGGTCAAAAATTAGGGTGCGACATTTCCCACATGTTTTTTATCAAACCAATCACCACTTTATTAGTTGCTTCGGCTTGACCATTAGCTTGAGCATAATAAGATGTAGAAATTAAGAGTTTGAATCCCATCTCCTTAGCAAACTCTTGCATCTTTTGACCAGTAAAAACTGACCCTTGATCTGTTGTGATTGTTTATGCGATTCCAAACCTGTAAATGATGTACTTTTGAATAAACTCGATTACATCCTCTTGATCCATGTTTGGTAAAGGTACGACTTTGATCCACTTTGTAAAGTAATCAATTCCTACCAAAATGTATTTCTGATTATTGGAGGATGCAGGTTGAATCTCTCCAATCAAGTCCGAAGCCCAACCTCTGAAAGGCCATGGTTTGACTATGGAATGCAACTTGCTTGCCGGGACATGTTGTATGCCAGCATGAACTTGGCATTCCTGGCAACCCTTGGCGAATTCAATACAATCCTTTAAAATAGTAGGCCAATACATTCCTTGTCGAAACAATAGCCATTTCATCTTATGGCCTACTTGATGTGCCCCACACGCCCCACTATGGACCGTCGAAAGGGCCAGATATGCCTCTGATTCACTAAGGAATTTAAGTAAGACTCCCTCAGGGGTCTTTTTAAATATAACGTTTCCTAGAAGAACGTAACTTAGAGCTTGATACTTGACCTTTCGCTCTGTAGACGCTGTTGGATTATGTAAGTACTCGACTAAAGACTTCCTCCAGTCTTTATCTGTCAGACTATCTACTACAAAGATCTCAAAGTTTTCTTCATTAGCATACCCAAACTTCGTCACTTAGATCTGATGGACGTAATCCAACAGACACGACTTTACCTCTAGCTTCAATTACCTTCTGTAAGTTTTCCTTAAAAACCTTATACCCAGAGGCAATCTGAGCTAAGTCATTCGCCACTTGATTCTTCAGTCGAGGTATATGTCGAATGCTTGCCCCTTCAAATTTTTCAGTAGTTTGTTGGCTATTATAAAGTACATGATAAGATTTTCCTTAACACATTTGTACTCCTTTGTAATTTGTTTTATAACCAACTCTGAGTTTCCCATTATTCCGACTCGAGTTGCCCCCAATTCTAACAAAATTTCAAGTCCTGCTATTAAGGCCTCATATTTAGCCTCATTGTTGGAACAAAGTCCTTCAAATTTGTACTTGAATTTTGTTGGAATTTTTCAAGCGAAATAATTAGCACGCCAATGCATGTTCCCTCTTTGTGGCTGGAGCCATCGAAGTATAACTTCCAAGGTCCCGATTCGATGTAATTCAAAGTGCTTTCATTTATGGAGTGGTCGACTATAAAGTCTACTACCACTTGTCCTTTATCTACCTTTAAAGGTTTATATGTTAAAGAATACCCAGTCAATGCTAGTGCCCACTTACCAACTCGACTATGCAAGATAGGTTTAGATAGCATATGTTTAATAACATCAAAATGAGACAAAACATAAACATCAACTGGTTTTATATATTGCTTCATTTTGTACAAGAGAAATATAAGCATAAGCATAATTTTTCTATCATGCTATACCTAGTTTCTGCACCATTCAAAACTCTAATGAGGTAGTAGATGACCCTTTCGAATCCATTCTCATCCTCTTGAGCCAACATGCTCCCTAAAGTTTTGTCTAACGCAGCTATGTACAACCTCATACTTATATTCCTACAAGGTGGTGACAGGACTGGAGAATGACTCAGGTAATCCTTGATCTTGTCGAAGGCCTCTTGTTGATCTTATCCCTATTCGAACTCCTCTTTGTTGAATCGAAACAATGGTGAAAAGGCCTGCTTTTTTTCTCTTAGGTTCGATATGAACCTTCTCAAGAAGTTTATCTTGCCCAACAGTGATTGCAACTCCTTTTCTGTCGATGGCACTTTTGCTTCCATGATGGCTTTGGTTTTGTTCTGGTTAATCTTGATCCCCTTTTTGTGGACCACAAAGCCCAAAAAAATCCCCTTCCTTCACACAAAACACACACTTAAGAGGATTCATTTTAAGACCATATCTTCTCATCCTCTCAAAGGATTGTTTAACATAGTCCAGGTGACTCTCTCCTAAAATAGACTTAACTACAATATCATCAATATATATATATTTGCATGAAAGTCTCTATATAATCATGGAAGATTGAGTTCATTGCTCGTTGATATGTTGCCCTAGCATTTTTAAGGCCAAAAGGCATCACTACCCATTCGTAGGTGCCTAAGGATCCAGGACATCGAAAAACTGTTTTGGAGACATCATCTTCAGCAATGGATATTTGGTTATAACCAAAGTATCTATCCAACATACTGAGATACTCATGTCCTGCGGCGGAGTCGACTAGCATTTCTGCCACATGCATAGAATATTCACCCTTTGGAGTTGCATAATTTAGATCTCTAAAGTCTATGCAAACTATTAAAGAACCATTCTTTTTACTGACAGGTACAATGTTAGCCAACCATTCGACATACCTGGCAGTGCGGATGAACTTGTATTGAAGGAGCCTTTTGACTTCCTCTTTTATCTTTGAGAGAATTTCTAGCGCAAACTGTCTTGGATTCTGTTTGATTGGCTTCTTCCCAGGCTTGATTGGCAACTTGTGTTCGACCAACTCTCTCCTCAAACCAGACATCTCATCATAGTCCCATAAGAAACAATCTTTAAACTCTTGCAGTAACTGAATGACTTCGACCTTAAGTTGTGGGTTGAGATTGGCACTAGCATACGTTGGCTTCTGGTTACCCCATCTCCTAGGTCGATTTCTTCCAATGGGTCCTACGCTAGAATCTTAATATCGTTCACCAACAGACCCTTTTTAAATCCCAAAGGCTCTTCATCATAGATGGCATCAAGCCTCTGGTCTTGTTCTTCATCCTGAACCTTATCAGGTGGTTCTGGGTCTAAATCCTTACCATGACCTTCTTGGTGAAATTCAGAATTAGTCTCGACAGCCATATGTTCATTAGCAGCTTCCAAAGCCGCCTGTAATTTGGTTTCAGCCATATAGCCCAAAATTCTTCTCAATACTTCGAACTCAGTCATATCACTGAATTCGCTTCCCCACCTTGTGGGGTCTACTACAGGATTCCCTAGGTATGAAAGCCTTTCTCCTGGAACTTCCTTATCCCATTGAAAACCATCGACGAGGTGTAGGTATAATGAGCAGAATGTTTCATCATCTGGGACAAACTTAAAATCTGCTGGAGCACAAGGGGCCATATTAGCTAGATGCTTGTCGAACTGTCTCCTGTCGACATGATTTATAAGCGCTTTGAAATACCCCTTATTAGCTTCGATGTTCTCCATTATGCCATCTGGCCTCCAAATGGTGATTCGTTGATGCATCGAAGATGGCACTGCACCTATGCCATGTATCCACTCACGTCCCAATAGCAGATTATAATTGGCTTTTGTTTCTACCACCATGAAGACAGTAAGCCTAGTGATCGTGCCAACTGTCAAGTCAACTTGTATCACACCCATTGTAGAGCCAACTTTTCCTTATAGTTCGAAAGAACCATATTATGTGGCTTAGTGTCGGTGTCATACTTGCCAATCTTGTTCAGTAAGAAGTGTGGCATCAGATTTACTATTGCGCTATAATCCACCAAAATTTTGTTTACTGGTACATTC
The DNA here is from genome assembly GCA_963859935.3 of Lathyrus sativus. NCBI lineage: Eukaryota > Viridiplantae > Streptophyta > Magnoliopsida > Fabales > Fabaceae > Lathyrus > Lathyrus sativus. Next base: position 19,828,451 of record OZ012738.1, on the reverse strand, counting down.
TCTACCTTCCCAATGATGTAAAGAGGCTTCAGATGGCTTTTCATTGCCTCTGTAGGTCGCTTGAAGAAGGCGTTCTGCTCTTCAACGCACCTGTTATTCATGATATAGTAGCACACAGGCTTGTGCGCTGCCATTTCTGCTTCAGTGTATGCAACCAGATTTTTGACCTCTGTAATTTGGTCGAAATACCTGGGCATTATAGATACCATATTGACTAGGATATCCAAAGAGGAGTCAGAGTCGAAGTTGTCTGTCATCTCTTCATCATCCTCGACCGTCTTTTTATGTTCACCCTCTTGAGAAGGGAACAATTTCCGCCCCACAGGCATTTTCTTAGTAATCTTGAGTTGATTTCCTCTGTTATCAGTAGGGACATTAGTATTGGACTCTCCTTGGTTCTTAGATGGAGCCTCTATGAGGGCCTTCCTTCTGTGATGTTCCCTCATCTATTGAGATTGCGACATCGGGTTCTTCCCTTTGTAATTCTCAGAGACATGAGCAGTTTTGGAATATTGAAACTCCTTGCCATAGGTGATCGAAGAACCCCGGTTGACGTCGAAGTTCTTCCACTTCTACTGCCTTTTCTGCCTGTCCTTATTTGGTCTGACCCATTTATCGTTAGAAATCTAGGCAAATGGCTTGAAGGTAGCCGACTTTTCTCTTGGTATTTTAACATTCGACTTAGACCTTCTAGGATCGAAGCTTCGAGAACCACAGTTGGCCTTCTCCAACTTCTGTTTCTCCTTCCGCACCTCTTCAAGTTTCTGTGTCTCCTTCTGATCGAAGATTATGCTGCATCTGGGGCATATCATGACACCAAACCCTTTCTTTTGGCAGCGATGAAGGAATTCAACAATGGTCTCTTCCTGTTTTGGATATGCCACTTTGTTGCGCTCTTCTTGGAAACTTGCCTCATCGACTTCCATGGTATTATGTTGTGTTATTTAGACCATATTCATGTCCATGTCGAAGTCATCACTCAGGTTTAGACTACAAATGTCTAACTCAAGGCCTTCAGCAACCTTGTCCATCTTAACAAAACCATTTGCAACTTCTTTAGTTACCAGCATCAGGTTGGAATCTTCAGCGACCCCATCACCCAAGTCATCAGTAACTTTGTCGAGGCTTTCAGCGACCTCACTCATGAGTTTTTTTGTGGTACTAATTCCAAGGCCTATAGTAACCTTGGCTAGAAGAATATCATTGGCAAAATCTTCAGTAATTTCCACCATATTAATCAAATAGTCAAAGTCATCAGCAACTTCGACCATATGCACTTCTGTGGGCTCAGCATAGTGGGCATCCACTGCTTACAATGGATCAAAGTCAATTTTCATTTGACTGTTGCTTTTCTCTCCAAACTTCAGTTTTCCCTCCTGGATAGCATTCTGAACCAAATCCCTGAAAAGAAAATATTGAGAAGTTTTATGACTCAAAAAATTATGGTACTTACAAAATCCTCTCTTTTTTCTTTGTTCTAAAGGTGTCATTTTAGCACAACCAAGTACTATCATTTGGCCATCTTTAACTAATAAATCAAAAATTTCATCACATTTACTGATATCAAAAGTATATGTTTTCTTTAGAAACTTGTCATTCTTTTCAGATTCGACAAAAAAATTTCCATTTGGAGGAGCTAACATTTTACAAGCATATGGAGGACCCTGCTTTAATTCAGCAACATCCATCTTATTTTCATCGAAATATAATGGTTCATCATGTAAACCTTTGATATTCTCATTATATTCTACATAAGCTTACCTTTTTACTCTTATTAAATTTAGCCTTTTCGTCTTTCATACGCTCTAGTTGTCAAACCATATCAGCTAGTTGGGCCATATCTCAGATACTGAGTATCTAATTTCTTCCTAATAGAGTAATCAAGGCCACCAGCGACCATTTCGATTAACTCATGTTCAAGTACTTGAGTAAAATACCTAGCCTTAAGTAGTTGGAACCTATTTAGGTAGTCTTCTATTGGACCAGAAAACTTTCGTTTTATGCTAGCCAATTTCTTCAAACTAATCTTAGTTTGTCCCATGTAGAATTGTTCATGGAATAAACGCTCCAACTGGGTCCAATTACAAATTGAGTTAGGGGGTAGGGTTGTGAACGAAGTGAAAGCATTTTTAGTGAGAGAGCTTGGAAAATATTTTATCCTAAGACTTTTATCATTTGCAATCTCTCCAGCCTCGATCATATATCAGGCTACGTATTCGACAGTAGATTCAGTAGTATCTCCTGAAAACTTGGTAAATTTTGGTACCTTTGTCCTAGAAGGTAATTCTAACTAGAGAATATAATCTACTATCGGTGACGTATAATTTGGCCTAGTAAAACTAGGATTTACCCCATTTCGAACCATTATTCTTTCGACCATGGCTGCTAAGTTTTTATCGATAACTATGTTATTACGTCGGACCTGTTGTATAACATGGTCAGCATCTTGGTTTCGATTTACCATAATTACCTCTGGTTCTTTCTCTACCAGAATTGGCGCTTAGTTCCTAGGCGATTCGCCTCTAGGAGGTTCGAGTATAAGGGGTTCGACTATCCCTTAATTTTCTAGATTCGCCTCAAGTACGTTCCCTAGGTTCCGTCAAGGAATGTTTTCCACAACAGTTGTGCCTCTAACAGAGGCTGGTACACCCATAAGTTCTGCCAAGCGTGCCAATTGCACTACTAATTGTTGGTTAGTCTGGGTAGTATTCTGGATCAAGGGCTGGAAAATTTCCCCCATAGTTTGGGATAAGGTTTGCACCATTTGTAGGTTACTCTCATCCATTTGTTTTCTTAAACAAGCTATAGAAGTATTTGTCAGATTAGGGCCCTGAGTGGAATACCCACACCTACACTTTGACTGTTTCGACCAACATTTATCCCAGATCCTGACCCTTGTAAAGATGAAGCCATTACATTCTCTGAGAATACTGGAGGAACATTTTAGAGGCCTTGCATTACTGACATTGGCATTCCGTATGATGGGTTTGTTGGTAATGGTTGTGAAAACCCTGGAGGGGGGAAATGCCTAACGTCGAAGTTCCTCCTGGTGGAGTTTGGGGATTGGATGCTTGTGGCCCAACATACTCCAAAACAGGCTGAGTGTAAGCCCTCATATCTGTCGACCCTAAACCCGCCACTGATGGCACTAGTTCAGGCATAATAGGAGGCGATATTTGCTTTCTTGTTGAAGGGACTGAGGGTGGCACTACATAGTTCCTATACATGTCTCAAGGATTAGTGTTACTAGGTTGGGGATTAGAACCACTCCTGCGAAGGTTTCGGTTATTTGGCTGATTAGCATTTGTCGCCATTTTCCTAGTGTAGTTTCTCCTTGGTCTTTCTTCGTTTGTAGCGGCTACTCTACCACTTCTTAATAACATGCAACGAAGTTTTCTCAAAGACAAAACTAAATACAGTTTTTTTCCAAAACTTTATAAAAAGCTTTATAAACTTTAGCACAGTCCCACTGGGTGTGCCAATTTGTTTCCCGTGAAAATTGGAAAACAACCGCTGATCTTCCAAATCTAACTTTGGTGACTCACATGATCGATCAGATTGATCCTAGGACATGTGCTAAATTCTAATTTAAAGAAAATACTAAAGACTGAACACTTCGACAATGTTTATAAAGAAAAGTTAATTCAAGTGCATGGTCCGACAATAATGTAAGAGCTTTAAACTGAAAGAAAAGGTTAAAGACTTTAATGGAAAGGCTTAAAAGAGACAAGACATAACGTTGAAGATGTAAATTGCAGGAAAGTAAAAGATAAACTCTTTTAGTACAAAGTGAAAGTAAATTTCATTAAAGCATGAAATGGTGTTTTACATCACGTACATTCTCCCAAGACTCTTTTCTCTACACACAGATACTTTGAGTAAATTTGGAGTGACTTGTACAATAGTTAACACAACACACTGAATCCTATTTCTAGAACCCCTATTTATAATAATAAAATTAACTGTTGTTAACTTCCTCAGATAATCAACACCTGACAAGTGTTACGCTACATGCATCTGCCTCTTGGATGTACGCCACTTGTCTTATTCAGGAGTGAGAAAGAATAACTACTCCCTCCTTTATTTGAATTTCAAATTCTGTTAGTATTGGACAACATTCTCGGTCGAAGGTAGCTTTTTCAATCTTAGAAATATTTTCTAAGTTCCAAAAGGTCTTTCTTTCTTATGTGAGTGCCTTCGATTTCATTTGTTGTAAAGACCTAGTCGAAGGCTCCTTCACATTACATCAATAATTAAATATCCCAACCAATACTTCCAATTTAACATGGGCGTCAAATTTCTAAGCTAACCGATAGCTTTTGTGTGTGTTGGCAGTTCGAGTGGCTCTCATGTATTGTTTCTTTCAATCTCTTGTAACTTTTCAACCATAGCCTCCTTCCAGTGTTTATTCTTTAAGGTCTCACTATAATTGATTGGTTTAGCACCTGCAAGTAAAGCAAAATGAACCAAAACTACATCTGGTATGACTTCATTATCACCAACCACTTCATAGTCTTGAAGCTTTGCTGGGATAACTCTGGTTCTTTGAGATCTTTGGCTTTTGCTAGCCACACCCTCTCTATTGCATGTTTTGACTTCAATTGTGACTGGAATATCATTAACTGGAATTTCTTCATGCTCACTACTTTCTTCATCAATGTCATATCTCATAAATGGCCTGTTAGTTGCATCACCTAAATTCCAATCCTTGACAGAGTTCTCATCAATCACAATGTTTTGAACCATCATAATATTATCATTGATTGGATTGAATAGCATGTATGTTCCAGTCTTGTGATATCTTAATAGAATCATAGGTCCACTTTTATCATCAAGCTTCCTTCTCCTAGCATCAAAAACATGCTTGTAGCAAATAAAGCCAAACACCTTCAGATGTTTCAGTAATGGTCATTTTCCACTCCATACTTCTTCAAGAACCTTGTTCTTAATTTTTTGGTAGGGCAACTGTTCAGAATATAAATATTAGTGGTGATAGCTTCACCCCATAAGGATTTTGGGAAGTTCTTTTGCTTTAACATGCATCTTACTATATCCAATATAGTCCAGTTTCTTCTTTCTGTTATTCCATTATGTTGAGGCATATAGGGAGAAGTTACCTCATGATCGATATTGTGTTACGCATAAAACTCTTCAAATAAATTGGATGTGTATTTGCGAATTCTATATGTCCTCAAAACTTTGATATTTTTTTTACACTAGTTTTTGGTAAGTGTTTTGAATCTCTCAAAGATGGAAAATACTCTGTCTTCGCGCATGATCATGTAAATCCAAAGCTTTCAAATATGCTCATCAACAAATGAGGAAAAATATTTGTTTCCACCAATGGTATGATCCTCAAATGGGCCGCATACATCTGAATGTACTCTTTTGACTATGCAGGAGGATCTCATTGGAATAGTTAAAACAAAAGACTTTCTGGGAAGTGTTGCAGATTTTACCGAGCATCACAAGACTTGGCATACCAGTTACCATATCTTGAGTAATTAGTTGATTGAGTGCCCAAAAGTTCAAATGGCCAAACCTCAAATACCACAACCAGATATGCTTATGGTTGACAACTAGTATTAAACATTGTACCTCAATCGAATTGATCATGGTATGAAATGTCTTATTCTTAGACAAAGAAGATTTTAAGACCAAATTATTCTTGGTGTCAAACAATTCTAAGGCTCTATTTTTCATAACCATTGAGAAACCTTTTTCGACTAGTTGTCCAACACTTAGCAGATTACACTTTATTCCAGGTACATAAAGGACATCTTTGATCATAACTTTGTCTTTGTTACTCCTTTGAATAACTATGTTGTCAAAACCTCCTACTTGCAATGAGATATTATTTGCAAGACTGGCTTTGATCTTCTTTGACTCGTCGAAACCACTAACCACACTCTTCGATCAGTCATATGGTTAGAGCAGCCTATGTTGAGGAACCAAATCTTAGAGTCGACATATTCATCTACGGCTGCAGCCATAAACACTGTAACCTCACAATTATCTGAGTCTTGACGTGAAAGGATTGGTCAGTATCATCCTTGCCTTTTTTCGCTCCCTTGTATTTCTTGTACCAGTAATCCTTGGCCATATGACCTTACTTTTCACAGTTATAGAACTGCATGTTTTTCATCTCCTATTTTTCTTTCTAATACGAGGTTCCTTATCCTTTTTTTGAGGATTCAGGAGTTGTATCATCAACCTTATGCTTTTGAGGGTTCACTCAAGACTTTTTGATATGATTCTTGTCTCCTTTGCTCTTGAACTTGTTGAAACCACCATGCTTCTTTCATATCTAGGCCTGTAGTGCTTGTATCGAATCTTGAACCTATTTCTCTAAAAAAATCCTTAAATCACGTGCCTTCGGCGAACTAACTAAATCTTTTAATTTCAAGGTTTCAATATTTTTGGATTCTTGAATTGATACGATAACACGATCAAAGTGAGAGGTCAATGTACACATTACGTTCTCAAATATCATCTTATTAGTTAGGACTTCACCACAACCTTTCATGAGATGAAAAAGATTATGTACCTTTGAGACATAGCTTGCAATATTTTCATCTTCTCCCATCTATAATAACTCATATTTCCTTCGCAATGTCTACAACTTGACAACTTTAACCTTCTCACTACTTTTATAATACTTGACAAGAATATCTCATGCTTCCTTTGTTGATTCAACATGAGAAATCCGATTAAAATTCAATGTATCTACTACCGATTGAAAAGAAAATGCAGCCTTGCAATCTTTCTTCTTGGCATCCTTTTGAACGATTCTCTGAGCACCATTTGGGTTGTTAGCAAGCTCAGGAACACCATTAGTAACCACTTCTAGGGTTTCATGAAAACCAAACAGTGACTACATCTGTTTTCTCCACCTGATCCAATTTTTTCCATCAAGAATTGGAAGAGAGTTGGGAACACAGTTGCTACCATTCATCTTTGCAGCAAATACAATTCACGATCTCTTAAAACACGACTATCGACGTACATTTCTTGAATTTTTTATCAAGAAGAACGAACCAGAAGCTCTAGATACCAATTTGTTAGTGTATAAGCACTTGGACAGAAAAGGAATGAGAGAGTAAGAGATAATGAAAGTAAATGTATTGAATTGAATTATTAAGAGTTATCTACCTATGTATTTATATACATTAAGTTACTTGTAACCCAAGTATCTAGCACAACAAACAAACAAATTTGCTAACCAAGTAACTAATTTGGATTATATCACAATAAAAAGCATCTACTTGCTTACACTTTTTGAGCTTTTCACTACTACAAATACACCTATTTTACCTCAGGTGCGAAGGAGATTTTACCTCGATTAGAAAATTGAGGTAACGAAGGGCGATATGAAAACCTGCCATTTGTAAATAACCGAGAAAAAAGTCATTATTTACGCCAAATTTGATATTATATTCAAGGGACATAAATGAAATAATTACATAATCAAAATCTAAAGAACCACAATTGATAATTTTAACGAGAGATCGGATGTAGGGACCTGCGACATCCCACTTGTTTATCTTTAATAAGATGGACTCCAACCATAAGGTTACTTACAAAAAAAAATTAGGTTAATACCATTTTACCCCCTTTCATATAGGCAAATTTTGTTTTACCCCCCTATAATTAAAAAAAAAATTAACATTCTTATATGAAGATTGTGTTGTTTTAGACCATATGGAATTGGTTTTTGCAAAACTAACATTGTCATACGAAGATTCTGTTGTTTTAGATCCTGTAAAATTGTGTTTTTTTTTTATAAAACTAACCTTGTCATTTTAATATGACAATGTTAATTTTATAAAATAAAAAAAAACAATTTTATAGAATTAGTTTTACAAGGTTTAAACCAACCGAATCTTTATATTACAATATTAGTTTTATAAAAAACTTAATTTTACATAGTCTAAACAACATAATTTACAAAATTAATTTTACAAAAATAAATATTTGACTGAAAATAAACCAAAATTAATCTATATAATAGATGTAAAATGGTATTAACTTAAAAAAAATTTAAAGGACTAGAAACATCCTATGGATTTCCAAATAGATGGATACAAATATAATTTTAAAATTTCAAAAATAAATAATAAATATATAAATATAGAGGCAAAAACAAATGTATTTAGATCAAAAATGAATTTCGTAATATTTTTTGTGTGGATTTGAATAAATATATTAAGAAAAACTATGAGTTTTAAGTTTAACAAAAGGAAATTTTACCCCATACCCCTACACTAAAAAATATTGGACCAAAATACCCTTGTTTAAATATTTACATTTTTAGAAAAAAAATTCACTTTCACTTCATTTGCATTTCAACACTTCCGGAGCACTCATTTTTCACATACAAACCGGAAGTCTTCCAACAAGTCATTCAGAAGACATTTTTTCACCTACACATACCGGAACTCCAATAGTAAGTCTTCCGGTTTGTTGAATTTTTTGGTTTGTTCTCCGGAAGACTTTATGTATGTCTTCCGGTTTGTAGTTTTTTTTGTTTCTTCACTGGAAGACTTAATGCATGTCTTCCAATTCATGATTTTTTGCTTTTGTTCACCGGAAGTCTTTGGTCAAGTCTTCCGGTTCATTTTTTTTTAATTTTAAATTTTTTTTAGTGGTGCGCACACGAGGCAGAGATGGTAGGATCCCTCGTGGACTAGAACGGGGCGAGTCATCGAGAATGGCTGAAGAAGAGCATTTTGATGCATCTGCATCAGCATCCGAGCCTGTTGGATATCCAGGAGGACCGTATGATACCTCTCTGTTAGTTAAGTAAGAACATCATGTTGCTAGACATATATGGTTCGGTGAGGTAAGTAAACAAAAATTATTTAATATTGAATAAATATTGAATTTTTAATATTGAATTTTATAATATATTTACTTTTAATAGTTTTCAGGAGAGAGGGTCGAAGAAAGAGTTAAAGGTAGCGGGACATGGGTTGAAGTTGATTCAGAGGGTTCCACTACAGCTACCCAGAGAGATGAAGGGTTGGATATCTAGGTTTGGTCTAACTTCACTCCAGAGAATCAGTTTAACAAAGATAGACACAAACCTGGTTTCCGCATTTGCAGAGAGATGGCATCTCGAGACATCTTCATTTCACATGTCGTTTGGTGAGATGACGATTACTCTAGATAACGTATCTTGCCTGCTTCACTTGCCCATCAGGGGAGTCTTCTGGAGCCCTAAAGATATCAGTGAAGCGCTTGCTGTTGAGTGGGTTGTTGATTATTTAGGAGTGTCACGGAAAGTAGCACAACAACAAGTTCGTGACTGCAGGGGTTCCTACTATAAGTTGAAGTGGTTATATGATCGATTCGTAGAGTATAGAGCTGTATCTAGATGGGATTATGCCACTAGAGCTTATTTGCTGATGTTAGTGGGTTCCACTATTTTTGCGGACAAGACGTTTATGCTTGTCGAGGCACGACACCTCTCACTATTTATAGAATTGGATGGCTTATCAGGATACAGTTGGGGAGCAACTGCGTTGGTTACTCTTTATAGATATCTCAGAGATGCTTCCATGTTCAGTTGTAAGCAGCTTGGTGGTTATCCGACTCTCCTACAGGTATTTATTTTAATTTAGTATATTTTATTTTAGTTAATTTTATCTAGTATATTAATTTTATTTATCTAGTTTATTATGCTATAATTAATTATTTTAAATTTAGTAACCATATCAATTTTGTAACAGTGTTGGATTCATGAGTATTTTCCAACACTTGGAAAAAGAGGAGAGAACTGGATACCAGCTAATAATGTGGGTCTCCCTCGAGCAATGAGATGGTCCTATAGACAATGTGCCGTGAAGGTGGATGACTTGCGACCTATTCTGGAAGAGCTGACACCTGCCGATGTCATATGGCACCCATTAGAGAATCATAGAGTATGGCGTCAGTTTGATGAGTTATGTCTATATAGGGGGTGTCTGAGGTGGGGTGACACTATTGTTCCATACTTGCCTGAGAGATGTATGTGTCAGTTTGGATACAGGAAGTATGTTCCACATCCACCTCTTGATTATACGATGGGTGATGATATTGATGTTGACTGGATTAGTTACCATCAGAGCGTTCAGGATGTGATTCGTCCGACAGCACCGACCACCACCCCATATGAGACAAATGATGGATATCTTGAGTGGTATTATCGTGTTTCGCATCCTCTTCTGGTACCGCCAATCGTGATGCGACAATAGAGATGCCAGTTCCTGTATATGAAGCAGGACCATCTGATCCTATATTGGCTTGTATGTCTTCATTGATTCATCATTATCTTCAACAGGCTGGTGCTGAAGAGGATGACTCACAGTTTGCTGATTTGTTCGAAGCTTTACATATTGCTCGATCACAGTGACTTATATTTATATTTATGGTTATATGTTAACTTTTAGACTCATTTGACCTAATTGGTTTATGTTCATGTGTTAACTTTTAGACTCATTTGACCTAGTTGCTTTATGTTTATGTGTTAACTTTTAGACTCATTTGACCTAGTTGGTTTATATTTATGTGTTAACTTGTAGCCTGAAATAAAAAATGAATAACATAGTTCACGATTCATGTTTTGAAATTAAAAATGAATAACATAATTCACGATTCATGTTTTGAAATTAAAAATGAATAACATAGTTCATGATTCATGTTTTGAAATTAAAAATGAATAACATAATTCATGATTCATGTTTTGAAATTAAAAATGAGTAACATAATTTATAATTCATAATGCGTTGGTAATATAGGCGTAAGTTGTTGCCAATGTTGTAGACGTCCTGCAAATCCTAGCATCCAAGATGTTGCTGCTGGAGAACGAAACTTCTTCCAATCTACTGTCACTGGTGGCAATGGAAACCCTTCTTTCATGTTTACCTAAATAAAAAAATAATCAAAATATTAAGTAAAAATAACGAAAAAGAATTAGGTTTAATCGCATTATCTAAAAACAACAAAGTACCTGAACCCAATGATTTCTGTTTACAAAACCAATGCAGTAAATTGATACATTTGGTGAAAATGAAGTTGTCATAGGGAAGAAAGTCCAGCATTCAATTCCTAAACAAACAAGTACAACATTATAACGATTCACTATCACGTAACCCATATCTGGTAGAGTTAACAATTAATGTGGGGGTTGAGGACCAAATTCCTCTATCATCAAAGATTCTCTCACTACTGCTACCTGATCAGTAAATAAATTGGCATACAAACTTGATCTTTCATTATGTATTATTTCCAACCCCAAGTCTCGACGAACCATTGGCCAACCATCTTCACCATATCCATGCAATGAAGCAATGACTCTAAATCCACAATTACCATATGATACAACATTAACTACATCATCAATATATGACCTGATGTGATTAGGAAACTGAAGGATGAACTGCTTAGATGACTGTGAAGATTGTGATAATTTCAACTTCTTTGAAGTCTGTGATGGTTGAGATTTCTTTTGTGAAGACTGTGATAATTTCAAATTCTTTGAAGTTTGTGATGGTTGAGATTGCCTCTGTGAAGATTGAGATGCTTGATCAACATACTCGTGATACGAAGGGTCTCTATAAACATCATACTCTACTGGTTTTTTGTCTTTTTTCTTGACTCCCCCTTTAGTTTTTATTTTCTCAGGTGGTGGACACATATAAGTCATTGTGGGGAAGGTAAGTTCAAAAACCCTACTTTTTAATGCCCTTTTCCCAACAACATCCAGTGACTTAAACCTTTTCCATAACTCATCTATTGCACTACTCATATCCACCTCTGATCCATCATCTACGTCTTCGTCCAACTTAACTTCCATACTTAGTTTTCTTCAATGAACATGCATAGCATCTATTGGTATCGGTATACCATCAATTCCATATCCTGTCAACTCACAAGCAAAAGGTAATCTGTAGGTTGTTCTAAGAGTACAACGACATATTTACTTGTTAGTTCCAACATAATCAACTCGTTTTAACTCTTCAGCAATGCGTCTCAATGCATCTCGAGACACTGACCACGTAAATTATTGTAAAATGGACTTACGTGGGTGTGCTCAACTTCATAAAAACTCTTTTGAAAAGAAGATCTAATATTGCCCAATTGTAACTTTAAGTTGTCATTCATAGCCTCCCAACATTTGACCATGTCACCAATACTGTTCCCCAACATTTGCTTTAACTTCCAATGAGCAGACTCAACCCTAAAATTAATACATATTAAAACTATTTTAAAAAAATTTTAAAAAAAATACAATTTAGAAATACTAAAAATAAATATATACCGATTAGTCATGGTGTTACCCAAATGTAACACTCGATTAATCCATGCTCCAACAAATTTTTGTCTATGTTGTGTCAACCATGTATCCTTCAGATAATCAATAAATTCATTACAATCAACACACGTCTGCTCAAGTTGGTTCAACCTTTGATCATACTCAACCTCATCACTAGCCCATACAACATCCGTCCATAATTCGTCAATTTTCTTTTGCATGTCACTAGCCACATATTGTTTCTGTTTTGCACCAACATTCTTGTTAATATGAAATCGACATAACAAATTGATCGACCTTGGAAACACAATTTCAATGGATTTCATCAAAGCAAGATCTCTATCTGTCAAAATCACTTGTGGACACAACTCTTTCTTCACAAACAATTGTTTAAGCTTATCTAGCACCCAACAAAGTCTCAGTCTGCTCAGACTCAATATAGGCAAATGCGACAACAAAAGTCAACTCGGTTAATGTCATGCCAACAATTTCAAACAGAGGTTGCCTATATTTGTTTGTCTTGTAAGTGTTGTCCATAACTAATACAATAGGAAAAATATTCAACAACTTAACTAAATCTGGATGAGCCCAAAATATATCTCTAATAACTTCAGAGTCATCTCTTTTTCTACTTCAATAAACATAACTTGCATCCTCAATAAGCTTAAGTAAATGTTGTATCTCACTTCTAGGACCTCTTATATTTTTTTCTCATACTCTTCTGCTTGTATATTTGCGTGATCCGAGTGACATTATCTGGATCTTGCTCTTGCAATGAAATCAATATATGTATAGGTAGAACCTTTCTCTTTGTCAAATCAACAACATGTTGCTTCTGATCCACTGTCAACCTACCAACAAATGCATGACCTTCTAATCTATCAGGTAAATCATGGTTATGAACTCCACATTTTACATCAATCTTCCATCCAGATTCATCAGTTGTTGGAATTGATCTGATTTTAAATGGACATTCACATTTTTTCGTCGCACTCTGGGTTCCACTATCAATATCTTTGTGTTTTCCTCCTTTATCACACCCAAATATTAATTTGTTACTTCTTCCTCTCTTGTCTGTTTCAATATCTGAACGAGTGATAATAACCGTTACTTTATTTCAGATTCCGATCTCTTTAATCCATCTTATCACCTCTTCTCGTGTACCAAATCTTTGAGTAGTTGAAAAATCATCAGACGTATCTACGCATATCTGATCTTTATCGCATATTTGTAAAGGAATTTCTGAACCTGCATAAAGTGTTCCGGTAAACTTCTACGAAAAAACTCAAACCGGAAGTCTTTAATAAAGTCTTCCGGTACATAATTTGTGTAAACCAGAATTCTTTGCCAAAGTCTTCCGCTTTGGGAAAAACAGCATACCAGAAGTCATTGTGAAAGTGTTCCGGTAGGTTCGATTGGTAAATTTCTCGGAAGTCTAAAAATCTGACACAGTAAAAAGTGAAAAAAAATAATATAATAAAAAATATACATGGATAAAATTGGTATTTTTTTTTAAATTGTAGGGGTATGGGATAAAATCTTCTTAACAAAACTAATTCAACCTAACACAATTCAGCCCAACTTTAAGTCGTGATAAAAATCCCTATCACAAACGCATATATATATATATATATATATATATATATATATATATATATATATATATATATATATATATATATATATATATATATATATATATATATATATATAATCAAAATTAAATAACATTGAAGTATAAAACTTAAAATATGAAAAAATTTATAATTTTTTACTGCATATCCGTATAATACGTTGAATTAAAATCTATTATTATATAAATTATGTTTGTAAAATTTAATATCTATTGTAATTCCTAAATTAATTGACATGTCAATGCATAAAAACAAAAGTCATACGGAATTTCATCAAAACAATTAATTTGATCCAATCTCACCCATATCAAATAATTTTTTTATTGATATTAAATTTTATAAACATGATTTATATGATAATAGCTTTCAATCAAACAATAAATTTTGTTATACAAATATAAAGTAAACTATTGTTAAATGTGTTATAATATTAAATTTAACACCTTAATTATATATATATATATATATATATATATATATATATATATATATATATATATATATATATATATATATATATATATATATATATATATATATATATATATATATATATATATATATATATATATATATATATATATATATATATATATATATATATGAGACCGTTGTAATTGTCACTATATTGTTTAACGCGAGTGACCATTAAGAAGATCCAATTGAAAGAATTGCATGCTATTGTGCGACGATGATACTTAAAGGTGATCCTAGAAAATCTTTAGAAAGACTAAATTCATGTGGATTGGGCCAACTCAGTGGACAAATGCTCAATCCGAAACACTTTTGAAGTTAATTTTTTTAACAATCCAAAACACTTTTGAAGTTAATTTTTTTAACAATTCAAAACACTTTTGAAGTTAATTTTTTTAACAAATAGGTATTGAAGATTGCTCTTTACACCCTTAATAGTAAAGAGACATCATTCTTAGACCCAAAATTTCCGTTATCAAGTTTAGAAGTATATTTTTGTATGCATTCAAAATATACTATATTTTTTTTCAAGTGAGTCACTAATTTCCATTTTATTAAAAAATTGTCTGGAATAGTATCTTCGTACCGATGGAATGATAGGTATAAGTATATATTATTCTGTAACTATCCTAAGAAACATCCTGAAGTCATGGTAGTGTATTTATTTAACTCATGGAATAATTCAGAAGTATACTTTCGGAATAATCCTCAAGACAATTAGTTTCCGTCCTAAGTAGTAAGTTTGTTATAAATTTGACATTTTTTAAGAAACCTTATATAAGTTGGTGATGGGAGACTGTCCGACAAATGGCATTCGCGTGACAATTGGAGACGGTTCCTCTTTAAGAAGTGGAAGAGTTAGTGGGCTACATAAGTAACTTCCCACTCTCATAGGAAGTGGGAGTCATGATGGTTTTGTTGCAAAAAACCATGTTGAGCAGACGTTTGTGAAAATGAGCAATGATGACACTGACGTTAGCAAAGTGGTCTAAACAATATCGAAAAGCGTTCAAAAATGCCACATTTCTCCCTTTCGACATTCGTATGGTCGAAAAATTAAATTTTTGGGGGCAATTTGTTACCTCATATTTTCGGCACATGTCATAAATGTGAGGATTCAGGGTCGAATATGGCTATAGTGGAAATTTAAGGTTTGTACCCATAATTGAGGTAGGCGTTTTCGACCAAAAGACCACACATTCATTTAAGGAGAATTCCTCGTCGAAGAGGGTTGGGAAGCTGGTCGAAAATTCCTTTGAAGACCCTTGACAAAATAAAAAACTTAGTGATATTTGGGGTTGTTAGTTGATGTGACTTTCATGTTTTTATCGAAGAAAGTTGGATAAGATCATCCAGTTATTTGAGGACACGTGGGAAGCATATCGAGGATGAAGATGCACGAAGACGAAGACGTGTCAAGTTTTGTTGAGTCGAGCATTGTAGACGATTATGTTAGGACTAGTAAATAAGCGATGTTCGTTTATAGTTTTAAAGGTCCATAATTTTACACATTACACACTCAAAGTATCCAACTGTGAAAGTGAGAAACGAGTTTTCAATGTATGTGCTTGCATTCCATTTATAAAGTTAATATTTTCTTTGTTATCCATTTACTTTACTACATTATCTTTTTAATTCGATGATCCTTAACGTTCATTGTCAAAATCTCAAAATATAAATTTTTTGCATGAATCTGTCTCGTGATATCCTTGACGTTCATCGTTAAAACCAACAAGATGATCAAAATGAATTTCAGGGGTTTTAGGGGCAACAATAGATAATACATGCCTCAGAAAATATGACGTCGGAGACATTTGGACTCGGGAAGACAACCCTCATGCATCAAATGAACTAGAAGCAACAATTAGCCGCGAGGGTGTAGCTCTCTTCCTGCGAACAAATGCGTGTTGGGACACTCTACCGTACCCCAATCTATCTTGGTTGTCACCCATTTTACCTATAACTAAACCAGAAACTTTTTTTTTTATCATAATCAAAGAACTCAAGCCTAGATGACGGACATGCAAAATCAAACAAACTTAAGAGATGCTGAAAGATACAGAAGTACACATACACAACTCAGGAAAATGAAATTCAGAAAAAAAATACAGAAGTGCACTTCCGTAACACATGAAACTCAGAAATGACAGAAAACGTAGAAATCCAACATGTCATATGCTATAAACATCAAAATATGCCGACACATGCCTCAATAAACTATGTGTTATAAGTGTAACTACAATCTAATGTACCTTATACAACCTATTTAAGCAATGTGTGCATTATAAAAATAAAAAAAAGGAAAGAAACGGAAAAACATACTAAATGCAATAAGTGAAAGCTCTTGAATTGAATGAAGTGGAGTAAAGATTGAGTGATTTCCCAAAATTAAATGCAATATAGTAGAAGTTGCGAGAAAGATTGAAAAATGACGGAAACAAGGTTTGCTCACGATTTTTTTTTGCTTTAAAGTAAGTTTTAAAGTGAAGAAAGAAAACCGATGGTTTGTTGCAATAATATAACTCAAAACATGTATGGAGCTATATTTCCATAGGTTTTACGAAAGGATACAAATTCACCATTCCATTAGTACGAGATGCACTTTCAAATTAATTTATGTTAAAATGAGGGTAACTCACTTACAAAATGTTGTGGTATAAACTTTTGGACGCCTTCTAAAGTATAATTTCAAGTACGTAAGTACCACCTTAATGTGCATTGAACAATTGTCACTCTCATCATATCCATTTCTTATATCATTAATATTTATTTACAAGAATAAAATAAATACATGTTGTGATCACAAACGATATCTTTCAACAAATAAAGATTGAGAAACGAAGTTTTGGGATGAACAATGAAAAACGGTTAGAACAAAGAGAGAAAGAAGAAGAAGAATTAGAGCAAATTGTTTACTATTCACTTCCATAAGGGTTCAAAAATGATTACAAATGAATATCACAATTGACCTCACTCAACAACCTGGATAATCTAACCTATTTATAGACTAACTATCTAACTTACAATACAAGCTAACTAAACAATTGAGTCCTTAACACAAGACCTAATTCAACAAAATTTTTGACAATATATATTAGAACAGACTTCAACTACAATATGTATCCTACGACCACAACATGCGACCCGACTTCCACTTTATGGTTCTCTCCAGTCGAAACACATGAAAGTTATTCCTCGCTAGAGTTAAAGTTCGACCCAAAATTTCATAGTATAAAATGAGTATATGAGTAATTATTTTTTCTTTTATAAACAACAATTAAATTTATAAGATCCCAAATTTATTAAGACTAATATCATATATAATTTTATTTATGATAAATCGTATATGTGAAGCTAGGAAAATTAATTGTAGTGATTAAGGGTCCATTGTTTTTAAACAATAATTTTTATACTGTAATATAATTTTATCTAAAAAAACTATAAAAAAAATTTTCATAAAAAATTGATTTGAATAGTTATTTTTAAATGTTATTTAAGATTTTATCATTAATTTTTTTTTTGAATATTAAAATTTTAAAAAATAACTTAATTTTAAAGTTATTTTAAATAATTTATCATAAAATTTATTCTTGAGATACAATTTTTTTTTGAATAAACTACAATTTCGACAATGTTTTGTAGGCATGACAACGGGGTGGGACGGGTGCGAATTTAACTACACTTGCACCCGCCTCCCTGTTAAAGACCCGCTCTCGTCTCCAAACTCAGTCGATGTGCGAATTTATCATCCAGACCCACCTCTAATGAAAAGCTCTCACTCGCCCCATCTGAAAAAATGATTTCTTTTAAATAGTAATAAAAACTAATAATTTTGTTAAAGACTTGACAATTTTAATAATAAATTTGTTTCTAAAGATGAGAGTTTGAGTAAATGATGAAAATTGACTAATAATAATTTTTAATTATTTTTTCAAAAGTAAATAAACGCGTAATAAAATAATTTAAATATGAATATTAAAATAAATACCATAAGACCGGACAGGACAGAGTGGATGCAGGGCGGGTAGTAGTATCTTCCGGCCTCGCTCCCGCACCTGCAATTACAAATTAAAATTTTTCCGCACTCTCACCCTATTAGACCGGGATTTTTTCCGTTAGTTAATGTTTTGATTTGAATAATGTTTGTTTATATTATAGAAATTAAATTTTCAATTTAGAAAAAAAAGGGTTAATTTTAATTTTTTTTAGGGAGTAACTAAAATAGAAAGAAAGAAAAAAGGGTTTTAGTGTTTTTTATTTGAGAAAGGGGTTTTAGCTCTAAGTAGAAGAAATTGCCTCGAAAGAAGAAAAAAAGTATTAAAAGAAGACCTTGAATTTTGATGTTTAAGGAAAACAAGAATCAGAAAGATGGGTCAAGCAGAAAGCGCTGAAACACAATCAACCACCACAACCGCAATTGATTCAATTTCAAATTCCGATTCCAATTCCTCTAATCCCACTTCTCTGGAATCTGTAATCGCAGGTTGATTTTTTCTTTTGATTGTTTTTTCAAGTTTCATTACCCACGCGCATAACATGTTTGTGTTAATGTCAAGCTGAAATTTCAACGTGATTTTGTTTCAGAAGCTGCTGCATATGGAAATCAAAACACTGAGGTTTGTTTGACTTCATTTTAATAATAAAAATCAATTTAGCAAGTTGGGTGGATGAACAATTCAATGAAAACAATTTGGAATTTTATTGAATTTTCAGAATGTTGAGGAAATGGCTCAGAAAGCTCTTGATTGCCCTTGTATTGCTGACCTAAGAAGTGGTGCTTGTGGGTTTCAATTCTCAGAGGCTTTCCTTTGTTTTCTCAAGAGTACTTCTGAAGAAAAGGTGTGTGCTAATGTTTTACTAGTACTTCATGCTTTGCTTTATGCTTACAGTTAAATTAGTTTTCCTCATTACCTTATAGTTTGAGTTTTTGTTTACTGAGAGAAGAGCTAGGTGAAGTACAGTACAAGTATGATGCGAAACTGATTTGGCTGTTAGTTGATGAAAACCTAACATATTTAGTTTGATGTGAAATTAATGAATTGTAATGGAGTTCGTGCATATACTTTGTTTGTAGTTTAGTGTTTCTTCAACTATAGGTTACACCCAAGGTTTAAAATGAAATTCACTCTACGGTTCATGATATTGCGGCAAATTATTGTCAAATACAGTCAGTGCTATCGAATATCTGCTGTAGCGGTGCCATAGTGTATATCAACGACGGTCTTTGGACTTGCTGCAATGGTAAATATCTGCCGATATTGCGGGTTTTCCCGTCATAATCCACTTTGACGGCACCACAATGCTGTTGGTATGGTGGGATTTTGCCTCTCCGCCATGGACCTCCATCTGCCATTGAAAATACTGAATACTGTTGGTGCAACCGCAATATACAGTTTTTAAGATATACTTTTTTTAACAAAGCGGTCTCTGTTATGATTCGCGACTGCAGACCGACCTTGGTTACGTGACTGCAGACCGACCTTGGTTACACTTTGTTTGCTCTCTTAGATCTTTGCAACAGAAAGGCATGTTTGCTTGAGTTCTTTATTTTTTCTATTTGAAAAATGTTTTATAAATAATTGAGAAAGTTCTTTTTGGAATAAAAATCATCTATTTGGCAAGCTTAATATGAAAAACGATTTCAGAGATGTGAAAACAGAAAAACTTGTTTGGAAAATTTGACCTGAGAACATCTTTAGAAATAGAAAGGGTGCAGAGTGGTAGACTAGAGAGCATTCAGCAGCAGTTGATGCTAAGTAGTTATGGTGGAGGTTGTCTGGTGCTGCTGGCAAACAAGAATACAAATAACAGAATAAAATGTGATAACAAAACAGTTCTAGGTTGTTTTTGTTTTATGGTTCGTAAAATATTTTATTTTCAGTGATTGAATTTCTATATTCTTCATCAAGTGTTGAAATGTGCTATTGCTCCAATTTTGTAGGGCTCGGACTGTGTAAATCCATTTGTTGCTCTGCAGAGCTGCATCAAAGCCAATCCAGATGCGTTCTCTAAGGACATTTTAGGTGAAGATGAAAGCACGGAATCGGAGCCAGTCCAAGAATACAAAATAATTCCTCCTGATTGGTCTAAAGAATCGAAAAAATCTAAAAAATCAAAGTCGAAGCTTTGAGGGAAGAGCTGAGACCTACTCGAATAACCAAATGAATGCCAAATTCATTTTAAATTTGTATTAGTTTGCTTAATTGAAAACATTACAGGTTGGATTAGGGACTGAAATATTTTCTATATTCACTAATGATTTGAGTGTTTCACCTTACTTTTTAATTTTTTTTTCCTTCCATTTTCAAAGATTCATATAGGAAACAATGAAAACAGAAAGAAAAAAAAAAGCTGTATTGGGATTTTAGAAATGCGTAAACCTTTCTTACATTCATATTCTATTATTTGGTAATTGAATACGGACTTAGTTGATCATTAATGAATAGGTTAAGGTGTTACGACTCATTCCCTATCAAATGAACATAATTTCATGAGTTGTTATTATCATGATTTTCAAGTGTTCAATATGCACATATACCTTTTAATCATTTTATATTATGGTTATTGATGTTCAAAATTATAATTAATTATGTGGAGTATATGGTTAATAAACGGAAACATCTTTTTTATGTTTAATAATGTCAACTGAATTGCGTTAACAATATAGTATTTGCATTAACCAAATAATTTGTAGTTGAACTTTATGTTAAAATTTTGTGTTCAAATATCATTTCTCTAACTTAAGCATGAAATAAGGCTCATTTCTACTTCTAGAATACACAATTATGCACAAATAATCTGAATTTAAATTCCAGCATGACATAAATCAATGCTAATTATATAAAGGGTTAATAGCGTTTTTGGCCCTTTAATATGAGATTTATTTGATTTTAGTTTGTAACTTTAGATTTATCTAATTTTTTATTAGTTCCAATCAATTGTTGTTTAGTCTCTAAAAAATATATTAATTATGATTTTGATATAGGTGCATATATAAATTTTTATTTATTGGTTAAATGATATCTTTTAATTAAAAATTAAGTATTTGAAATCTGATTGATGTGAATAAAAATGCGAGTTTTTAAACCTTGAGTCTATAATGAGTAGGGATTAAGATTATATATATTATATGATTAGATAATCACAAAAGTCAGAAACACAACGGACTCCACAATTTATCACATTAAGAATTGTGAACTAGAGTGTGAGATACAAATAAAGATTCAATCATTAATCTTTTTTAAATTTCGAATAATAATTTTAACAAGTATTGATGTTTTAATTTTATATAATTGATCAATAAATTTTTTCACTTACATTTAGTATCAGAGCTTAAAATATATGTTATTTTGATCAAATTTTAAATAATTATGGTTCTTGGTATTAACTAATGTTGATCATACTTTATTTTGACAGGAAATATAACATAAAAGGTAATAGTGGAATATCAAGTAACATTAGAGTATGGTATCATACTGCATTAACCTTTGTTTTCTCTCTGATTGTGATATGTAAACTCCTGTATGATATAGTAGCTTATTTAATTGACATTTGATTAACCTCAAGTTCCTCTTTGCACCCTTTCAATTCTAATAGTAGCATGGCCTTTCAATTATGAGGGGATAATGCTAGAAAGCTAGTAGCATTTAGTTTTTTCAACATTTTAGTCCTATCATCCTGATTAGTCATGCAAGCCGTATTATATGCCGGGATTGGGGACTTGAAATTAACTCGGGAAGAATGACAATTTTCCCATAAAATTGATAGTTGATCATACCCCCGACACAGGTTAAAAAATTTGTATTGGAAAAAACAATTTAAAAATTAATTTTATATTTTAATTAAAATTTATACACAATTTTCAAGATAATATTTCTTAATTTAATTCTTAACTTGTGCCCCAAGAACACAAGTTAGCATTACCCTGATAATTAATAAACCTAACATGGTAGAAATCAATTAAAAATACAATATAAATATGCTTGTTTGGATTTGTGAAAATATGCCGGATTTTTATTATGGTGTAGTAACGAACAGGGCTGGCCCGAGTCTAAGCCGAGTGAGGCCATTGTCTTAACCTCATTTTTTGGTCTTTTAAAATAGTCTTTAGTGTAACACCCCAAATTTAAGCGGAATATTTTAATTAATTATTTAATTGAGAATATTCGTATTTTGGGTGGTTTTCGGTGGTTTTGTGGATTATTGAGAAAATGTGCATTTTTGGACTATTTATTTAATTAATAGTATACTATATGAGAATATTAGTATTATTATTGATTAAAATGAATATAAGTGAAATAAGGGTAAATTGAGCATTATGAAGAGTTAGTAAGGGTGTTATAGGAAAAACACAATTGTGTGACCCAAGTCTAAGTTTGACAAAATAGAATTCTGAAGGTTGAGGATTCATTTTGTTAATCGTGAAAAGAATGGAGGCCAGAGCTCTGAGGAGGGATCAGTGGAGGCAAAAGCTTCGGAAAATTGTCGGAGTTAATCGTGAAAGCTTTGAATCGGCTAAGGTATGGGGAGTATTACCTTTCATAGTTTTCTATGTATGATTTTCGGTATATTTGTGGTTGATGTAAGGTTTAGGGATTTGGAATTAATTATGGGAAATAGGGAAGTAATCGTAAGATTCCGAGAGGATGGCATTCTGGCCAAATGGTATTTATCGTTGAATATTAACATAAAATTTGTGGAAAACCTTAGGCCTCTATGGCAAAACCCGTAGGATTAGTGGTTAATATTTCTGACTGTCTGATATGTAATTGTGGGAAATCTTATGGGAAACCTTAGGCCTTCGTGGCCAAAAGCTTGACATTGTTATATGTCTGACCCTGAAGGGATTAAATATTGCATAGTAAGTAATTTTAATGCCGTAGGGTGTAATTGAAAGAAAAATTGTGACATGTTGTCTCTGTAGGAATAAGAATATTCAAATGTGAGTAACTCTGAAGTACTCAGAGTAATTGCAGAAAATAGTGTTTTAGGCGTTGCAAATGTTGTCAGACGAGCCTAATAAACCATAGAAGTTGTGTTGTTATTGCCGTATAACCTTAGGAATGTTTTAGTGATATTTTGGGTACGTTGAGTGAGTGATTCGTAAGAATAATTGAGTAAAAATCAGTTCCGGAGCGTAACAGCGTCTTTCTGTCCGTCACGACTGTTCATGTTTTCGGTCGAAATTGTTTTCGACATAACTTTGGATCCGTAAGTCCGTTTTGACCCCCGTTCGAAGCGTTGGAAAGCTAATGAACAGCATAGTATAGATAAGGGAATTGGTTTCCCAATATTTTTATATCTAATTATGTTTGAGAAGTCAATTATGTATATGTCTTATTAATGAATCATGTTTTGGTTCAGTGATGTCTTGACATTTTGATGCTGCGATTTTCCTGATGAATTACCATGAGGGTAACTGTGATAATATGATGAATTAATATGAGTATGACAGTGAGGTTGCATGAGTAATAAGTGCTAGTATGAGAATTACCGCGAGTGCAATTATGATGAATTAATATAAGGCAATGTGAGATGATATTAGGGATTAATATGTAAATACTATGTGATGATATGATGAATTAACATGAGTAGAACTGTGAAGTTTATGTGATTGATAGGCGATAGTGTGAGGATTACCGTGAGTATAATTTGATAAATTAATATGAGATGATATGAGAGTAGTATTATGAATTAATATGGGATAATATGACTATGAGCTAATATGTGATTTATACGTGATTATATGATGATATGATGTGTGAGATTAATTAATATGATGGACTATGATGATATATTGTATGATGAATAATATGATGAATTATGATGATATGCTGTATGATGATTAATGTGATGAAATATGATGATATGTTGTATAATGATGAATATGACGATGAGATATGACATGTAATGATGACGAATATGATGAATGATGATGCACCATATGCTGTTATTATGAGGATTATTGTGAAGTGTGCATCATGCATTCACGTGCATCCGGACTTCGGTTCAGGACCTCGATTACTTTTGCTTCAATCCCACTATGTGGATGTGAAGTATTTTGATGTGCTCTGATCCTATTGATGGGGATCTATGAAGGGTTGATGGCCCAGTGTCCATCGCGCTATGATGATTGGTATCACATGCATTGAGTCTATGTTGCATTTTCATTTATGAGCCTTTGTGTATAAATTATGACGTTGTGGCCTTTGAGGCATATTTGAAGGATATCAATGTGTTGAATATAACTATGAGTAATATGTCGTTTATGTATTAATTGTTATACATTGATTCTTATGAATTGTCTTACTCACCCTGCCTGTTTGAATGTTACCTCCACGTGGGTAACGTGCAGATGAGCAAGTTTAGTCGTGGACGCTGTCGAGGAGTATTGTGAAGTTTTAGAGTCGTTAGCCTTATGGTTAATGTAGAGGGTCTTGCTCTGATATGTAACATCGGGTTGGGTTCTTTGAGTTGATTGTATATCAATTGGTTATTTTACTGATGTTCCCTTATGAGGAAAACATTGAGTTATGTTTTGAGTTCCGTTGTATATGATGTTTTGATGTAATTTGAGAAAACCTGTGTGTTATGGAGTATTGACCAATTTTTTTGACTTTGAGAAATGTACGCCCTTTGTGGCTTTTTAATGAAAGTTTATATTTTACTCTGAAATCCGTGTTATTTTGCCGTAATATCTGTGGGGTAGAATAAGGGTGTTACATTAGTGGTATCAGAGTAGGTCGGTCCGTCCGACCAAGTTGTATAATGTTGTTGGTTCCCTTGTATGCGACATGTGTGTGAAAACACTATCGGTACATGTTTGTTTCCTAACGTTGTCTGCAGAAGTGGGAATGATTCAAGTGGGGGAGAAGCTTGTGCTTCTCCAGGATGCTGCAAGTGTGGAGTTGTGGCTCAGTGTGTCGATGGACGCTCTTATAGTTTGGTAAAGATGGTTTGTACCCCATCATGATTTTCGGTTGTCTATTGATAAATTGAGGAACTGATCACCCTTAATCTCTTGTTGATAGTGGACGGGGCCATGTTGGATGCGATAGACGTGTCTTGCAAGCTTAGATGGCGTGAGTAGTGATTTGTTTTGAGTTAAGCTAAGTGCTTAAGAATTGCTTTGATGAGTCAGTGCGAGAAGGTAATGAGATGTTTATTTTGATGGAAACTTTGAGTGTTAATGAAAGTGGGGAAGTTGGTGGTTTGCCAATTAATTGTTATTGTCCGGAGTTTTTCCTGATGAGATAAGTGATTTACCGCCGGAATGTGAAGTGGAGTTGTGATTGACTATGTTACGAAAACTAGTCTGATATTGAGAGCTCTATATTATATCTCTGTTTGAATGGTCGAGGAATTAAATTGATTGAGTAGTTTTGAGACTTGTGTCTGGTGTGTGTGCTAAGGCAGCAGATGGTGAGGTCGAGTACATGGTGGACAATGATTTCTGGTGATTGTGAGAAGAGGTCGGGTGTGGAATGCAATATTGGTGTACTTGAGGTTTAAAATATTTCGAAGTTGAAAATGTGTTGGATGGCTTCCTAAGTGTGAAATTGATGTTGTACGTTGAATTCCGAGGTTGCAGCTTTTTACTGAATCGAAATCGGAGATACGGAAGTCATTCAACGGTCGAAAATAGAATTTGGACTGTCATGTTCGTCGAGCGTTCGCCTAGCGAAAGGTCCTGGGCAAAAGAATGTTGTTTTCGTATTTTTGTCATAGCGGGAGAACCGTAACTCGGAATGGCGCACGGTTTGAAGCATTGGAAAGCTATTCTAATACTCTATGTGATGGTGAAGTAGTGGCATGAAATTAAGTTATTTATTGGTGGACTATATTCGGATTTTGTAGTAAATGCAGAAAGTGTGGTTCGTGTTTCCGCCATAACTCACGAATTGAGTGTCCGTTTGGCATGGGATTTTCCATACTTATTTGAGCGAGTCAATGGTTGTGTTAATCGATGATATTTTGATATATTCAAATAGTATAGAGGATCATGTTGAACATCGGGAACATGAGTTATCAGTGTTGGAGAAGAAGTGGTTATATGCCAATGTGAAGAGATTTTCAAAGAGTTTTTGGGAGAACTGTCAATAGCTTGTGTGTTGATTTTTTCCGAATTCGACCAGACTATTTGTTGTGTTTTGTGATGCTTTGTTGATAAGATTGGGAGGTATGTTAAGTGCAACATCAGCGAGTTTTAGTTATGCTTTAAGGAAACTTAAAGTACATAAGAGGGAATAATTGAGACTTCTGAAGGATTATGGTTTTGGATTGAATTACCATTCGGGTAAAGCAAACGTGGTAGCTGATGCATCGATTTGGAAATCTTTGTATATACTGATATTGATGGTAAAAGATTTAGAACTAATTGGACAATTTCGTGATGTGAGCTTGGGTTGTGAAGAGACTTCTTATGGAGCTAAACTTAGTATGGTGGAGCTACTAGTGGTATTCTTGATGAGATTCGAGAAGGTCAAGAATCTGGTTTGAGTTGGTAAATTGGTTGAATTTGACGAATTAAAGTCGAAGGGTCGAATTGCAGATTGATGAAAATGGTATCAGGAGATGTCGTGATAGAGTTTGTGTTTCAGATATGGTTGAGTTGGGATAAGAGTATTCTTGAGGAAGGACATTTAAGTGGATTGAGTATCCGTCCCGGTGCTATGAAGATGTAACCGAATTTGAGGAAATTGTTTAGTGGCCATAGATGGAGAGAGAAGTGGTTGAAGTTGTGTATGCTGGTTAGGCTTGTGGAAAGTCGAAGTTTGAACATCAGAGACTGTTGGACCTGATGCAACTGTGAATATTTTTGAATGGAAGTGGATAGTATTTCTATGGATTTTGTGTCTGGTTGCCAAAGACTGTGAGATGAATATGATTCGCTTTGGGAATGATGGATGGATTGATTATCTCAGCTCATCTCTTACTAATGAGGAGTAATCGTTCTATGTTGAAGCTAACTATGATGTATATTGAGGAAGTTGTGAGGTTGTATGAGATACCGTCGAGTGTTGTGTCGGGTAAAGATCAGAGATCTTCATCGAGGTTTTGGGAGAATTTGCCAACACTTTAGGTACCATGTTGAGATTGAGTTCTGCCTATCATTCGCAGGCGGATGGACAGACAGAGAGAACTATCCAGTCTATAGAGGATTTGCTGAGAGCTTATGTGTTGGATCAAGGTGGATCGTGGGATAGTTATTTGCCGATGGTTGAGTTTACCTGCAATTACAGTTATCATTCTAGTATCAGAATGACACCGTATGAGGATTTGTATGGTGGGAGGTGTAGGACTTCTTTGTGTTGATATGAGTTAGGTGAGAGTCTTGTACTCGGACCTGAGATTGTGCAAGAGACAACTGAGAAGATCAAGGGGATCTAAGAAAAAACGTGTTTTGAGAGTTACGATGGTAACTGGTGTTGGCCGAGCTTTGGAGTCTCGAGAGCTCACACCGTGTTTTGTGGTCTGTATCAGAGTGGCGTAGCGGAAGCGTGGGAGAAGTGGCATGTTAGACTGTTTTACCGTTGTCGCTTGTTAAAATTGTTGGATGTGTTTTATGTGTCTAAATTGAGGAAATGCATTTATTCAGATGGATGGTGTACAAGTGAGAGATAATTTGACTGTTGAGGCATTGCTAGTTCAGGTTGATGAACGAGAAGCAACTTCGAGGTAAAAAGATTCCTTTGGTGAAGGTAGTTTGGGAGGACTAGCTGGAGAAAGTTGGATTTGGGAGTGGGAGATCAGTTGAGAGAGTCGTATCCGACTCTGTTCATTGAGGTAGTTTTCGAGGGCGAAAATTCTTTTAAGTGGGGGAGAGTTGTAACACCCCAAATTTAAGCGGAATATTTTAATTAATTATTTAATTGAGAATATTCGTATTTTGGGTGGTTTTCGATGGTTTTGTGGATTATTGAGAAAATGTGCACTTTTGGACTATTTATTTAATTAATAGTATACTATATGAGAATATTAGTATTATTATTGATTAAAATGAATATACGTGAAATAAGGGTAAATTGGGCATTATGAAGAGTTAGTAAGGGTGTTATGGGAAAAACCCAATTGTGTGGCCCAAGTCTAAGTTTGACAAAATAGAATTCTGAAGGTTGAGGATTCATTTTGTTAACCGTGAAAAGAATGGAGGCCAGAGCTCTGAGGAGAGATCAATGGAGGCAAAAGCTTCAGAAGATTGCCGGAGTTAATCGTGAAAGCTTTGAATCGGCTAAGGTATGGGGAGTATTACCTTTCATAGTTTTCTATGTATGATTTTCAGTATATTTGTGATTGATGTAAGGTTTAGGGATTTGGAATTAATTATGGGAAATAGGGAAGTAAACGTAAGATTCCGAGAGGATGGCCAAATGACCAAATGGTATGTATCGTTGAATATTAACATAAAATTTGTGGAAAACCTTAGGCCTCTATGGCAAAACCCGTAGGATTAGTTGTCAATATTTCTGACTGTCTGATATGTAATTGTGGGAAATCTTATGAGAATTCTTAGGCCTTCGTGGCCAAAAGCTTGACATTGTTATATGTGTGACCCTGAAGGGATTAAATATTGGATAGTAAGTAATTTTAATGCCGTAGGGTGTAATTGAAGGAAAGGTTGTGACATGTTGTCTCTATAGGAATAAGAATATTCAAATGTGAGTAACTCTGAAGTACTCAGAGTAATTGCAGGAAATAGTGTTTTAGGCGTTGCAAATGTTGCCAAATGAGCCTAATAAACCATAGAAGTTGTGCTGTTATTGCCGTATAACCTTAGGAATGTTTTAATGATGTTTTGGGTACGTTGAGTGAGTGATTTGTAAGAATAATTGAGTAAAAATCAGTTCCGGAGCGTAACAGCGTCTTTTTGTCCGTCACGACTGTTCATGTTTTCGGTCGAAATTGTTTTGGACATAACTTTGGATCCGTAAGTCCGTTTTGACCCCCGTTCGAAGCGTTAGAAAGCTAATGAACAGAGCTATAACATAGTATAGATAAGGGAATTGGTTTCCCAATATTTTTATATCTAATTATGTTTGAGAAGTCAATTGTGTATATGTCTTATTAATGAATCATGTTTTGGTTCAGTGATGTCTTGACGCTTTGATGCTGCGATTTTCCTGATGAATTACCATGAGGATAACTGTGATAATATGATGAATTAATATGAGTATGACAGTGAGGTTGCGTGAGTAATAAGTGCTAGTATGAGAATTACCGCGAGTGTAATTATGATGAATTAATATAGGGCAATGTGAGATGATATTAGGGATTAATATGTAAATACTATGTGATGATATGACAAATTAACATGAGTAGAACTGTGAAGTTTATGTGATTGATAGGCGATAGTGTGAGGATTACCGTGAGTATAATTTGATAAATTAATATGAGATGATATGGGAGTAGTATTATGAATTAATATGGGATAATATGACTATGAGCTAATATGTGATTTATACGTGATTATATAATGATATGACGTGTGAGATTAATTAATATGATGGACTATGATGATATATTGTATGATGAATAATATGATGAATTATGATGATATGCTGTATGATGATTAATGTGATGAAATATGATGATATGTTGTATAATGATGAATATGACGATGAGATATGACGTGTAATGATGACGAATATGATGAATGATGATGCACCATATGCTGTTATTATGAGGATTATTGTGAAGTGTGCATCATGCATTCATGTGCATCCGGACTTCGATTCAGGACCTCGATTACTTTGGCTTTAATCCCACTGTGTGGATGTGAAGTATTTTGATGTGCTCTGATCCTATTGATGGGGATCTATGGAGGGTTGATGGCCCAGTGTCCATCGTGCTATGATGATTGGTACCACATACATTGAGTCTATGTTGCATTTGCATTTATGAGCCTTTGTGTATAAATTATGACGTTGTGGCCTTTGAGACATATTTGAAGGATATCAATGTGTTGAATATAACTATGAGTAATATGCCGTTTATGCATTAATTGTTATACATTGATTCTTATGAATTGTCTTGCTCATCCTGCCTGTTTGAATGTTACCTCCACGCGGGTAACGCGCAAATGAGCAAGTTTAGTCGTGGATGCCGTCGAGGAGTATTGTGAAGTTTTAGAGTCGTTAGCCTTATGGTTAATGTAGAGGGTCTTGCTCTGATATGTAACATCGGGTTGGGTTCTTTGAGTTGATTGTATATCATTGGGTTATTTTACTGATGTTCCTTTATGAGGAAAACATTGAGTTATGTTTTGAGTTCCACTGTATATGATGTTTTGATGTAATTTGAGAAAAACCGTGTGTTACGGAGTATTGACCAATTTTGTTGACTTTGAGAAATGTACGTCCTCTGTGCCTTTTTAATGAAAGTTTATATTTTACTCTGAAATCCGTGTTATTTTGCCGTAATATCTGTGGGGTAGAATAAGGGTGTTACATTTAGTATTATAAAAAATAGACCCTAAATTTATATAATTAATATAAGTTTTCAATCAAATTTAAAAAACATGATTGTCAAATGGTAAAGAATATGGTCAAACATGTAATAGTATTTAAGTTTGATACTGTTGTTCCACAATTTACAGACTTTCACTATTTTTTACTAACTTCCTCTAATATATAACTTCTCAACCACATAATTTTAGAAAATCAATCAAATTCCATCATTTCTTAAAGGGTAATGTTAAGGGCACAAGTTAAGAGACCCATTTATATTAAATTTGTATTAAAAAAACAATTTAAAATTTAATTTTATACTTTAATTAAAGTTTGTATACAATTTTCAAGATAATATTTCTTAATTTAGTTTTTAACTTGTGTCCTTAGGGCATAAGTTAGCATTATCCTTTTTTAAAATATGTTTGAAACAAATTCTATAATTTCATTACACATAAATTAAAATAAATTTTATATATATATATATATATATATATATATATATATATATATATATATATATATATATATATATATATATATATATATATATATATATATATATATATATATATATATATATATATATATATATATATATATATATATATAAAATTTAATTTTAATTAAAAATTATTTTAAAATATTGTTAACTAATTTTGCCTACCTCAAAATGTGTTGGGCCGGTCTTAGTAACCAAATATTATGTTTTGTAGTTCTTTTACTCAATTATTTATGGAATGACTTGGTAGATATTTATTTGATTCAATTGTTTAAATTATGCTATTATGCAATAGGTAGGCAATCGACAATGTTTTTTATTCAATAGCAAATTGTGAAACAATTGAGTACAGGTTCCATAAGATTGATTATAATAGTACAACCTTGTGATATAATAATTGAGACAATATAATATTGTTCCTTGTTAGAATTGAGAATGTTGAAAACAAAATTAATTAGAAATGTTATATTAGTTAAATTCATGATTGATTCATGGTTTTTTTACAAGAGAAATTTGATTTCCATGTAAGAAATTTTATAAATAATTGTGTGTGATTATTATCAAAGTGAGACTATCCATTTTATTTTATAAAAGTCTTTTTTGTAGTTTGAGGAATAATTTTAAGTTATTACTATGATTGTCTTTTCAAAGGGGAACAATTGTATGCATAGATTGTAGTTGATTAAAGATATAGTTATTGTAAATGCTTGAGTTCAATGAATTTATCTATCTAAAGGAGATAAATTTCTAAATTCAATATATGCTCACTCAATAGCTTATTCTTGAAATTTGTAGATAAAGTTGTTGGATGTGTTTTGGTTTAGAGAATTTATCCACCAAAAGGAGTTAGATTTTCAAATCCAATGTACGCTCATTGAGTAACTCATTTGAGGTTCTAACCTTGGTTGTAACTTGGATTTTTGCGCATTCCACCCAAAGGGGATTGCGTGATAATGTTGGTCTTTTCGTGATAGCTTATGTTCATTAAAGCTATATATTACCTTTATTATTTATTCTAATGCATTCCTGTTTTGTTCCAATAATGACCTTCTTTATGAACAATCGTTCTGCTTCTATTGAGATTCTGAATGAGTCTAATTTTAAGAAATGGAAGAAAGACTTAGAGTTTTCATTGAGATTGCTGATCTTGACATGACATTGTATGAAACCAAATCTGTGATCAATGATTAGAGTACACTTGAAGAGAAAGGAAAATTAGCTAAGTGGGAGAGGAGTGACCGACTTAGCTTGTGTGATATGAAGATGACCATTTTCGAACATCTGATAAGTGGATTACTTGAGAAATAGAATGCTAAAGAATATCTTTTTGCTATTGGAGAGAGGTTTCAGGTATCTGATAATGCTGAATCCGGATATTTAATGAAACAACTCACGAACATGAAATATGATAACAATGGGAGTGTTAGGGAGTTCATTCTTAAGATGGTTCATATCCAAACCAAACTAAAATCCCATGACATTGACCTGAATGAGAATTTCATTGTGTCCCATGCCTTAAACTGCCTACATGATGAGTTCGCTCAAATCAAAACTACTTATAACACCTTTGGTGATAAATGGATTGCCAATAACCTCATTACTAAATGTGTAGCTGAAGAAGAGAAACTCAAGAAGGAAAGAAATGATATAGCCATCCTGACTTTTCATGTTAAACCCCATTCTGGTAAGAATTCTTGGAAAAATAAGAAAAATACTCATAGTGTTTCTCATAGATATCCTAAATTTAGGAAACCAAGTAATGGTCAACACCATAATATATGAGGTCTTAAGCTTGTTGGTGTAAGGAAAAAGGGCATAAGAAAACTGTTTTTCATGCTTTTAAAGCTTGATTAGGAAACAATAACAAATCTGGAAAGGTTCAGAAACCAACGGAGACCAAACTTGAGGGAAAACAAACTCAGGGTAGGAGATATTCTTGAAGTAATTGTGGAGCTAGTGGGAGATATCAACTTGGTTCTAGGAAGTGGTTTTGAACTTGTTTTGAAAGATACATTGTATGTACCTTCTTTTAGGAGGAATTTAATTTCAGTATCTTCTTTGGATAGACTTGGATTTCTGTTTACTATTTATGATGGCAAAATAAATTTGATGTTGAATTCTCAAGTTGTTGGTAATGGTATCTTGTTAGATGGTTTATATAAGTTGTTTTTGGATTGTGATAATATTTACTCATCCTTGGATTATGAGAAGCATTAGTTCATAGTAAATATGTTCTAGAAAACATCTTTTGAGCTTTGGACAGGTAGAAAATCCAGTTTGAACCATCTCTGTGTCTGGGGTTGCCCCACAGAGGTTAAAATGCATATTCCCTTTGAAACAAAGCCTGACAAAAAAAAACGAGTCGTTATTTTTTATTGGATATCCAGATCGAGCTAAAGGATACAAGTTCTTCTGTCCGGGTAGAGGTGATAAAATTGTGAAGTCCATGCATGCAAAACTTCTTGAGTTCGATGTTACTGAGACTGTCATTACATATGATACTATTTTTTCTATTATACTTGACGTTGCTACTTTGCCACTGCCTAATTTTGATAATGCTAGCTCGTCCACTACTCATGGAGGTTTAACTAAAAATGAGAATATGGCTGAACATCTAGTTGAAAATGTGGTTGAACCACTTATTGATAATGTAGTTGATCTTCCTATTACAATTGAGGTTGCACAATCTGATGAGCTAGTTGAGCAAATTCATCTTAGAAGGTCAGTAAGACAAAAGCAACCTGCTATCCCAGATGATTTTGTAGTTTATCTTAGTGAGGATGCTTATGATGTTGGTATTGTTATTGATCCTATAAATTATCTAGAAGTTATCACTTGTTCTCAATCTAGCATGTGGACATATGCAATGCATGATGATATAAAATTCATGGCAACTAATTGAGAACTAATGGAGTTACCAAGAAGCTGTAAGGCGATTGACTACAAGTGAATATTCAAAACAAAGAAGAACTCAAAAGGTAAAATTAAGAGGTTTAAGGCAAGACTTATAGCTAAAGGTTTCACACAAAAGGAGGGGATTGATTTGAATGAAACTTTTTCTCCTGTTTCCACTAAAGACTCTTTTAGAATCGTTATGATCCTTCTAGCATATTTTGACTTGAAATTGCATCAGATGGATGCTAAGACTGCTTTTCTGAATGGTGACCTTAATAAGGAGGTGTACATGTATCAGGCTGAGAGTTTTGTGACAAGTGGCAATGAGCATTTGGTTTGTAAATTAAGAAAATCTATTTATGGTTTTAAACTGTCTTTGAGACAATGGTACTTGAAATTTGATGAGGTGGTGACTTCATTGGATTTTGAAAAAAATAAAGTTGATCAGTGCATCTATCTTAAGATCAGTGGGAGCAAATTCATCTTTTTTGTACTATATGTTGATGATATTTTGCTTGCTAGTAGTGATTTTGGTCTACTTCATAATACCAAACTTATGCTAACCAAATTCTTTGATATGATAGATCTTGGTGAAACATCCTTTGTGTTGAGAATTGAAATACACAGAGATAAATCACGAGGTGTACTTGACTTATTACAAAGAGCTTATATCGATAGAGTCTTAGAGATGTTTAATATGCAGAACTGTAAGCCGACTTTTTTCTAAAATGAAAATAAAGCCGAATTTTTTCAAAATAAAAAAAATTGATTTTTTTTGAAAATACAAACAAAATGATATTTTCTAAAAATAAAAGTAGTTGATTTTTTTTTAAAATAAAAAATAATGATTATTTTCAAAAATAAAAGAAAACATTTTTTTTCAAAAATAAAAAAGCCAATTTTTTACGAAAAAAAATTATTTTTTTCGAAAATAAAAAGCCAATTATTTTTTTGCGAAGAATAAAAAAGGTTGTTTTTTTTAAAATAAAAATTAGTCAATTTTTTCCCAAAACAAAAATTAAGTTGATTTTTTAAAAATAAAAAAAAATTAATTTTTTTCAAAAATAAAAAATTAATTTTTTTCTGAAAAATAAAATCGATTGATTTGAAAAAAAAATCAATTGTTTCCAAAAATAAAAAGTATATTTCTTTTGAAAAAAAACTATTATTTTTGAATAAAAAATTATTTTTTCCAAAAATTAAAAAATTTAAATTTTTTGAAAAAATTGTTAAGTTTTTTCTAAAAAAAAATAAACTTTTTTTTTGAAAATATTGGAGCCTCTAGTCTACTTGAATTTTAAGAGCGTTTGATTTAAGAATTTACATATTTTGGTTCTTTAAAATTTTGATCCACTAAATTTTTTGGGTCTTAAATGTTAAGTCAGAGCCCCTTAGATTGAGAGCTCAATCAATAATTTGAACTTGAAGGTAAATAAACTTGTGAATTTCTTCTACCTCTGTAGGACTGAACAATCACCAGCGTGGACCCAATACTACATAGACTAAAAACAAAAATGTCTCTAATTCCTTGCATGCGTCTTAATATTACTGAAAAACCTTAACTTTAAAAGTACATAATAATTTTGCTGACACAAAAATAATATATAAAAAATAGACTCAGAATACTTACTATATATAATGATGCAAAATTTGACCGAAATACCTATATCAAACATAAATAATAGATGAAGTCCACTTTCAACAATGGTAGGTACTAATTTATTCGGTAAGAGTTGTTTTCTAGTTTAGCCGTCATTCAAAAAAAAATCTATATATGTCTTGTTCCATGGCCTCTTATTCAACAACAATCAAAAGATTGAGAAAAGTGAGGCATAAAGCTAAAAGAAATAAGAATGGAAGTAGCACAAGGAATGCACATGAAAGGAGGTGATGGAGAAGAAAGTTATGCAAACAACTCAATTATTTTTCAGGTATGTATCGTTTTTATTTTTTATCAGTATCATAACATCTGTATTAACCAAAGTCGCGATGCGACTGTGAACTTTATGTTTGACTAATATTTTAAATTTTATTGTATTATAGGGAAATGTGATTTCTTCTACAAAGCTCATAAGGGAGGAAGCCATAACTAGCTTATACTCCAGCACACTCCCCGGAAGCCTTGCAATTGCAGATTTAGGTTGTTCTTGTGGACCAAACACTTTGTCTGTGGTATCAGAAGTTATCCATGTTGTGGAGAACCTTAGCAAAAAGTTGAATCATTCATCTCCCGAATACAAAGTATATTTGAACGATCTTGCAGGAAATGACTTCAACAGCGTCTTTAGATCACTCGATAACTTCAAAGAGAAGCTACGAGATGAAACAAAAACTAAAATAGATCGCTGCTATTTCTTTGGAGTCCCTGGTTCTTTCTATGGAAGACTTTTTCCTGACCGGAGTTTGCATTTCGTCCATTCTTCTTACAGCGTTCATTGGCTGTCTAAGGTTCCTGAAGGAATAGAAAATAGTAAGGGTGCCATTTACATCAACGAAACGAGTCCTTTGAATGTTACTAAAGCTTACTATAAGCAATTTGAAAGAGACTTCTCAGTTTTCATCAAGTGTCGCGCAGAGGAAATAGTTGAAGGAGGTCGCATGGTGTTATCGATTTTAGGAAGAAGAGGTGATGATCCATTCAGTAAGGAAAGTTGTGACCTATTGAATCTTTTGGCCACTGCTCTTAATCACATGGTCTTAAAGGTACATAAATATGTCACATTCAGTTTTTAGTTTAACCAGAGATTCTAAATTCGAATCCCGCTGATCTAGACATGAATATTAATTGTTTTGTTGAATGTTATATAGGGACTTATTGACGAAGATAAAGTGAATACTTTCAATATCCCAAATTATTATCCATCTCGAAATGAAGTGAAGTTGAGTATTCTCGAGGAAGGATCATTTGCGATCAATCATGTGGAGTTCTCAGAAGTAGATTTAAATAATTCTGGTGAATCATTACATGACAGTGGATATAATGTTGCGCAAGCTATAAGGGCTGTGTTTGAACCTTTGCTAGTTAGTCACTTTGGTGAAGCTATCATCGACGATGTTTTTCAGCGATATCACGAAATCGTGGTAGATCAAATGTCCAGGGAGAAAATGCAGACTGTTTACTTCACCATATCATTGACAAGGAAAGCACAATAAGGAGGAAATTTGTTTTGTATTGTGGGTTTCAAAACAACAGAACAAT
The DNA here is from genome assembly GCA_963859935.3 of Lathyrus sativus. Lineage (NCBI taxonomy): Eukaryota > Viridiplantae > Streptophyta > Magnoliopsida > Fabales > Fabaceae > Lathyrus > Lathyrus sativus. The sequence continues at coordinate 19,791,007 of OZ012738.1, read as the reverse complement.
TTAAGATTGATATGTTGGTTTGTTTGCTTTGTTTTTTCTTAGTAATTGTATTCTATGAATTGTTATGTAAGCCAAGAATAAGAATTACGTGAAGATTATCAGTTGTTGTACTTTGATAATGAGTAATAATGTTATTTATATTTGGAATTATGCTCTTTGTTTTTAGTAATTATAATTCATCTACGGGTGAAACATAAAATTTATTTTGAAATTGTATTTTTAAGTGTCATACCTATAGTCGAAATTATGTATGTTTGTATAGGTGGATAAACATTTAACTTGAAAATAAACTAATCCAATAAGTTATCGATGATTTACTCGTATTTATTTGTGACAGGTTTTTACTCTCTTTTTTGTGAGTATGAAAACCAAAGAAATGTGTGGGTCTTTTTTTTTTTTTTTATAATTTTTTTTATATTAAATAAATACCCAAATTAACCCACTTTTCCACCTATTTCTCAAACTAACCCATTTTCATAAAAAATAAAAATTCAATAAAGAGTAGTCGTCAATCCAATTGCAATAGTATACAAACACATTAGAATAATCACCAATACAATTGGCAATAGTATACAAACACATTAGAATAGTCACCAATTCAATTGGCGACTATGTACATTTTCTCTCCTATGTGTTTGTACACTGTCGCCAATTGGATTGGCGACTACTCTTATATGTTTGTACGCTGTCGCCAATTAGATTGACGACTCCTATTTGTTGAATTTTTTTTAAAAAAGTGAGTTAGTTTGAGAAATAAGTGAAAAAATGGGTTAGTTTGGAAAATGAGTGAAAAGTGATTTAATTTAGGTATTTATTTGAAAAAGTTGGTTATTTGAGTAAAATTTTTGCTACACGGTGACTACAATGTTATTTTGTCTTGATCATCATGTCATCTATATATAGAAATACTTGCATGAAAACAAACTTAAATTTATATCATTAGAAATATCCAATAAAATTTTAAATTTAATTTCTTTTTTAATTGAATTGAAAGGGTGATTATGATAACATGAGAGAGAAAAATTATTTTGGATTTTTAATTAATAAGAAAATGTGATTGGTGTTTGTAAAGTCACGTCTTATGTTCGTTTTCATGCAATTATTTTTCATCTATATAAATTTTTATTTTTCTTTGTATATGCTTTCTGAAGAACATGTTTATCAGATGTTGTTATGATGTGACACTAATTTTCAAATCGAAGGTTACGATCTTATAACGATAATTGTAAGTGTTTGTCATTAACGTTGTGAACTGAGCGTCTACTAGATCCGCAATTATCTAGTTGTATTTATAATATGTGTTCATAAAACTCATCATCTGGTATCTGGAGCGATTCATGTATCAATCTATCTATGTTGGAAAAAGGATATGGGTCCTTAGGGCATCCCTCGTTGAGGTCGGAGAAGTTGACGCACATCTATCACTTCCTTCTTGCGTTTTTTTACCACTACTACATTAGCTAAATATGATGGTATTTTATCTCGTTGATGAAATTAATGTGCTAATCGATCCCATTTAGTGAGATAAAATTTGGTTGTTGTTGATGAAGTTAATGTGCCTTAGATGAAGAACTTTTTCTTCCATTTCATTTCTTTACTCTTCATTCGTTCTTTATTTTCTCTTAGATACTAGCTTAATGGTTGTCACATTGGCCAACTTGTGGCTTCTAGGAGTTTCTACATTCTTCCTTAACAAGGTAAAGATGTTCCTTTCTTCTCCCTCATTTAGCGCGGTGCCCCTAGGTTCATGACTTGATGGGGTTCTTCTCCTATCTGAATTTCTTTTATATCTTTGATGGAAAATCTGACCTCTCCAAAGTCTTCATGTGGATCTAAGACTGCCACATATGACACAACTATTCAGTGGGGGCACTAGAAATGTACAGTAAGAAGGTGAAATGAAGCCTTGGTGCGGTGGAGCAAGCTTCTCATACGACAGAGAGAGGGTAGACATGCAAGGTTAACACTCCAACGTCCAAGTCAGTCACTGAGTCAAAATAGTATGAGAGTGAATTATAACGTATGATTCCTTATAGGTGAGGAGAAGCTAGAAATCCCTTCACTTTTCAGCATGGTATGCAGGGGGCGTTGAATGATATCTAATGACAAATCATCGTCAATGGTGTGGGTCAAGTACGAGTCATAAGGTAGAGAGTGCATTGAGCCTCCAATACATTATTTCAATTCTTGGGCCTTTGCTCGACACCAAATAGAATGAAAATTAAATCGTTTTTATTTTCGTTTCAATTTAAGTTTTTATAGATTTTAAATGAAATTACAGATAAAGAATGAGAAAAAGAAAAAAGATGAAAAAAATCCTATGTATTATTAGTAATAATTCATATTTTATTATATTACTTTCTTAAGCTCATAAGTTTGTTAGAGGGTATTTTAGTATTTATCTTATTCTAGTAACCCTAGTTTTAGCTTATAAATAGGGTGACAATCATTGTAACTCTTAATCCTGTTTCTTCTGCCGTCATTCTTAATAGAATATTTCTACCTTTCATCATTTATTCTACCTTTGCACCAACAATTGGTATCTAGAGCTCCGGTTCAGATTCATTAGGAAACACGGGAAACACGAGTGAACGTGAGGTCTTGTGTGTTTGATTTTGATTCTTAGATTCGTGTTGAATCTTGAACAAAATCTGATCAGAATTTTATTCTGTGGGTTGGGAAACACTGTGTGAGAAATCTGAGTGTATTGTGCAAGGTAGAAGATGAACGGAAACGGCAACATGAACACCAAACTTCCAGTATTTGATGGTAAAAACTGGAATCGTTGGATGATCCAAATGCGTGTACTATTTGGTGCTCAAGATGTTCTAGATCTTGTCACTGATGGTTATGTTCCAGTAGCAGCAGATGCAACTGATGAACAGAAAAACGCGCAAAAGGAAGTAAGGAAGAAGGATCAGAAAGCATTGTTCTTCATTCATCAATGTGTGGATGTAAACGTGTTTGAGAAGATTGCAGACTCTACAACAGCAAAGGCTGCATGGGACACTCTGGTGAGATATTATGGTGGTGACGAATCAGTGAAGAAGGTGAAGCTTCAGTCCTTGAGAAAGCAATATGAGAATCTCAACATGAAGAATAATGAGAAAGTTTCTGAATACATCTCCAGAGTGATTCTGATCACTAATGAGATGAAGGCATGTGGAGAAACTCTTTCTGAAGAAACAATCATGGAGAAAGTGTTGAGATCCCTTACTCCTCAATTTGATTACATTGTGGTAGCAATAGAACATTCCAAAGATCTGAGCACAATGAGAATTGAAGAGCTGCAGAGCAGTTTAGAAGCGCAAGAGTTGCGTTTGACTGAGAGAACCTCTGAAAGGGAAGTAGAGAAGCAGGCTCTGAAAGCAACTTCTGATAGGAGGTATCAGAAGCAGTCAGAAGCCAAGAGAAGATCTGATGGTGGTCAGAAGTCAGAAACCTCAACCTCTGATAGACAAAAGAATGCTCAGAAGGGAAAAGAGAAGTATGACAAGAAGAAGATCCAATGTTACTGTTGTAAGAAGTTTGGTCACTTTGCTAGAGATTGTTGGTCAAACAAGGAGAAGAAATCAGAAGAAGCAAATATAGCCAGAAGTTCTGATGACGAATCTGTGCTATTGATGGCCTCTGAATCTGATGATCTGACAGACTGGTGGTATATGGACACTGGCTGTTCAAATCATCTTACTGGAAACAAGAAATGGCTGGTTGACTTTGACTCTGAAAAGAGAACAAAGATCAGATGTGCTGATGACAAATATCTTAATGCAGAAGGTATGGGAAATGTCAGAGTGATTCTGAACAATGGGAAAACAGCATTGATTCAGAACGTGTGGTATGTACCTGGCATCAGAAGCAATTTGATGAGTGTGGGACAATTAATTGAGAAAGGCTTTTCAGTTACCATGAAGGACAATCTTCTGAAGTTGTATGACTGCAATCAGAAGTTGATTATGGAGTCAGAACAGGGAAGGAATAGAACATTCAAGGTGAATGTCAGAACTGCAGACTCAGAATGTCTTAGTGTAACATGTGCTGAGAAGGAGAGTGAGTTGTGGCACAGAAGATTTGGTCATTTGAATTTCAGAAGCTTACAACATCTGAATTCAAAGAAATTGGTACATGGAATTCCTGCAATTAAGAAGCCTGAAAAGTCATGCAAAGTTTGCATGGAAGGAAAACAACCAAGATTGCCATTTGCATCAGAAGTTGTTCCAAGAGCAAAACATGCCTTGGGAGTTGTACATTCTGATGTGTGTGGTCCATTTCCAGTAGCATCAATTGGAGGGAATAAATACTTTGTGTTATTTGTTGATGAATTCACATGAATGACATGGGTATCCCTTATTAAATTCAAACATGAGGTGTTTGATGAATTCAAGAAGTTCAGAATGAAGGCTGAGAATTAGAGTGGTCAAAAGTTGAAGATTCTTAGAACTGATGGTGAAGGTGAGTATAACTCCAAAGAGTTCCAGAAGTTCTGTGAGGAGAATGGAATTGAGCATGAGGTTATTGCTCCTTATACCCCTCAACACAATGGTCTTGCTGAAAGAAGAAACCGTACTTTGCTTGATATGGTGAGAAGCATGCTAAAGGAGAAGAAGCTTCCTCAGAAGCTCTGGGGAGAAGCTGTTGCCACTGCAACGTATGTACTCAACAGATGTCCTACGAAGAAGTTGAAGGAAATAGTTCCTATGCAGAAGTGGACTGGAGACAAGTAAAGTGTTAGTCATCTGAAGGTGTTTGGTTCTGTTTGCTATAAACATGTTCCAGAAGCCAGAAGACAGAAGCTGGATGATAGAAGCAAAGTGATGATTCTGATAGGGTACCACAGTACAGGTGCATACAAGCTCTATTGTCCAGAAACCAATAAAATTGAATTCAGCAGAGATGTGATTGTGAAGGAATCAGAAGTTTGGAATTGGGATAAGTCTCAATCTGATTCTGATGTTAGAACCTCTGAAGAAAGGCCAGAGTTAAGAATTTCTGAAGTTGAAGTAAACCCTGATATTGACTCTGACTCTGATACTGATTCAAACTCTGAAGAAGACTCAGAAGATGAAGGTGACCCAGATGACCCAGACTCTGATGATTCAGACTCTGATGGCAATCCAGATCTTGGTGGCAATTCAGACTCTGGAAATATGCCAGACTCTGAAGATGGTCAAAGCCCTGGAGGTCAATCATCTGAAGCTAGAAACTCTGAAGCTCAAGACTCTGAACAAGTTCAGAGACCACAAAGAATCAGAAGCGTTCCCAGAAGATTTGCAGAATTTGACATGCTGCAAGACACTGAAGTAGACTCTGAAGGAGAAGTTATTCAGTGTGCCATGTTAGTAGACTCTGAACCTATAAGTACAGAAGAGGCTCTTAAGCAGAAGCTCTGGCTGAAGGCCATGAAAGAAGAACTTGATGCTATAGAGAGAAACAAGACTTGGAAGCTGACAGAACTTCCAAAGGACAAGAAAGCCATCAGCGTTAGATGGGTTTTCAAGCAGAAGTTAAAGCCAGATGGCTCAATTGGCAAACATAAAGCAAGGTTGGTAGCCAGAGGATTTCTACAGAAACCTGGGCTGGATTATTCTGAAGTGTTTGCACCTGTAGCAAGACATGAAACAATCAGAATGGTGATTGCAATAGCTGCTAACAGGAATTGGCCTCTGATGCATTTAGATGTAAAATCTGCATTTCTGAATGGTCCATTAGAAGAAGAAGTTTACGTGTCACAACCTCCTGGATTTGTGAAAAAGAATCAGGAAGGGATGGTGTACAGATTATACAAAGCTCTATATGGATTGAAACAAGCGCCCAGAGCTTGGAATCAGAAGATTGATTCATTTTTCAAGAAGCAAGGCTTTCAGAAATGTGAGATGGAGTACGGTGTCTATGTTCAGCATACTCCTGAAGGCAATATGACTCTGGTATGTTTATATGTTGATGATATACTGCTGACTGGAAGTTCTGAACAGAAGATAGCCAAGTTCAAGAAGGTTCTAATGAATGAATTTGAAATGACTGACCTAGGCAAAATGACATACTTTCTAGGGATGGAGTTCAGATATTCTGAGAAAGGTATCATTTTGCATCAGCTCAAGTATGAATTAGAACTTCTGAAGAGATTTGATCTGAAGAATTGTAAGATGGCTGTCACACCTTCTGATACAAATCAGAAACTGGATTCAGACTCTGAAGGAAAGGATGTGGATGCTACAACCTTGAAACAGTTGGTTGGTTCTCTGAGGTATCTGTGCAATACCAGACCAGATATTTGCTACTCAGTTGGGATGGTTAGTAGGTTCATGAGTAAACCTAAGTGGTCCCATTACCAAGCTGCTGTCAGGATTCTGAGGTATATCAAAGGAACTCTGAAGTATGGAGTGTTATTTCCCTCTGGAGGAAATAGTGAGTCAGAACTTCTGAGTTATTCAGACTCTGATTGGTGTGGAGACAAAGTTGACAGAAAAAGTACCTCTGGGTACTTGTTCAAATTTCTGGGAGGTCCTATTTCTTGGTGTTCCAAGAAGCAACCTGTTGTGGCATTGTCAACCTGTGAAGCTGAATACATTGCAGGTGCTGTTACTGCATGCCAAGCTGTGTGGATTCTGAATCTGTTGCAGGATCTGAAGATTAAAGTAGACAAACCTCTGAAGTTGATGATTGACAACAAGTCTGCAATCAATCTTGCCAGAAACCCAGTGTTGCATGGGAGAAGCAAGCATATTGAGACCAAGTATCATTTTCTGAGACATCAAGTTCAGAGTGGAGTGTTAGAAGTTGTACACTGCAGCACTCAGAAGCAGTTGGCAGATGTTCTGACGAAAACTATCAAGACTGATCAATTTCTCAGATTAAGGGATGAAATTGGTGTTACAAGTTTTGATGGAATATGAATTAAGGGATGGTATTAGTAATAATTCATATTTTATTATATTACTTTCTTAAGCCCATAAGTTTGTTAGAAGGTATTTTAGTATTTATCTTATTCTAGTAACCCTAGTTTTAGCTTATAAATAGGGTGACAATCATTGTAACTCTTAATCCTGTTTCTTCTGCCGTCATTCTTAATAGAATATTTCTACCTTTCATCATTTATTCTACCTTTGCACCAACATGTATGAATGGTTTACCGTTAAATTTAATAGATTTTCAAAATTCAAAAATATATATTAATAAAAAGATTGAATAGTTAAAATTTTAAAAAATAATAAGATTTATTAATACGCAACAATATTGTCACATCTTAAATATTTAAAATTAAAATTAATATAATAATTCAATTAATTGAGAGATTCAAAATTAAAAAAAATAAATATATAACGCTAAAATAAAACAAATAGTTGATTTAAAAGGCTAAAATTTTAATTAAACAAAAAAAAATCTATTTTTTTGTACCAAATAATATTTACAAAATATTCCACTGACGAATTCTTTTCTTTGACTCAATTCCGATCACGAATTCTTTTCTTTTTGACTCAATTCCGCACACTTACTTAGAATGAGACATACAATGAATGTAGTTAACTTATTTTCATAGAAAAGACAAAGAAGATAAAAACAAAATGCTTATAATTTTCAAACCCATGTTGCTAAAGAGCAAAGAAACATAATTTATAGTATTTAATAGTATTATATATTTATGTTCGACGAACATGGTTCAAAAAATAAGAATTGAAAATTTTATAACGTTGTCTAGTCAATGAATTAATATACTCCAAAATAAGAGTTGGAGTATTATTTATACAAAACAAATAAATTTTATTGAGAATTTTTTAATGTATCTTATATGTTTTTAGTCATTATATAAAAATATTTAAATATTTTTAAATTTTAAAAATATATTTTCGGACGCACTAAACTTTGATTAAATGTTAGAATATTCTGGAGATACTGTTAGTCTTTAATTTCAACACCCAGGTGAAAACGTTGGGTTTGTTAGGTGAAAGACAGTATTTTCAATTATGGGGATGCTACCGGGATTTCGATCAGATGGACAATTCGACAGGCAAGGATCTTTTGAAGTTTGAATTCGAATCTTGGAGGGAAATACAGTTACTTTCCGCCCAATAGAAGGAGGCACGTGGCATTGTTTCAAGTAATCAAAGCATGCAGAATGACATTTGGTTTAATCTAGTCCATTGAGTCATTAAGAGCGATTATGTCGACTGGCTATAAATAGTGGCTTAATTTAGGATTTTTTGGTGTGTTCATTTTGTACAAGTCACTCAGAAAATTACTCAAAGTACCCAAGTCAAAGTGAGAAAAGAGTCATAACTGAGAATGTACGTGTTGGAATACCATTTCTTTATTATAATGCATTGAAATTCTTCTTTCCTTTTATAAGAATCTTCTCTTGTTTTACTGCTTTTGTGCAAGTTATATTTCTTGATCTTTACTTTTTGCTTAGAATCGTTATCCTTCTCGCCCCAAATTACTTTCCCTTTCTATTTGTTTTACTGCCAAAACCTTTTTTTTATAAATAATTTTCAATACTATCGAAATGCTTATCCTTCTCTTTTAAATTCTATTTAATTTTAAACTCAGATTAGCTATGATTTAGTTTGGTCGATCCTGCAAGTTAAAACTAGTCTCGAAGATTTGTTAGATCAGCGGTTGTTCTCCAAATTTCACGACGAACAAATACATCTCCGATAATTTTACGAAGATGTATCTCCATAACCTATCAGAACAAATCTCCTCATATTATGTTTTTTTTTTACGTGTATGCAGATACAAATTTAAACCATACAATTAAAATGGAAACAATGACGTACATAATTCTAAATGGTCCAAAAATATTGTATATAAATAAAAGATCAATAAATGTCGAAAAAGTCGAGAACATTGATAAAGTAACATGATGTCAAAATAGAATACAATCCATAGTGCTACTACTATACATGTTGAGAAAAACGATTCCAAAATAACAAAGTATAATCGATTTCTTGATCAGCAAGAAACACACAAGGGTAAGAAAAAGAGGAAAACAAGAAGAACACAATGAAATTGGTTATAAACTGTTATTCTTTACTTTTTCTTTTAAACAAAATAAAGTGTTACAAAATAACAAATAACCTCTCTCACCTTAATTAGGATTTGCACCACACCACAAAGATGAGAGGCTAGCATGTTATTTATAAGAAACTAACATACTAACTGTTCTGGACTGGGCCGGGACCTGCCCCTCAGTCGGGCAGGCCCAACCTAACATTGCGTTTGGAGGCCTAATAAGGCCCAATACTCCCATGTCGTGCACGAGCCATATATGTCAGGCAGACAACTCTCTTGACAGGGAGACTCACACGTTTCTGACACGTTCACCACGTGCTCCCCCACGTGGGGACACGTCATCAGATAACTACGCACCTCTGAAAGAGTTAGTTAGCCCACCTTCTGAAAATCACGGGACAATTGATCTAGGGAGAAGACCACGTGCTGGTCTTCACTACACTACGTAAGCCCTGACAGTTACTTGGGTTGGGTATGACAGTCTAGCCAAATGCGATGTAATCGTTGGCCCGCGCTGGGGTCTCTCTATAAATACCCTATTTCACTAGAGAGTCATGTATCTATTTCTCTACTCCTATTTCTCTGTACCTGCTCTCTCATTCTTATCCTTTACTCACTTAAGCATCATAGTGCCTTGCAGGTACACCCCCTTCTTCTCCCTAACTCCGGCAAAAGCAACAATCCAACGACGCGTGGCAGGCCATTGATCCTTTCTGATCAGGTAAGATCACTAACCTAATGGAATTTTACACACAAGTCCATTACACAAGCTAATTTTAACAATTAGGCTTACAACCAATGTCCAATTCGACATGCTAACACTCCTAGCACACTTCAACTTCAACATGTGAACAGTCTTTGACGACATGCTAAGATTCTTTCGAACTGTCGAACCAAGAAGTTACTCTTCGACCATACTAGATTTTGATCCAATATCTTACAAATCTCCACCTTGGAACAAACTATATAACATCAAAAGAACAAACTAGCATTCTTCATGCAGCTTTATCAACTGCATACAGTGGAAGAACTTGCAACTTGTTAATGTCTTGATGATCATATCAACAACATTATAATCTGTTGAAACCTTTAGCACTTGGATTTCTCCATGCTCGATTACCCCTCTGAGGAAATGCAACCTCACGTCGATGTGGTTGGTTCACTCATGATAGACTAAATTCTTTGACAGGTGTATAACACTTTGACTATCACATTTAACAATGATAACTCGAACTTGAAGTTTAAGCTCCTTAGCAAAACCTTCAAGCCATAATGCTTCTTTCACAGCTTCAGTGAGAGCGATATATTCAGCTTCAGTGGTTTATAAGGAAACAACCTTCTGAAGTGTTACTTTTCAACTGATAGTTGTGCCAAACATAGGGAACACATATCCAAAAATAGATTTTATGGAATCTATACAAGCTGCATAATCATAGCCGATACACCATTCAATTTCTGCTTTACTATATTCACCACATGCTCCACCATAAATCACAACTTTGTTCAGAGAACCATTTATGTACCTTAGAATCCACTTCAATGCTTGCCAGTGAACCTTTCGAGGATTCGTCATATACATGCTTACAAGACTTACTGCATATGCTATGTCGGATGTATAAACCATAACATACATCAAAGAACCTACTATGATAGCATATGGCATGCTATTCATATAAGCTCTTTCGACCTCAGTATTGGGACACTAATTTGTACTCAGCTTGAATTAAGGGTTTGTCAGAGTTAGAACAGGCTTTAAATTTGACATACCAAACTTGTCGAGAATCTTCTTCAGATATGCTTCTTGAGATAAGCATAATCTCGACTGCTTTTTATCTCTCCAGATGTCAATCCCAAGAATCCTAGATGCAACTCCCAGATCCTTCATATCGAACTCCTTATTGAGTTTATCCTTCACTTTTATTACATCCTCGACATTGTTGCTTGCTATGAGAATATCATCCACATAAAGCAACAAAATAAAAAATGAATTTCCTGGTTGGAATATGAAGTAAACACAATGATCAAACTGACTTCTAATGAAACCTATGTGTGCCATGGACTTGTCGAATCTCCTATTCCACTATCGAGGAGATGGTTTCAGTCCATATAAAAATCTATTTAACTTGCACACATAATGTTCCTTTCTCTTTTCTGCATGCCCTTCAGGTTGCCTCATCAGGATTGTTTCATCTAGATCTCCTTACAAGAAAGTAGTCTTCACATCCATTTGTTGTAGTTCCAGGTTGAATTGTGCCACCATGGCAAGCAAAAATTGAATGAACCTGTGCTTGACAACAAAATAGAATACATCATTGAAGTCGACACATTCTTTCTGAGTGAAACCCCTTACGACCAATCTTGCTTTGCATCTCTTCGATGTCACTCATTCAATTCTTTCCTTAACTTTGAAAATTCATTTACAACTGTCTAATTTGGATTCAGTAGGTCTCTTGATCAGTTCCCAAGTGTGGTTATCATGAAGAGACTTCATCTCATCATCCATGACCTTCAACCATTCAGTCTTATTTATACTTCTCATAACTTCCTCATAGTATCTAGGTTCTTCGTCTAGAACCTCACTTGCAGAAATTTAGGCATAAGCTATAAGATCGACATTCTTGTTCATTGAGTGACTTATTTCTTGATGCACTCCCTCAGGGTCATATGGACGAGGTAGTTTACCAGAAGGCCTCCACTGAAATCAATATTCTTCCAGTAATAATTGACCTAAGCGATAAGGAAAGGATGTAACAGATTTGGCCTAAAGAGCTCCCGTTCAACGGGCAAAGATCCTTTGGTGCTTATAAGAGGCGTTCTAGTGTCAGATTTACACTAGTAATTAACTTTAAACTTGTTGTATCTTCAAAATCATCCCAACAAGTATCACACTTGCGGTGAGAGATATAGGCGGTATTAGATCGAAAAGTAGATCATGAATCTTCGTCATGATCTCCAAGAAAATTGCCTTCACTTTCAAGTAATTCTAGTGTAGATCTGGATTTAGATCTAGGATCCTTTCTTCTCTTACTCCGCAGGATTCTCGAGGGACTCAGAGATTTGGAAATGCGACGAATCATAGTTGAAACGATTATTAATTAGATCTAATATGATAGATCTTTGTGTACGATTCTGAATGCTCTTAATTCGATGATCTGAGACAGTTATAAACAGGCAAATCTTGGATTTGAAATCCTAGAAATGAGAAGTCATTTCCCAGTAACTATTTCGTTCAAGAACTAGCAATGGATGTAGTTCTTAAACTAAACCTCTTGAAACAACAGTGTTAACAGGAACGGAAGTATTTTAGGAAATAATTTCAACACTTATTTTATTTGGTATTTTATTTAAATACATTGATTATTCTAAAAAAAAAATTCCAAGATTTCCATAAAATTCTTCATCATTATTATATATATAATTATCTTTATCTATGTGTCAAGTCAAATTTGATTAGGCTATATCCCAATCCTATATTTTACACGGTGTGTTTGAGGTTTTTTTTTTCATCTAATGTTGTCAGCCAGATATTTGTTATTTGTTATGAATATATTTCAACTTATTTATTTAATTGATAATAATGTTCAATTATATTGTCTAACATTTAAAATATCTTGCCATTTATTACTGATTAACCACATGCATACTAGTGTCCTATTCACATCTTTTCATAATGATGATAACCACTATGAATCTATTTCTTTTTCTTTTGATTTTTTATCTAACTTCATGTTTTACAAAACTACATATATCTTCTCCATAAAATAAAAAAATCTACCTATCTCTTCTCCATGAGGCTCACACTAAAATTCATAAGTCTATTTAGTATTACTATAATAATAATGCCAATAATATCAATAATAATAATAATGAAAAAATACATTAAACTAAAATAAATAATACAATTTTTTTTCAATCTCAATATTCATAAATATTAAACATTAGAAAAATAGTTACACCTTTTCATCATTATAAAAACTAAAAGATATATAACAAATTTCAAAATAGAAGAGAGAAAATTAATAAAAATCAAAAGAAGTGAAAAATGTTAAAAAATTGTCCATGTTGTTTAACTTTTTCCGTCTACTTGTTGGTAGATCTTGAACTTGTAAAAAAAGAAAGATAAAACTTACACTTTTAATATTGATTTAAAGTCTTTTTTTCGTCTTTGTACAAATTTACAATCTGAAAAAAGAAAAAAGAAAAAGATAAATTAATCAATAAAACATTAATGAAGATAAAAAGATAAGGGAAAATGAAGATGAAGAAAAACAAAGAAAAATGTGAGAGATGCATCAAACAGAGAGAAAAAAGAGAAAGTAAAGTGGTTGAAATTTTTTTTGAGAGTGTGAGAAAATATAATAAGAGAAAAAATTTGCAATTATGTGGAAGAAAACTTCTTTTACGTCTTATATAAAATATATAAAATGATCTGCCCAATTTAATAACAATACTAATAATATCCGATAAATAAATGAGAAAAGACTAAAAATTAACCAAAATTAATAGGTGTTGGCAAAAAATGAGAGTATTGATACCTTAAAAAACAAAACCATCCAAAATTAATGAAAACATGAAAAAAAAATTATAATAAAATTAAGAGACAATAGCCTTGAAGAAGAATAAAGTTAAAATTGAAAAAGTAAAATCTTTAAATTCAGGAAGTGTTACGTGTTATCCCTAACTTTTTTGATGCTATTTTAATATATAGGGTAATGTTAACAAGGACACAAGTTAAAGTGATCTGACCTGATCAGGAGGGAATCACGATATGGCCACACGCCGTTGGACGGTACCTGTTCACCGGTGATGAGAAGGAGGAGGGGGGTGTACCTGCAAGACACTCCGATGCCAAAGTAAGAAATTGGGCAGAGTGGAAGCAAAAGTACAAAAAGGGGGCAAGAAGAGAGTTACCTGACCCTCTTGAGGAAGAGGGTATTTATAGAGAGACCCCAGCGCTGGGCCAACAGTCATTTGAGATGGGCTGGATGACCAGGCCCAACCCTAATGACTGCTAGGGCTTACGTGGCGTAGTGAAGACCAGAATGTGGTCTTCGCCCTAGTCCAACTACTCCTAGATCTCCGGAAAGTGGGTTTGACCTGCTCTTTCGGAGGTGGGCAGTTGGTTGATGACGTTTCCCCGCGGAGGGGAGCACGTGGAGAACGTGCACCGGGCACGTTGTTCTCCCCGCGGAGGGGAGCTCGCGAGATACCCCAGAGCGCGTTGTTCTCCCCGCGGAGGGGAGCTCGCGAGATACCCCAGAGCGCGTTGTTCTCCCCGCGGAGGGGAGGAACCACGACCGCGCTTTGGTGTGCTGGGGATGGTTCTGCTCGTCTGGTACGATGGGTGATGAGATGCTGTTGGATGCGCTGCTTGTGTCCGGCGACATGCTCTGCTCTTCTCGAGGGACGCACGTGCCCGGCGTGCCCGATTCGCCTGTTGGGCCGTACGTGGTATTGGGCCTGCCGAGGTCGGGCCCATACCGGAACAGGAGCCCCCCAAGTCGAAGCTCTGGGGAGAGAGCGAGGACTTAAGGTCGCTGTGTCGGAGAGAGAGCGATGACTCAAGGTCGCTGTGTCTGGGACGGGCACTCGTGCGGAGATCTCCGGTCGTCGGCGGAGCGGGGATAAAGCAGGTGAAGGGGCGCGACTGTCAGGTTGCCGCCACGTGTCGTGCGTTAAGCGGTCGTAGGGGCGGCTACCCTATGTCATTAATGAGCCTAGGGTCGCTTCGAATCCCACGCCGGGTTATAAATATGGGGGTCCCCGCTCATTCTATTATTTTTCACTCTGCTGTTGTGTCTGCGAAGCTCTGTCGTCTCTGCTCGTCCGCCGCTTTCCATCGATCGCCGCCGCGCCGTTTGATCTTTCCCTCCGTCCGTCGCCGTTACAAGTGAGTTCTCTTTTCCCTCCTCTTTTATTTCCGTCGTTTAATTGGAACGTGTGGTCGGGGCACGATGAATGCCCCGAGGAGGGACGCGAGACCCGCCGTGTCTGGCGAACTTTCTGATGAGTGTCCCGGGGAGGATCGGCTGGTTCCGATGAATGTCCCGAGGACGGGGGATTTTTCCGATGAATGCCCCGGGAACAAGTGCCTTTTTTGGTGGATGCTCCGGGGAGGTGCGCTTTTTCTGGTGACTGTCCCGAGGAGGGATGGCGGGTCGGTTTTAGATTCCCCGAGGAGGGTAGACGGGGAGCGAGTGTTTGTTCGTCGTTTTCCGGCCTTTGTCGCCCTTTCACTTGACCTGCGGTGGAAGGGTGGATTTGATCCTGGCTATCGAATTCACCGTTGTCCTCTGCTTTCAGGTGTAGATGTCGGCTCTGGTACCGGGGATAATGGTCGAAGACAACGAACCCGAGATTCCGGAGTATGACGATGAGCGCATTGCCCCGTCCGAGGAATGGGCGGCCGAGGAGCCGCTTTCTACCACGTCTTGTTTTGTGGCCGATGCGTCCGACGTGTACGCCACGGCCGAGGACACGCCTATAGGAGAGCCACAACATTGGCAGGTGTACCGACCAAAAGAACATCATCGTATCTGCTCGCGATATGGGCGGCGGATGTTCCCGATGCATGAGTTCTACTTTAAAGAAGCTCGGCTCCGGTTACCGTTCTTCGCCTTTCATCTGGGGCTTTTTGAGTGGTTGCGCCTTGCCCCGTCCCAACTGCATCCCAACGCCTTGGCTTTCATCCGGGCTTTCGAGGTGGTGTGTTTCTACCTCTCGGTGGAGCCGACGGTACCGTTATTTTTCCGCATCTTCCACCTACAGCGGCAGACGGTGAATGGCCGCCACGGATGGGTTTCTTTTAAGAAATCGACCAAACTTTTCAAAGCGTATAGCGATTTTGTCAAAGATTTTAAAAGCCGGTTCTACCTCGTCAAACCGATCACGCAGCACGGCTCGGACACTCTCTTCGACGAGGGCGAGCGAACGGTAGATGGCCAGCGATTCCGCGCGTGGCTTCCTAAGATACATCTACTGTGGACTGCAGAGCATTTCAGCCGAGGAACGGATAGGTATATCGTCCGGGCGGGGACCCTCGAGGAGAAGGACATGGCCGCCTATTTGAAAATAGTCGCCTTTGTGCGGTCTCTCCCTCCGTCGAAGCTGGTGACGCCCGACGGTCGGTATATCCTCGACGCGCAGGGGAATGTGCGTACTAAGAAGCATTTGATTAATACCAAGACCCTGCTCGGTTGTGCGACCGGGGCGTCCGCTCTGGATTACCTAGGTAGGAATGTTCGTTTTTCTCCCCGTGGTCGGGGCTTTGACCGTCGCTAACTCATTTCTTTGTTTTTGCAGCGAACATGTCTTCCGTCGAGGAGCGGGTGAAGCAGTTGCGTGCCACTAGGAATGCTGCGGTCCCGAGGACGAGGGTGAGCCAGCTGGTCGGACAGGAGGTCGCGACGCCGGGGGGGGGGGGGGGGGGGGTGAGGGGGGCAAAGTTCGTCCTCTTCGCCTTAAGAGAGTCAATCTCCTGCGTCTCAAGGAGCATCGAAGACGCAGAGGTCCGAGGAGCCCCGAGGTGTGGTAGATCTGACGGTCGGTACCGCTGAGGAAGGTTATGTCGTCCCGCCCTGCCATCAGCATCCGGGCTATTTTCATGGTGCCCGTTCTCCCACTGTCTCCGCTGGGGAGGTGAAGGTTGTTCGTCAGGCCGATCGAGAGACTCGTCGACGTGTTCTGGCTGAGGACTTGGCTGCAATGATGCGGACGTTCACGACGGCTCTTGTGCTGAACGAGGAGGGCTGCTCCGCTGCTGAGCTGTCCAAACTGCAGGGGGATCTTACTTTCATGCAGTCGCGATTGGCCAAGCTCACTGAGGAGTTGGAGAAGAGCCAGAAGGATGTTGCTGAGCAGCGAAAACGGGCGGAGGGTGCTGAGGGGAAGGTGACTTCGCTGGAGGAGAAGCTGGGGAAAGCGACGGCCGAGGTGCAGGCGCTGAAGGTTCGCACGGAAGTTTTGGACAGCGCAGTCCGTCCGGCCGAGGACGAGACAAATGGAGATCAACGGTTAATCACTCATGCTGACCTGATTGCCCGTATCCGGGTGTTGGAAAGCGACTGTCTGGAGGCTGTTGAGGTCGGATTCAAGAGTGTTGTTGAGCAGGTTCAGGTCGCCAATCCTGGTGTCGTGCTGGCCATGGATGGGATCGGGCCGTACCACGAGATTGTTGACGGGAAGGTGGTCGATCCCTATCTTGTTATTCCCGAGGAGGAACCCGCGACTGCTGACCGGGAGGACGAGGTAGCATAGGTTGCCGGGCCTGCGTGCTCGTTGTTTTTATGGCCTGCGTGCCGATGTTTGTGATATCTTTCTTTGGGCCTGCGTGCTCTGTTTTTGTACCATTGACTACTGGGCTGGTGCCCGCCTTTTGTTTAATATATTTTTTGTGGATTTTCTAAGTGTGCGCTCGTTATTTGCATGTTGTTTTATGCTCGTTTTTCGTGTTTGTTTATTTGAATGCTTTTGAATGCCTTTGATGTGTATGATATTTCTTGTAAATTTTCTAAGTGTGCGCTCGGTGTGTTAGCTCGACGATTTGTTACCGGTAGTGCAGGGAAACGGCCGGTTTGGCCGGCGACGTAGCCGGGCCGTTTCGGGGGTAGTTCTCCCCGGGGCGTGGACATCCCATCGCGAGCTGGGCGTCCTGCCGCTTTTGGTACGGCGGCGAGGAATCTCGGTCGAGGTGTTCCTTGCCGAGCAAGGCCTTCTGCCCGCGCACACGAGAGGCAGGGCTTGCTTTTCTTTGGTCGCTAGTGGACGCGGGGGTGCGCGGTGGTACCATGTCGCCCCCTAGTGGTCGGGACGATGGGTCGTCGCGGGCAATGTTCTAATTGTAGTACCGCTTAAGCTTCGCGGCGTTCCATGGTCGAGCTAGTTGTTCACTGTGCAGGTTTTCGAGGTAATAGGCCCCGTGCTCCGTTTTGTCCCGGACTCGGTACGGGCCTTCCCAGTTCGCAGCCAGTTTTCCCTCGTGGGAGTCTTTCTGATTTCTGCGTAGAACTAAGTCGCCTGTTTGAAAGTCGCGTTTTAGGACTTTATTGTTGTGGCGAAGTGTGACTTGTTGCTTCAGCCGGGCTTCACGGAGGGCTGCCCCTGAGCGGATTTCTTCGACGAGGTCGAGCTCTTCTCGGAGGGCGCCGTCGTTGTCGTCGGTATCCAGGGGAGCTTCCGTTCGTCGGGACGGTTCGCGAATTTCGACCGGTATTACGGCCTCGGTTCCGTATGTGAGGCGAAATGGGGTTTCCCCCGTGGTTGAGTGGGGAGTGGTGTGGTATGCCCAGAGGACGCTGTGGAGTTCTTCGACCCATGCTCGTTTGGCGTCGCCGAGTCGTCGTCTGAGTCCTCTGAGTATAACTCTGTTTGCCGACTCCGCCTGGCCGTTTGTCTGAGGGTGTTCGACCGAGGCGAAGTGATGTTTGGTTCCGAGTTTGGTGACGAAGTCGCGGAAGTTTTTGTCTGTGAATTGTGTGCCGTTGTCGGTGACGATGGCGAGTGGGACCCCGAATCTGGCGAGGATGTTGCGTTTGTAGAATCTTTAAATTCAGGAAGTGTTACGTGTTATCCCTAACTTTTTTGATGCTATTTTAATATATAGGGTAATGTTAACAAGGACACAAGTTAAAGAAACCACTTTTAATAAATTTGTATTGAAAAAATAATTTAAAAAATAATTTTATACTTTAATTTAAGTTTGTACACAATTTCCAAAATGATATTTCTTAATTTAGTTCTTAACATGTGCACAAGGACACAAGTTAACATTACCCTAATATATATTTTTTCTTCTTCGTATCTCTATCTCCAGATTTACGTGCAATCTAATAAAACAAAAAAATGAAAAATGGTGTTAAAAAGAGGTGATGAAAGAATTATTAACTTTTGTATCTATTTTTACTTACATTACCGATGTTGCCTTGCCTTCATAGTATCTCCATATCTATCTTATTCTCGTTTCTTTGTTATCTTTAGATCTATTTACCTTTAGATCTATTTACGACCAAAAAAAACAAAGAGCATGAGAAAATGAGAGACAGATAAGAGGGTTGAAAAACAAAATGAAAAAGGAAAACAAAGAGCATGAGAAAATGAGAGACAGATAAGAGGGTTGAAAAACAAAATGAAAAAGGAAAGAGAAAATTTTATTTACCAAATTTTATAAATCAAATAAAAGGAGATTTACCAAATTTCATTAATCCTCATTCTTGAAACTTTTTCAAATCATTTCAATTTAGAGGTGAGAAAAAAAAAGAGAAAAGATTGAAATGAAAAAAAGAAAGAAGAAAGAAGAAAGAAGATGAGGGAAGAAAGAAGATAGAAGGTTGAGACGAAAGAGAAAGAGTAGTAGGCAAGGAGAGAAGAGAAAAAAACAAAAAAGTTGGGTTAAGATACGTGGTCAGGGAAAAAAAATGTTATGAAGCCATCCATGTGGCGCTTCATGCGACCAACAAGGTTAAAAGAAACATTTCCAAAACATATCATTTTCTTTTATGATTGATGGGTTGTTTTATAACCTTTTATCAAACCCAGAAATACGGAAGCAAAAGATAGAGAAAGTGCAACCAACGTAAAGCTAAAAGAAATAAGAATGGACTTAGAGAAGAGAGTGCACATGAAAGGAGGCCATGGAGAAGAAAGCTATGCAAATAACTCATTGGTACAGGTATACACGTATAATAATTACATTAAGCATATTATTTTGCAATGAATTAATAAAACCCAGAAGCATAGAATTTCTAGGCCAATTTCTATGACCAGGATCAAACAAATTTGAAACATGCAGCCTGGCTCGAAGGAAAGGAAAAAGGATTGACCACACAATCATCTTTTTTTTTGTTAACATTGCCACCCCACACAATCTAATTAGTTAATTCAGTGGCTAGTATTATGCTACCGAGGATCTGAACTCCTATGTATGATTCTAAATATTTTCTATTTTATGCCATTAAAGGGAAATGCGATTTCTTCAACAAAGCTCGTAAGAGAGGAAGTCTTAACTACTCTATATTCCAACACATTTCCTAGTATCCTTGCAATTGCAGATATGGGTTGTTCTTGTGGACCAAACACTTTATCAGTGGTGTCAGAAACTATCAAGATTGTGGAAAAGCTTTGTAAACAATTGAATCATTCGTCTCCCGAATACAAAGTATATTTGAATGATCTTGCAGGAAATGACTTCAATAGTGTCTTTAAGTCACTTGACAACTTCAAAGAGAAACTATCTGATGAAATCAAAACTGAAATTGGCAATTGCTATTTCTTTGGAGTACCTGGTTCTTTCTATGCTAGAGTTTTTCCTGATCAAAATCTGCATTTTGTCCATTCCTCTTATAGCCTTCACTGGTTATCAAAGGTTTCTACTATTACCTGATCATTTTCTATGTAATTATCTGATAAGCGATTAATCAAATTAAATATGGAAATTTTTGTTTGTTATGGTGAATAACTAGGTTCCGGGCGGTATAAACAATAACAAAGGAGCTATTTACATCCAAAGCAATAGTCCTTCCAATGTCATCAAAGCTTACTATGAGCAATTTCAAAGAGATTTCTCCTTTTTTATCAAGTGTCGCGCAGAGGAAATAGTTGAAGGTGGTGCCATGGTTCTAACGTTTTTGGGAAGAAAAAGTGATGATCCAAGTAGCAAGGATTGTTGCTACATTCCAGAGCTTATTGCCACTGCTCTTAATGACATGGTCTTAGAGGTATATACAGCACACGTCGCTCTGAGATACAATATATTTACAAAATAAATTTAAAAATACGAATATATGAATGATTTTTTTTATTGTATGATTAATAGGGGATTATAGAAGAAGATAAACTGAATACTTTCAACATTCCTAATTATTATCCATGTCCGCGTGAAGTGAAGTTTGTAGTTCTCAACGATGGATCGTTTGACATCAATCGGTTGGAGTTGTCAGAAGTAGATGTGAATGCTTCTAGTAATCAAAGTGGATATAAATTTGCACAATCCATGAAGGCTGTGTTTGAACCTGTGCTAGTTAGTCATTTTGGCGAAGCTATGGTTGAAGATGCTTTTAGGCGTTATGGAGAAATTGTGACAGATCGAATGTCCAAGGAAATAATAAAGCAAACTTATTTTACCATATCATTGACTAGAAAATCATAATATGGATGAAGTTTGCTCTATTTGTTTGTGACTTTCTCAACATTAAAACAAATTGCAGAGCCTTTGTTTTGATTTGTTGATGCAAGCAAAGAATAACTATGGTTGTGCTGCTTTCTAAATTGAGTAAGACAATTATTTAGGTGGAGATTCTGGAATTTGTTTGTGATAATTATAATCCTTCACCTCGCCAAACATTTGCACCTTTTGTATAGTAGCTAACAAATTATAGGCCTATCGCAACGTTTTATTTGTTAGATATACAAACATTGGTTGTAAAGTTTTAAAAAATCTGTTACACAAAATTGAAACCTCTAATAAAATAATAATCTTTTCTTTACTCATCATTGTTCAAGGAAGTGAAGAGAAAATCAAAGGAGGATTCTCGATCGTTTGAATAGGGTTATCAGGCTATACCCACAATGTTTTAGTTCTTTACCTACAGATGCTGTCACTATAAGTTTATAGTGTTCTAGTGAATGTTTTTTTTTTTGTTGTAAATTATGAAAAATTTAATATTAATTTGTGAGGAAAAAACAATAGCAACCAAAATATTGTCTTTAACAATAATAATTCGTACACATATAATATAACAGAATAAAACAAGAAAAAACCGAAGATTTGTTTATCTAATTCGATCAAACGATCTACTATAGGAGAGAGAACAACTCTCCAGTTCACTATACTCAAAATGTTGTTAAACTAAAGTTTTCCTAAACCTTTTCTTTTCTAAGGTTTTCCTTGTGAATAGATGAAACTCTATGCTATGCCTTTAAACCATTACTCTTCTTTATTGGTGTAAACTCTAAGATTGTCACGTACCAAGCATATAAGAGATACATATTTATAATAGCAAATACCCAACAAACAAAACCCAAAATCATATGGATCAAATTGAAAAAAGCCCGAAAACTCGAAAACACAATTCATCGCACAGACAATATTATTCACCGTACGAACATCTCTATTCACCGTACGGACAACACTATTCACCCGTACAGACGCACTATTCACCGACCAATTTTTTATTTTTTTTCTCGACTTTTCGTCTGATTTTCGCGGTAAATGCAATCTCAAAAATATGTTTTCTTTATCTTCATCAACAAAGATTTTAAGGCACATTTACAACATTTTAAAAATAAAAAATACCAAAACGATGATGTATCTGTTTCATTCCTTTCACTTTGTGTTTTCTATTGATGAAAATTTAACAAGTGTACTAAATGTATTGAAGTAATAAAATTTAAAAGTTTGTCTCCATATGGATTGTACTATTTTAACAAAGTGATTTGGGTGCTATTGAAATTAAATAGAGCGTTTTCAGATTTGATTTTAGAAAATAAAAGCTTAAATAAAATTGGTGGAAAACTTTACCAAATTAACGACGATTAGACATTGTTTCGAATCCCCAGTATGTCACTTTTGATGTTGGCGTCTATTTGCCCCTAAGTTGATTTATCAATGATTTCGATGGTTTAACTTAGCCGATATACCAATTCTTTGATGTATAACTCACTATTCTACAATACGCTTCCTAAATCATTAGTCTAGGTGGCTAGTTAAAACATGCAATGCTTTTGTGTGTTAAACCCTACGTCAGTACATACAATTTCTTATT
The DNA here is from genome assembly GCA_963859935.3 of Lathyrus sativus. Lineage (NCBI taxonomy): Eukaryota > Viridiplantae > Streptophyta > Magnoliopsida > Fabales > Fabaceae > Lathyrus > Lathyrus sativus. The sequence continues at coordinate 19,768,241 of OZ012738.1, read as the reverse complement.
CCTAATCATTTACAAAGTTGGACAGATTAATTTAGTTTCAATACATAGAGTTATAGTCAGTAATTACTGTGAATCTAGATTGAAATACATATTCGTAAGCACATATAAAGCAATGAGCACAAAACTAAATTGAATAACGACATTGAATAAATTAAAGATGCAACTAGTACAAAGACCCACACATATGTCCCAATAGATTCATACAGGTTCATCTAACAAACCCTAATAAGTAAAACTTTGTTATTCATACTAATAGGAATCATAACTAAAGTGATAAAGAAATAATACATGAATATCTTGTTAGAATTTGGCTTCCGGTGATAAAAACATTCACTCTGGATCTCCTTGAAGTGTTTCGTCGTCAAAATTAAGTTCCAAGAACGTCCATTCATCTTTCCTATGTGTTTTCCCTTTTATAGAAGCAAAAATGGGTTAGAAAAGCAGTTTATCACGTCAACAATGATGTCATCGCAACCACTATGGTCTTGTTTTAGCAGCATCGCAATCACGTTAATTTTTGTGTTGTTCACTATGGTTATATCGTTGTCACGGTGTTTTCACTGTCTAAAGCTCTTTTTAGATTTCTTCTGCAAAAAGTCTTGTCTCAATCCGAATTATGAAACTTTAGATATGATCAAATTATTGGCCAAACATCATGTTGTAAATTATGTTGAAAAAAAAAAGCCTTTTTCTTTGTAATTTCTCTATTTTTCCATTTTTTCCATATTTCTGCTTTGTTTCTTCACTTATCCATTTTCTTTCTATTTCTTCATAAAAGTCAAACATAATTAACCAAAAAATAATAAAAACAACTGGAAATGCTTGTACAAGTTACATATAAGAGTCTGTCATCATAACCCCAAGCTTACACTGTTACTTATGCACAAGGAACTCATTCATAACTGTGATATTTCTCAGAACATTGTACTTACTAAACCAATGAAAAAAGTAACACCCTAAATCTGACACCCTTGATTTTAAAAAATAAAACACATAATTTTACACAATCTTGATGTTACACATTCATAACATACATCTTTCTCGTAAATTATAACATAAAACATGCAACGAAATAAAATATTAAAACTTCACAAAAAAAATTTATTGGTCTCAATAGAAATTACTAAATAAAATAACTCGAACATCTTAAGAAACATAATAGGTAAAAAAGAAACTGTCCCCATTGTTACATATCAGAGTACCGCCAAAATAAATCGCTCAAAAAACTATAAAGAGACGAAGAGGCCTCAATGTCATCCACCAGCTCAACAATAGCTAGTGCTCTTTTACCTGAGTATTTGTACCACAAGAGTACAAAATAACACAAATAAAATAACCAAGTGGGTGAGAATTCTTTCATTAAGGTTAGCGGTGCATAAATATTAAAGGGTAGTATAATTCAAGCAATGATTAATCACACAACTATCAATCACAACAATGCACCAATTTCAATAGTAACCCGATCGCAGAGAAATTATGTGTGTAATGCATCAAGTCCTTGACTCTATATGCATGTGGTACCAATTTGGACATCAGAGGTATGTTATTGACTTAGTCCACTCACCGATGGCCACATAGAACCATAAACGTCACTGATCCCCCCTTCTGAATTAGGAGTCGCCACTGATCCCCCTTCTGAATTAATGACTCGTCGCTGATCCCTCCTTCTGAACTAGCGACATAGCACCAGACCAAAGTATGCACACCATGATGCATGAAATGCAAAAAAAACATAAAGATGTAATAATCATCATCGATTCCCTTTCGAACCAAATACACCGCCAATAAGGCCACCACCTCAACATAATAAACATGCTATGTAATTATACCCATCATAATATACAATCATACACTTCTTCAATGACAATTGTCATACATCGACAGAAGTACATCAAATAACTATTAACATATCAATTTTACTCACCAAACCACCAAACACATTAAAACAACAGCAAAACATCGCCGCCATAAAAAATTACTCGAAAAACCGACTCAACCACTAAGATCCAATCAATTGAAAGGGCTAATGGTCAACCCCTTGCAGGGTTGACAGTCGTCACTCTGTCTGTCACCCTCCCCATATAAACTGCTGTAATCGCTAATCGTTGGGCAAGAACACCCATCACGACCCTTTGACTGTCAGATCCTTAGCTTGACCAAAAGGGTTTTCATTCCTTACGCGATGACAGTATGGCCATCAATGCTGCAGATGTCTGTCTACACCATGTAGAATGTAGAAACTGAATTTTCCCACCATTTGAGCACTCTCAAAAAGAAAACATCATACATAATATATTGGACACATAACACAGAAAATTATCACCGATTGCACATCAACATTAATTTATCATTATGTTCATCACCACCAAAACACATTAACAAGAACAACACCAATCCAAAATTCACTTAAATATTGTGTCATACACTAATTTTTACCCCTAAGATCCCACCTTTATTTTCATCATTTTCATAACATCAAACACTTCTTGTGTGTGTCTTTTATACATTGCTAATCCCATGAAAATACAAAAAATATGTCTTGCTTGCTTTGTTTATAAGTTAGGGTTTTGCATCGAGAAGTTCAAATGGTTGATCAATCAGGGTTTAGTGTGATCCTCAACATACCAACCTCCTACACTCATTCGTGGTGATCAAGATATTCCATTCATCAATAATTAAGTTTGAGTTTGCATCAATTCAAGGTCATCAAGTCCCAATTCATCAGAAGCTCCAAATTAGGGTTTTGGTCAAAGCCAGCTTGACGTTGACTTACCAAAACATGATCTCATGGCTTGGAACATGATTCAAGAGTTTCAAATACATCTTTGTGGTTCGTTCATATGATTCAACTGGCTCAAGAATTTTGATTTATTGATGGTTGAAGAATTTTGATTCAATTGCTAAAAGTCAACAGATGCTCAAAGTCAAAGTTTGACTTTTGAAATTTTTAGTCAACCATGGACTTCTCAAGGCAAGAATCAAGAAAGTGTGGAAAATTATTGAGTTTGATCAAGTTAAATCAATAAAATCAAGAAAATGTCAAAAGTTGTCAAAATTGGGGTTTTGAAAATTTCCCTAAGTACCAAAAATTCATGTCCAAGTGACCAACTTTCCAAGGCCATGGTGTTTGATTCAAACATCCATTTGAAACACTTGAAGGCTGAAATTAATTATGATATTTGATACTACAAGTTAATGAAAATTTGAGGCTAAAACGTTTCCTTCAAGTGGAAGAAATTGATGGTGAAAGTTGAGGTTTCAAGTTGTTGTAAGTTTCAAAACACTTAGAAACTTTTCTAAGTTTTTAGCCTTTCCAAGTGCATGACTTTATAACCAAATTGTGTATAATCCAAGCAACCATTCTTGATGCTTGAGGGATGAATTTAAAGAGCATACTTCCTACTCCGTCATGGTGGAAAATTTTATTCAAAAAGCTTTTTCCAATTGAGAGAAATGGGAGGTTAAAATTGAGGCTTCATGTTGGTGATCAATAGCAAGACAAGCCAGATTTTACTAAGTGTCAGATTAGTTTGTTTGGCACGACTTTGGAGTCATTTTTGAACATTTTCCAAGCCTTTCCCCAACCTGTTGTCAACATAAAACTTGTTCCTTTATATGTCAGCTTTACATTGACACCATTTTTGTGTAAGACTGACCTATATAATGAGGACAAAACCTGCTCCAACTGTTGCACTTGAATTGCATTTTGGCATTATGTGGAAAAAGTGAATTTGATAAAAACTTGTTCAACAAGTTGTAGGTTTGTTTCATTTGAATTCAGATATAAAAACAAACTTATCCAACCCTAAAAGTGAAAGCTCAAAGCGTCTATTACATGCCAAAATCTGAACCAAGCTTCCATGTACCATTTTTCCATTTTGTTCAAATTGATCCAATGAGCAACTCTCAAGCTTGGCATCTAATAAAAACCTTGATCCAACCCTAAATAAAACCTCTACATAAGCAAGCTTCAGCTCATTAATTCTACATCCAACATTTTACATCGAAATCATATATCCAACAACTCATTTTTTCACTCAAAAATCCATTTCTTCGAATCTCTGATTTCTCTCAAGCAATTTGAAACTTTTCTTCACAATCACCTTCCATACACCACATAAAGCCTACTGTAACCTCTAAAATTCCATATCCCAACTTCACTTTCTTTCATTTGCACTTGGTTTTTTGTTGAAGGTTTCAGGTCATTTCAAAACAAATTAAGCAACACACGTTCCTGGAGGTGCAAGGAAGCTTGAGGGATCACTTTCATACTTCTGTAAGTGCTCTATAAGGGGAAACAAACTCACTCCGTTAGGTAACTTGACCACACTTAGTTCTCCTACTTAGAGGCATCAATTTTGTTCATTCTTGTGCCATTAATGTTCGTTTTGGTTTTGTGGTCTGAAGTCTCATGAAAATGGGCATTGATTGTTGATGTATGGGATGTAATTGAATTTTTAAGTTTTAGGGTTCCCTTGGTTTAATTAAATTTGTGAGTTTTAGTGTGAATCAATGTGAACTAACACCATGGTTGTATTCCTTGTGAAAATCTGAGCAGAATGATATATTTACATGTCTTATTTGGTGCGTATTTGATGGAACCATTATTTGAATTTTTGAGATGGTCGTGAGGTTGAAAACGACCTCATGCACGCTCTCTTTTTCATTTTAAATAATTATTTTAATATTTATTATTTTATGCTGAATATGATAATAACCAATAGGCTGTGCGGCAGTGAATAATGGTTTTGTTGTAACCACAAGGTCCTGGGTTCAACACCCATGGACCTCTTTTTTTCATATTTTCTCCCTTTTTCCCTTATTTTCTCCTTTTCTCACCTTCTTTTCTCTTTTATTTATTTAATTTAATTTAATTTCTCTTCATTTTTATTTTGCTTATTTAAAGTCTTAATATTTAAAAATCTAAAAATATTTTATTTTATTAGTTTATTTTATTATTATTTATTTTATGATCACATGTTTTTGATTATGTTTAACAATTTCCTATTGCTTACTTCTCGATAAGTCTATGCTTGACCATCCTCTTACCATGCCTTGTGATTAATATCATGTTGATGCTATGCCTTGTTTGATGTTTTGTCTTGATAAATTTATGAGTATATTCTTGAGGCATGTATGCTTGCATGATTCATGTGTTGGTGATTGATTATCCTTTTGCCATGCCTTAGGGTTGAATCTCTTGATGAATCATGATCATGTTACTCGATGATTGGCTTCATTATTTGTTGTTTGCTTCTCTTTATGCTAGGCCTCTTGATATGTTTTAGTTGATTTTAGGGTTTGACTAAAAATGAATGCATATGTGATTCAAAACCCTAGTGACTTAAATTCTTACTTTGATGTAAACCTTTGTCATGTATTAATGTTTTGCTTTGAAACTTGAAGAGTTGCTTTAGGATCTTGATCCTTAATACATGAACTTTTCATGATACACTTGAGATGCTTAATCTTGATGCATGATTAAGGTTTTCAACTTGAAGTTACTTGAGATGCTTTTTCTTATGAGGTTATATTGATTGTTGAATCATTTCTAAATGCCTTGATGTTTGCCTTACCATGTCTCTTGTATAGTTTGATAGCTTACGTGTTCATGTGATTTATTTTTGGATGCTTCCTTTTGAGTGTTATCTCTCCATGATATCTCATACTCCTATGTGTTTTTTTGCTTACTTGTGACTAAGACTTGTCTTATGTTACTTGATCCTTGAATACTATCTTTATGATTCATGGTCTTCCTTTACCTTGCTTGATGTATACTATTGGTCCTTGATTACTTCTTGCTTGATACTTGTACTTGTGTTTAAATCCAAGGGAAAGGGATTATTATTGACTTATTGTCATGTGCATGTCCATTGTGTGTCTTGTTGCATCCTTTACCCATCATTTGCTTCATGTTTACCCTTAGGTTTCCATTTTATAACTCGAACCTCTTTCAATAAAAAAACTTTGACTTATGCCATTGCATTTTCAAAAATCTCTTTTCTTTTATAAATTCATCAAGACATCTTAAGCATATCAAAAATCTTTTCATAAGACTAAAAAACATAAAACTCATTCACAACTTTTTTCCATTTCGATTTTCCTTTTAAAACCTTTTTCTCAAGAGATTAGACATGAGTCATCTCTATAGTTGAGATATAAATCTCCTATCCCGATAGTAATGATTGAAAATGATGTTGATTCTTTTCCATGTGAAGGAGTTAGTGGCATACTTATTGATTTTATATCCAAGTTGGAGCCCTTCCTTTATGATGATGCAAAGATCCATCTTCTCATACTTGTGGGTTGATTAGTTATTCTCCTTAAGATGACAAAATGTCTCTTCATTAAAATCAACCTAAAAAAACCCTTTTATTATTTGTACCCCAAACTACGAGGTTTTGATCCTTTATTAGTATATTGTTGAATGTCAAACATGCTTTAATTTGATCTATTATATTTGGCATTTTTCATCTCATTTGTTATGTGTTGATTGGATTTATTCCATGTTTTCTTGCTATTCTTCAATATTGTGCAAATATCTTTGGTTGCTTTGATTTGTGTGTTATTATGCAGGATTTAAGAATAATCTATCAAAGAAGTAAGACACAAGTAATTTGACAAGGAAGCCAAAGAAAATGTGAAGTTTTAGCATGTTCGCTGGGTGAACAACCAGTGAGGATTAGCAGCGAATGTTCGCTAGGCAAAGTGTCAGCAAAGCCCCAGCGAACTCTCTCTATCTAAAGCCAGAAAGAAAAGAGCACTAAGTTTGCTGGGAGAAGTTGAAGCGAATGTTCTCTAGGAGAGGTTTTAGTGAAGGACCAGCAAACCACCCTAGTTTTGAGGCAGTAACTAAAGGACGCTAAGTTCGCCGTGCGAACTTGTAGCGAAGTAGCTTGCAGGGTGAAGTATTATTTGCTAGCCAAACTCAGATATTTCCTCAAGGGTGGTTTAACTATTCAGAGTCACTTCAATTTCCATAAAGTGGAGTTCGCTAGGCGAACTTGGCAGATTCTTGTTGTACTATATACGTACTTTTCACACTTTTTGGTGATCATAACCCATTTTCACATAAAGACTTATATTTTCAGCATTTCTTCACCAAAAAGGGAGATTTTGCAAATAGAAGTTGGATTCACATCTGAGTTTGATTCTTCGACGTGGATGCTCATTCATCTTATCTCTTTACTTGTAAAGTAAGCTACCATGGTTATGGGTAGCTAATTTCTTTTGTATCAAAGGTAGAGGTAGTATACCTTAGCTTTATGTATTTATTTTGATTGACCTTGTATGTGAATAAGTGATGATTAATATATGATGAATATTTTTATTCTTAATGATCCATTCTTGTTTTGTAAAACTCTAGACATAGATTTTATGGAACTTCACCTAAAATATTCATCTATCGATTTATAGATTGGAGAGATCGGTCTATGATATATATTCGCTTTGTATTAGACTTAAAGATTACTATATCGGTTGTTATATAGAGAGATCGTGTAGTGATGAATATAATATTTCTCACGACACAGCTTTAGAGATAGATGGTGCTGAGAGAATACGCGATGATATTAATCGAATCCGCCGTCATATGCAAAATTGAAAGAATACGTATAAGTTAGGGTAGGTGAAAACTACTTTTGATATATCTTGTTAATAAAACACTTTAGAATTTATCAGCTTTGTTACTAAAAATCGAGACAATTTATGAACCAAAATTTGAAACCCTTTTTCTTAGAACTATAAACTGCTGAAAGGAAATCATCAAGATATCAGACAATCCATGTGGAGACGATAACAAAAACCCCTCTTTAACTACGATTCAAACATATGTAGGCACAAGACTTCATGTATTTCCAAATTAAAAAACAATAAAAAACACTTCTTTTCTCATCTCCCCAATCCTTTTTTCAGTAAACAACATTTAGCCAAAAAACAAATATTGTAAGAGGTTCCTGTAGTGTACTACATATGCTTAGGGTGTTAGTACCTTCCTTTTGCATAACCAACCCCCGTACCTTTGATCTCTTTATTGCTTTGCTCTTAGCCTTTCTTTTTGCTTTGCATGTTTATTGTGGGTTTATTCGATCTTTTCCCCTTCCCTTGGAAAAATAAAAGTTCGGTGGTGACACCTTGTTTTGTGAGTCAAGTTAGTCAATAGCTTGGTCTCCGATTCTTCACCGCGACACATGAGGATTGAGGAAAACAACAAGGAATAGGGTTAAGATTCCTATTATCCCTTTATGAAAAACACACTCATAGATGAATAATCCCCCTTACCTCAAATATGCAAAAAAACTAGAGCTTTTGGCTTGAAATCCTAAGTTTTTCGTTACCTCTCAAAACCTCTTTTGCTTCAAAATTGTACGTACTGCATAACCTATTTTTCTCTAAAATTTCCTTTTAAATAAAAAACCTAATTATTTGTTTTAGTTATTTCTACCCCCCCCCCCCCCCTCAACTTTTGCTCTCTCACTCCTTACCACACCAATTATATCATTATCATATTTTCCATCACATATCTCAATATCTTTTATTTTAATTAATCGAAATAATAATAATTATACAAAATCTACCCAGCTTCTAATAACCCCACAAAAATACATAGGACATTCTAATAAATCATTTTTAGCATATAAAATCAATAAAATAAATTTACTTAAAAACAGAGGTGTTACAACTCTCCCCCAATTAAAGAACTTTCACCTTTGAAAACTAACTGAAGAAATCAGCTGAGGATACGACTCGCACATCCGACTCTCTAGCACCCACATCACGACCCTTCAAGTAGGTCCTCCCCATAGTACCTTCACAGAAGCAATATTTTTACTTCTCAAGTGTTTCACTTCGTGATGCCTCAACAATCAAGTTCTCTCTCACTTGCACATCATCCGATTGGATCACATGGGACAAATATGGAATATACTTTAGAAGTTATGACACATGAAAAACATCAAGAAGATTCGAAAGAGACGGTGGTAATGAACCTCTCTAGGATACTTCTCCTACTCTCTACATGATCTGATATGGACCAACAAAACGAGGCGCTAGCTTTTGAGACTTCGACACACAACTAGCACCAGTCACCAAAGTGACTCTCAAAAACACATGATCTCCCTCTTAGAAATCAAGTGTTGTTATTCAATTATCATGATAACTCTTTTGTCTACTTTGTAAAGCCTTCAAATTCTCCCTTATTATCTTGATCTTCTAAGTAGTCTGCTGAACAATCTCCGGTCCAAGCATAACACTTTCACCTGATTCATACCAACATAAAAAAAGTATTACACCTCCTTCCATACAAAGTTTCAAAAGGTGTCATTCCAATAATAAAATGGAAACTATTTTTATAGGTTAACTTGATCAATGGAAATTAACTATCTCAATTACCTCCTTTCTCCAAAATACAAGCTCTCAACAAATCTTCTAAAGATTGGATAGTCCTTTTTGTCTTACCGTCCGTCTATGGACGGTAGGCAGAACATAACCTCAGATTGGTTCCCAAGGCTTCCTGAAAACTCTCCATAAACCTCAATGTGAACCATGATCACTATCTAAAACATAACTCGAAGGAATACCAAGTAGATTTAGAATCTCACTATGTAAACCTCTGCTAGCTTCAGAAATGGGTAACCGATTTTTATCGAAAGAAAATGAGCCAACTTAGTAGTCTAGAAACTATTGAGGGATTTACAGAAGCTGCGACAAACAGTTTGGAGAAAACCTTTGAGTGGAAAGCTTATGTATGTGTTATGGAAGAAATTAAATAGATTGCAACCTACCCTGAAGAAAATGAGAAAACATTTAAGAGGTCTCAAAATTAAGATGGAAAATGCAAGAGCGGGTTTAATAGAAGAACAAAAAAAACCTCATTAAAAATAGAATGAACACCCATAATTACGCATGGCAACATACCCATACCCGCAGGTACCCACCCGAACCCGCCCCGAAGTTGACGGGGAAAACCCGCTTTGACTAGGTTTGGGTTTTCCTCGATTATAAAATATGGGGACGAATAGGATAATGAGAACACTAATACCCACCCCAAACCCGCCCCGTTTATTTCATCATGTACATTATTATTTATTTTTGATAACTTAGAATATTGAATATGTGGTAATATTTTGATATGTTAATTTGTATTTATAATTTAAAATATTAGAAATGTATGTATGGGATTTTTTTTAGATTGTTTTATTTTATTATTTTTAATGTAATTTGATTTTGGTAAAAATAAATATTTCTATTAAAAAATTTGATTTCATAAAATGGATGGTGGCATGGCAGGAATACCTGAACCAAACCCGAGCCCGTTTAGGATGGGTTTGGGTTTTAATTCTCCATCCCCATTTGGGTTTAGGGAGGGGGAACGAAGATTGTTTAGTGTTTCAGGTTTGAGTTTAAGGGAGGTAAAAATTGTCCTCGACCTACACTGTTGCAATGCCTACCCATAATATTGATAAAGTCAAGGAGTGCACAAATAAAGTCATCAAGTAGAATGAAATTAAGGAACAAGTGTCGAGACAATGCACAAATATTGATTGGCTTAGATTGGGGGACATGAATAATGCATATTTCCATGCATCTCTAAAAGTAAAACAGAAGCAAAAGATTGTGAGGATTATTTACAAGGAAGATGACACACAAGTGAATACTCAAGTAGAGATTGATAAAGAGATTTTGGTGTTCTATGGAACTCTCATGTGAAAGGAGGATACCACTCTAGAGGGAATTGGCATTATAGCCATGAGGTATGGAGCACAACTTATGAGGGGAGAGAGAGAGAGAGAGAGAGAGAGAGAGAGAGAGAGAGAGAGAGAGAGAGAGAGAGAGAGAGAGAGAGAGAGAGTATAAGCTTTAAATGGTATTGGAGACTTGAAAGCTCCAGAGATGGATGGTGTGGTTCTAAATTATATCAAGCCACGTGGAGCATAGTGAAGAAGAACGTTATAGCTACAATAATGGGCTTCTTTGTAAAAGAGATGATGTATAAGGCTATTAATAGCACCTTCGTGGATTTGATTACTAAAAGTTCTGAGGCAAAACCTATCAAAGACTATAGGCCCATATCTTGCGACACTACCATCTAAAAAGTTATATATAAGATATTTAACTATAAGGCTAGGAAAAGTTATTGGAATCATTGTGAATCAAAACAACGAAAACTTTTGTGCTTGAGAAACATATTCATGATCATATTTTGCTAGCCTATGAATTAATCAGGGGATATAGCAGAAATGAAAGCACACCTAGAAGCATGATACAATTAGATCTCCAAAAAGATTATGATTATGCTGACTAGAAAGCCTTGAAAAATATATTGAGAGAAACTGGATTACCTAGACAATTCATTAGGTGGCTTATGTTGGCTATGAAAAATGTTGAAGGTTCAAGAAACACAAGAAAAAGGGTTTGAATTGGGTTTCAAGATAAACAAAATTTTCTCACCTAATGACACAAACAATAAGTAATCAACAAAGATGAAGAACCCACATATTTTTTTTATCTTGGTTCGTTTTAACTTAGCTACGTCCACTCCATCCTCCAAATTGATTTTGCCTTCAAAAAGGACTTAAACAACTAATCAAAGAATTGATTACAACTACAATGACAAACTGTCAAAGACTTCTAGAAAATTTTGACTATACCCTAATCTCTAAAGGAACTTAACAAAAGTTTAATAAACATAATTTATGTTTACACGATGCTTCTAAAAATAAGCAAATACACAAGTTATAATCAAATATTACACTTAAGAAAAAAAATATTCAAGCAAGTGTTCTACATGTATGAACGTAAGAAACACTTATTGTGATTTTGTCCTTCACGTGTGTTCTCTGAGGTTATTCATTATAGTGCAAATCAATAGTGTTTTCAATCTTCTAATACCTCTTTATGTAACAATACAAATTTATTGGAATATTTATTTAATATATTTAAATAGGAATATTCGTATTTTTGGTGATTTGCGGCGGTTGGTATGAAGTAATGAGAATTATGGATTTTGATTTATTTATTTAAATAATAGTATATAATATGAATATATTGGTATTATTATTAATTTAAATAAATATAAGTGAATTAAGGGGAAAATGGACATTTGAGGAGGAGTTAGTGAGGGTGAAATTGGAAAGCTCATTTTAAGGCCCAAAGTCATGTTTAACAAAAAGGAATTTTGAGGGAATTAGGATTTATTCTTGTTAGACCGTGACAAGAGAAGAAATAGATGCCAAAGCTTTGAGGAAAGAGGATAGAGGTAAGGTTTCGTGAGGTTTCCAAGAACTCAAAGGAGAAAGCTTTGGAATCGAAAAATGAAGGTATGTGGAGTATTACCTTCATTGTTTTCAATATATGATTCAATTTATTTAAAGTCGATTTAAGGATTTAGGAGGTTTTTGGGTTTGAGGAAATTAGGCCTTCATGGCCAAATCTATTTTTGAGGTTGTTTAAGTATGGGGAGTATTACCTTCATTGTTTTCAATATATGATTCAATGTAATTAAAGCCGATTTAATGATTTAGGAGGTTTTTGAGTTTGAAGAAATTAGGTCTTCATGGCCAAATCTGTTTCTGAGGTTGTTTAAGTATGGGGAGTATTACCTTCATTATTTTCAATATATGATTCAATGTATTTAAAGCAAATTTAAGGATTTAGGAGGTTTTTGAGTTTGAGGAAATTAGGCCTTCGTGGGCAAATCTATTTTTGAGGTTGTTTAAGTATGAGGAGTATTACCTTCATTGTTTTCAATATATGATTCAATGTATTTAAAGCCGATTTAAGAGGTTTTGAGTCTGAGGAAATTAGGCCTTCGTGGCCAAATCTGTTTTTGAGGTTGTTTAACCTTATAGGGTAAGTGATTGTGAGAACTATGATGACCTTGGGGTAATTGTAAGAATTTATGGGAATTGGTGTTGTTAAATAGGATACGGGATTGACCTAATAAGTTATAGATTTTGTGCCTTTATTACCGTAATACCTTAGGAATGATTTGGGGATGTTTTTGGGCGTTGGGGAAGGAATTCATATAGAATTTTGGCATGATTTTGCTACTGTTGCATAACAGCGATTTATTCCACTTCCGACCTAAAATGGAAAAATGTAGGAAACCCCCAACAAATCCAAACACACACATACATAATCATACACATTGATTAAGATAGTAAGATTTCACACCCTTACCTCGATTAATCGGAAGCTAGAAGTCGTTCTTGAGCTTTTCCAAGCTTTTCCTTCTTTTTCCTTCTACTTTCTCTTCTTCCTCCACTTTCCTTTCATGTTTTCTATATTTTTCATTGTCGTTCCTCTTCCCCCATATATATATATATATATATATATATATATATATATATATATATATATATATATATATATATATATATATATATATATATATATATATATATATATATATATATGTCCTGCCCTTCTATTTCTCTCCAATATATTTCTTCTCTTAAAATATTTGTCAATTCATTTTCTCATAAAATATCTCATCTTGACATTGGTTAGAAAACATCTGATAAATCCTCATGATTCTACCAAATAGAATAAATCAGTTAAATCCAGTAATGCACTTAAACCATACAAACCAACTAACTAGTATAATTAATCAGTTATTAAAAATTAGGTTGTTACAAATCCACCTTCTTTTTGGAAAATATTGTCAAGAGATGATGAATAATGAGAGAATGGGTTTCTAGGGCATAAAAATCACCTCTGAAGCAAAAAAAAAAAAAGAAGATATTTTTACAAAAAGTAGTCCATGCTACTTATAGGAAGTGTTACTGAGCTGTCATGCTCGCTAGGTGAGCAAAATGGTTCGCCTAGCGAGCCCCAAAATGTTACACCAGAAGAGCCTGTGTCCTGAGGAATCAAACCAGATGAATTTGCAGATGTTCGCTAGTCGAACATTCCTTCACTGCTTCACTCGCTACAATGAATTTTGGTCCTTTTGCAACTGGAAGTGTTCGCTACTTGCTCGTTGGAGCTTCGCCTAGCGAGCACTTCGCTACCTCCCTCGCCACAGCGAAATTTGATCTTTTTGCTACTGGAAGTGTTCGCTACTTGCTCGTTGGTGCTTTGCCTAGCGAGCACTTTGCTACCTCCCTCGCCACAGCGAATTTTGATCTTTTTGGTTCTGTCCAAGTCTGGGAGTGTTCGTTGGCAGCTCTCCTAGCGAACACTTCGCTACCTCACTCGCCAGTGCTTCGCCTAGCGAGCTTGCTTTTGTTTGCTTTCTTTCTTGATTCCTTTACCATCTTTCGTGTGTCTTCAATTTCTACTCTTTCATGCCTAATTACTGCACAATAACACACAAATTAAAGGTACCAAGATCATTTCACATAATATTGCGAATCAACAAAAGCAAGGGCGGTTTTGAACACTTTCTCGACAAAAAGGAGTGAAAGATGCCCACATCTGATAGCTCAAATAAGCAAAATTGGGAATCTAACAGCCAGGGATGAAGAAAGAAGTGGCTGAGTTTGTGTATGCTGGTTAGACTTGTCAGAAGTCGAAGATTGAACATCAAAGATCATTGGGTCTAATGCAACCGTTGAATATTCTAGAGTGTAAATGGGATAGTATCTCCATGGATTTTTTGTCGGGTTTGCCGAAGACTGTGAGGGGGAATGATTCTAATTGGATGGTTGTGGATAAATTGACTAAATAAGCTCATTTCTTACCAATGAGGATTAATCGTTCTATGCTGAAGCTAGCTAAGATGTATATTGAGGAAATTGTGAAGTTGCATGGGATACCGTCGAGTATTGCGTTAGATGGAGATCCGAGATTTACATCGAGATTCTGGAAGAGTTTGCAAGATGCTTTGGGTACCATGTTGAGATTGAGTTTTTCCTATCATCCGTAGACAGATGGACTGACAGAGTGAACTATCCAGTCTTTAGAGGATTTGCTGAGAGTTTGTGTGTTGGATCAAGGTGGATCGTGGGATAGTCATTTGTCGTTGATTGAGTTTACTTACAAAAACAATTATCATTCTAGTATTGGGATGACATCGTATGAGGCATTGTATGGTAAGAGATGTAGGACTCCTTTTGTGTTGGTATGAGTCAGGCGAGAGTGTTATGCTCGAACCTGAGATTATTCACCAGACGACTGAAAAGATCAAGATGATCCAAGAAAAGAAGAAAACGTCGTAGAGTTATCAGAAGAGTTACCATGACAAGAGGAGGAAAACACTTGAGTTTCAAGAGGGAGATCACATATTTTTTAGAGTTACACCGGTAACTGGTGTTGGCCGAGCTTTGAAGTCTTGAAAGCTCACACCATGTTTTTTTTGGTCTGTATCAGATTTCGCAGAAGGTGGGAGGAGTAACATACCTGTCGCACCCTAATTTTTGACCATAAGATCCCACCTCCATCGTGCATTTTTGTGTATTATCTTCTACTGTTGTACGTATGTTTATTATGACTAACAAGCTCGTGCAGGTGTATTAAATTCCAGTGGAGGTGGCACTCCTAGTCCAATCCTTCCGGACTTGGTCATTCGGTTCTTATTCAAGTTGTTCCTAGAGTTTCAAGTTGAGTTGGGCCATTTTCATAACTGTCTCATGGTCACAAGTTCGAGTATGACAACGTAAATCCAAGATGGAAAGTTTATGCTTACCAAGAGGTCTTCATGTGATTGTATCGAATTTTAATGACAAAAAGAAAGATGCAAAGTCACTTCAAGTCTTTACAATTCAAGGCCTGTTACTTTATTGCTATAGTCCAAAGTCCTTTTTGATCATAGAATAAGAATCCCAATTTAAAGGCATAAAAGTTAGAGGGTGGCGAGCTTCCTTGAATCAAGATTTAAGGAGGAGTTCTTAAAATGGATTTCTTAGTCTTGTCCTTTTTAAAGTCCTAATTGGTTCACAAGTTCATCATAAGTCCCAATTACTTTTATTGGATCCTATTTTTAATTTGAGTAAGTCCCAACGCAGGATTATTCTTAAGGGCGCAATGGGCGGTGGACTCGTGTTAAGATATTGAATTCAGAAAAAAAACATGGAGCATGAAAGGATGCATTACATTAAGTATCCTATTTTTTCATTCCAGCACTATTGGTTATCACAAAGCCAAGTTATTTTTTACAATATTCATCAATTCAACCTACCAAGATCATGAGTTAATCCCAAGATCCGGATTTTTGCACTAAATTCACTATTACAAGGTTATACAAGGTTACAATTGGGAATCATGAAGAGAAAGCTCCACTTGATACAATAGGGAAAGCACCAAAACCACCGGAACTACAACGTGAACTTTCGATTAGGCAGGAAGGAATTTGGAATACCAGCTCTACCTCAATCCCTCACAAGGACTGGTCGAACCGTATATGTCGTTGCTACCACGGGCTCACCTACAAAACAAAACCGCAACAATGTGATTGTGTTTGGACTTTCCAAAAGAGGATTGTCAGTTCAGAACCTTTTGAAGAAGAGCAAATAATGTGTAATGTACAATAGTGCATACCTGCCAAATACAACCATAAACCCCCACACTTTGAGATTGGGACCTACTGCTAAATTAACTGAACATAGTACATCAACTTGAATCAACACACACTCCGGCATACTCGAAAACCTGAACAGCGAGAAGAGGCTACAAGCAACCAAGTCATGAAAAAAACTATTAAACCATCTTAAACACCCTGGCAGTACATGGATACATCGATCTTACCCAATGTTCAATCGTTCCATAGGTCCTTGTGTAGCGTGAGAGTGGAAATGTGGTTTCATCCCGCAGCATCAGTAAAGTTGTGGCCTGTTATACAACTGGTATAAAAAAAGAATGTGTTAAATCCTGATATCACTAAAATACAATAATTTAGATGGCCAATTCAGTTCTTACATAAAAATAATGGAGAGCTTAGCCAAGTTTCCTTCGGAGAACAGTTAATTCAGGCGGAGTTCGTAATCAAGCGCAAGATCATGAAGATCAATTAAAACTACAGCAGCAGCAACATCAAATGATGGTTTTGACAACTCAGCGTCTGCATCGACAACCACAAGCACTATTGTTGGGCTTCTCCACCAAAACTCTGTGAACTCTAGACAAATACAATGAACAATGCAAGCAGTCCATATGGAGGTTGCTCTGATCAGATTCCATCTCCAAGTTAACCTCCATTTACATGACATCACCAACCGAGGGTTCTACCCAAATCATTATCACGTGTGGACCCTGCAACAAACATTTGAAGATTAAAACGTTGTTTCGTTCAAAACATCAAATCCAACATTATGCCATAATATATAAGTATGCTCATGAGGAATCTCCAATGTACAATTCCTGTGAATCAAGCTATGTTGCTATTTGCCAAGGGATAAAATCCAACCATGGGGCAGAATTGAAAACCCATGGAAAACCATTCAGCTCACCACATCCCTTGCCCGTCGTGCATAATGTTACATCAGACCTGCAACAACAACAACAAATATCAGAAATACAACCTAATGCTCCAGTTCGGTATCCTTCTCAGCCTCAATTCCAGCTGACCAGAAATTCATTCTTACAGAACTTAAGTCAAAGCTCAATGTTATTGGGTCACTTCAACAGTTAGAAGGACCACATAAGGAATTGAACTCAAGTCTTCTCAAGTATCAAAAACTTCTTGAAAAATCGTTTAACCCTGACATCTCAAAGGCATACAGAAATGTGGACTTTGATACTCATATTATCAAATAGATCATGGCAAGCCAGCTCACGTGAAGAATTTCCCAAATACAGGGTTGTTACCAATGAAGAAGTCTTGGGCTTCTAAACCATCTTCTAGCCCAGACACAATCGCTAGCTACACCTGTAAAAAAAACACAAGCCTTGAATTAGCAGAATCAATCGAGGAATATTCCCACGAGAAGTTTCGATTCTCTCAATAAAATCCAATTCTGAACCTGGACAGTTGAGTTGATGCGGTATCAAGACTTGACTATCATTTAACAAATGTTTAAGAGAGTGAAACGAGATAAGGAAAGTTTCTAATTTGATTAGCCCCAAAATGGAAAATCATCAATCAGCATTCATTCGATTTTAATCAATTCTTACACAAAACCCCAATTGAAACCTATATAAAGAGGAGGTCGAAATCGAAAAAGGGGAAACCAGACAACCGTTCTCAGAAACACGCAAAAATCCCTAAATCAAAAAACCCTAAAAATACGAAAGAGAGAGTTGAAAACTTATCTCTTCCCTTGCTGGCACCGTGAATCTACCACCTCCATTCACCGTTGCCACGAAACCTTTCAACAAACTCCATCAAAACCACCGACCAAACCCTCTTCGCTTCCACATCCTCTTTCCACTCGCCTTCGCCGGAAATTAACCGCTCGCGACCATCCCGAGCCATCACCGCCCACATAACAGCTGCCTTGCGATCACGAACCTCCGCTATCCAGAACTCGCGGTAAACTGTTTATTAGCGTCAAAATTTATTGAAATCTGTGATGGGTTGTTTATGTTTCAGGTTTTGAAAAAGAAGTGGACGGAGAGCGAAAGATCGAGCGAAGTGAAGAAGGAGAAAGAGATGAGAGAACGAGGAAGACGAAAGGATTTGGGGAACTAGGGTTCACCGCTTCCGTCTTTGTTTTTTTCCGTGTTTTGGTGTTCTGTTTTCAATTATGATTGATTGTAACTGCAGCACACGCACCTCACATACACCCTCACGCGTAGACCACACGATCTCCAACAGATCCACCGTACACGCTCCAGATTGTAAGCCCACCGTAACACTCTGTTCACACACGCACTCGATCCAACGTTTCCCTCTAATTACCTTTAATTTACAGTTAACCTGCAAATTAAGTAAATCCTAATTTAATTTTAACTTTAATTTTAACTACTAATCCTTTTTTTTAACTAATAACTTTTATTAATAATTAGTTTTTATCATTTAACTTAATTATATAGTTTTTTTTGGTTTAAATATTCTGTTTTTATTTAATAAATTGTTTATTCCACTATTTTATTTAATTAAGTTAAGTCAAACTTTTTGTCTTAATAATTAGAACCTTTTTTGAAAATCCTGTTAATTCACCTAAAATATTCAATTAATTAAAATCAACTTTTTTAACTTAATAGCAATTTAAATAATAATTTGTTTATTCTTTAAAAACCTCATATATATATATATATATATAATTTACACCTAATTGCCAATTTATCTAATTAGTATTTTAGAGAAGATAATAAAAACAACTCTTTTTATATTATTTTATAATTAACAAATTAAATTTATTCAAGTAATCATCTCACTTAAGTCTTTAGATAATAAAATTAAAACGTTATAGCATTTTATTTAAAACCTTAGAATTTAATTTATATTCAACTTCTCGCTTAAAATCAACCAACTAAAATCAACCTCACCAATTAAGCTAATTTTTTTTCCTCAGATTAATCATTAAAATTAACTCACTAAATTACTACAACTTCTCGCTTAAAATCAATCCGCCCAAAATAATCAAATACAACTCTTCTTACTAAAATCAAATCAGACAATTAAAATCAAGCAAACATCGTAAAACTCCATCTAATCGTGCACACTCACATCCACGATACCTTAACTCTCACACACTTCAGCGCTTTCATGCGTATGTGTATGATTTTATTTCCGCAATTTATCTTACAGTAATTTACATTATCGCAGTTTACATTCTCGCATTGCATTACGTCCAAAGGAAAAACCTACACATGATTCAACAATTGCGTGTAGTGCATCATTTGCATCATTCTCCCCTCGATCCTTGATCCCATTCAAGTCAATCACTTAAGATAGATCCTACCCCATAGGAGGACCTTGTCTTTTATCTTACAACATAGAAACAAAAAATCAACTCAACCTGCAATATTCAAACATTCAACAACTCAAATATATTCAAACACACTAGAGAAAAGATGCCAAATCATCTTAAGCGAGATAGAATCTCCACCCCACAACAATACAATCAATCCGTAGGGACTTTGTCTTAAGAGAGATAAAGGCGTACTCGTCAGACAATCCGAGTACTTGAGCCCTTTTCTTAAGACGATGCAAAGACTATTTTCCTACAACCTGTGGCGGTTATATCTCTCTTAAAATGAAGACACCTCTCTTCTCCTGAAATCAATCAACCAACTTCCCTAAACCCGTAGGAACTTTGACCATAGTCAAAGAACTCCTCTAACCCTTTAGGGGAACTACAAATACTCTGATTCCACTCCCGTAAGGATATGTAGGCATAAGATGCGATATCTTATCGAGTATACTTAGAAATAAACCCTTATGTCTTTCAATTCTTAAGCAGATAAACACTTAGCAATAAACAAACATAAAACAAGAGGTTCCTGTAGAGTACTACAGAAACTTAGGATGCTAGTACCTTCCCTAAGTTTAACCAACCCCCGAACCTAAAACTCTCTAGCTTGCATTTGCATTGCATTGTGGGAATTTCGATCTTTATCCCTTCCTTTGGACAAATCAAAGTTCGGTTGCAAAATGAATTAAAGATTCAAACTAATCAATAGTTTGGTATCCGATTTTCACCGCGACAATGCCGAATTGCTTTACCACCGTCTCTTGCGAATTTACATGATGTGTTTCATGTGTCTCAGTTGAGGAAGTACATTCCAAATCTGTCACATGTGATTCAGATGGATGATGTACAAGTGAGAGATAATTTGACTGTTGAGGCATTGCTAGTATGAATTGATAAACGAGAAGTGAAGCAACTGCGAGGTAAAGAGATTTCCTTGGTAAAGGTAGTTTTGGGAGGACCAGTTGGAGATAGTTGGACTTGGGAGCGTGAGGATCAGGTGAGGGAGTCATAACTGACTCTGTTTCGTTGAGGTAATTTTCGAGGGCAAAAATTCTTTTAAGTGGGGGAGAGTTGTAACACCCCAAATTTATTGGAATATTTATTTAATTTATTTAAATAGGAATATTCGTATTTTTGGTGATTTGCGGTGGTTGGTCTGAAGTATTGAGAATTATGGATTTTGGATTACTTAAATAATAGTATATAATATAAATATATTGGTATTATTATTAATTTAAATAAATATAAGTGAATAAGGACAAAACGAACATTTGAGGAGGAGTTAGTGATGGTGAACTTGGAAAGTCCATTTTAAGGCCCAAAGTTAGGTTTAACAAAAAAGAATTTTGAGAGAATTAGAATTCATTCTTGTTAGACCATGAAAAGAGAAGAAATAGAGACCAGAGCTCTGAGCGAAGAGAATAGAGGCAAGGTTTCGTGACGTTTCCAAGAACTCAAAGGAGCTAGAAAGGTTTGGAATCAGCAAATTAAGGTATAGGGAGTATTACCTTCATTATTTTCAATATATGATTCAATGTATTTAAAGTCGATTTAAGGATTTAGGAGGTTTTTAAGTTTGAGGAAATTAGGCCTTCGTTGCCAAATCTGTTTTTGAGGTTGTTTAAGTATGGGGAGTATTACCTTTATTGTTTTCAATATATGATTCAATGTATTTAAAGTCGATTTAAGGATTTAGGAGGTTTTTGAGTTTGATGAAATCAGGCCTTCATGGCCAAATCTATTTCTGAGGTTGTTTAAGTATAAGGAGTATTACCTTCATTGTTTTCAATATATGATTCAATGTATTTAAAGCAGATTTATGGATTTAGGAGGTTTTTGAGTTTGAGGAAATTAGGCCTTCATGGCCAAATCTGTTTTTGAGATTGTTTAAGTATGGGGAGTATTACCTTCATTATTTTCAACATATGATTCAATGTATTTAAAGCCGATTTAAAGATTTAAGAAGTTTTGAGTCTGAGGAAATTAGGCCTTCGTGGCCAAATCTGTTTTTGAGGTTGTTTAACTCTGTAAGATAAGTGATTGTGAGAACTATGATAACCTTGGGGTAATTGTAAGAATTAATGGGAATTGGTGTTGTTAAATAGGATACAGGATTTGCCTAATAAGTCGTAGATTTTGTGCCTTTATTGTTGTTATACCTTAGGAATGATTTGGGGATGTTTTTGGGCATTGGTGAAGGAACTCATATAGACTTTTGGCTTGATTTTGCTACTGTTTCATAGCAGCGATTTGCTGTAATCGCGAGTTCACAAAGCGAACAATTCTTCACAAAGCGAACATTCATCCCAGACTCGCAAAGTGAGCATCGCAGCGAACGTAGCAGCGTTTCGCGAATTATTTCTTGTTCAATGCTGTCTTGATGTTTTGATATTGTGATTTTCCTGATGAATTACCGTGAGTATAACTGTGAATTTTATGAGAATAATACATGACTATATAATGAATTCCCATGAGTAATTGTGTTGATTTATGATGTTGATTTCATGAGGCTTTGGTGATTTTATAATGACATGATTATTATGATGGTTTTGATGAATGATGATGCACCTAATGAGTTTATTATGAGGATGATATTGACGTGTGTATCATACATTCATATGCATTCCAAACTTCGGTCTAATGTTTGATTCTTGTTACTTCAGTCCCATTGTGCGGATGTGAAGTATTTTGTTATGCTCCGGTTCTTGTGTAGAATCGATCCTATTGATGGGGATCTATGGAGGGTTGATGGTCCAGTGTCCATCGAACTTTGATGAATTGGTACCACATGCATGAGTCTTGTTGCATTTGCATTTATGTGACAATTTGGTGTAATTTATAATGTTATCTATTTTTGATGTTTCCTTGATGATTATGATGATGTTGGATATGAAAATGACGCTATATTATATATTGATTCTTATGATTCGTTTTACTCACCCTGCCTGCTTGAATGTTACCTCCACGTGGGTAACATGCAGATGACCAGGTTTAGCCGTGGATGCCGTCAAAGACTTTTTTGAGTTTTTTGCTTTTGGTTGACTTAGAGGGTCTTGTTCTGATAGTGTAACATCGAGTTAGGGTCCTTGAGTCAAACTATATTTTATTGAGTTTTTTTAATGTTAATTTCCTTGCGGTGAAAAGAAAACTTTGGATTTTGACTTTCGAGTTCCGCTGCCAATTGAGCACTTTTGAGTAAATTTGAGAAAACTCGTTGCTTACAGAGTATTGACTTTGATTTAAATTATTGAGAAATGTACGCCCTTTGAGGTGATTTTTATTATGTTTAAAATATTGCTATGATAAATGTGAATGATTTTCCATTATATTTTTGGGGTAGAAAAGAGTGTTACACTTTAAATAGGTAAAAATAGATCCGTTGGTCGGTGAAGTTGGAATATCCTCAAATATCATATATTACAAATTGTTCTCTATACATATTAAGCCTTTTTATCATCAAAACATAAGGATAGTTGCAGAATCAAACTTGTTCCAACAATCTCCCCCTTTTTGATGATGACTAATCCATGTAATTTGATGAACAATTTTAACTTGGATAATCAAATCTATAAAACTTCAGAGTTAGGTTTGTAAGCTCCCCATGAGTTTTATACGTATCATAATTATTCTCGGCTTCTTCATAGTGAGGTTTGTAAGCTCCCTCGGAGATTGAGACAAGAATTTTTTTTAGAATCCATAAAAATAGTTAGCAACATAAAAACACTAATATGATTTACATACTAGTTTTAGAGCTTGGTTTTTATCAAAGAGAAAATTCTCAAGGAGAAATCTGATTTTCTAGTTTATAATCTTAACAACACAAATTCAATTTAATTGTTAATAAATCTTCAAAATTTTAAAGCGTGTGAATAGCATGATATTAGCATGTTTTGGATTTATTATGAGTTTCAAGATATATCAAAATCATATTCTTATTCTCCCCCTTTGTCATTAATAAAATAGAATAAGATGAAAATAAAATAAAATTCATATAGATTGAAGAACAAAGTAACAAAATAGTAAAAGTAACATAAAAAATGAAATACGATTTGCGAACATGTTCTTAGTTATATAGTTGGCTCATTCGACAATCTAGTATAGTCTTTAATTATTCATTCTCCTTCTCCAACCTATCCAATGTCTTTAGAATCACAAAAGTAACTGAAGAAGAAGCAAGAGGTTCAGAAGATGCAATCCCAGAAGTTGCTCCAATTTCATGCTAAGGGTCTAAGTTATGTGCAGTCCTAGAAGTTACTCCAACTTCAAGCGGAAGAAATAAGTTCTGTTTAAAATTAGGAATCCAGTAAGATGCTTAACTGTTTTCTTAGCTAAAATCTAAGAATAGGAAATTGCAGCTTTAATCTAAGATATAACTTGTTCTGGTGCAAGGAGCACCAAAATCTTAGACCTAACTAAGGATTCATCAACATACTTCTTTATCTCCAAAGTCAGAACCATTACTTCAGACAATCTTGGTAAAAACATTTATAAAACAACTTCATAAGAAAGTTTCTTGAGGAATTTGAAGCAGTAACTAGACCATATTCTATAACGATCCCATAATGCATTGCTTTCAGCAAGGTTGACATAGTTTTTGACAGTCTGCCTCATAAAGCTTAAACTTTCAACTATTTAACTCTATATCATCAAATGAAAGTGCAGGATGGGTATGCTCATAATAATTTATGGGGGTTATCACTTATTTACTTGTTTTTGAGTCAGACTCAGAGTTAGACGTGGATGAAGAAATTTCAACTACAAATGAATCCTTATTAGAGAAAAATTCTCTATCAATAGAGGAGTCATCTAAAGAGAACAAGTCATCGACGAGTGGGTCAAAGACATGTGTGTTAATATAATTGGAGGGAGAAGGTGATATGTTCATGGTGTGGGTTCAAAATTGTTTTGGTAATCAGATAATGTGTGTTCAGAAGAAGGATGGGGTGTAGGTTGTTGTTGGATTGGGTCATTGTGTTTGTTGAATTTGTTCATTGTGATTTCAAGTCCGTTGGTTATTTTAGGTTCACTTATTGGTTTAGTAATGGTACCAAAAGGTAGGTTTTGAATGATTGTGTTTGGGAAAAGGATAGATGAAAAGTCAACATTTATAAAATCAGAATTAGTAGAAGTCTCAACATTAGAAGACTAAAATGGATTATATTTGGTATAAACTGTAGAAGATTCCTTCTCAGCTTCCTTATTCAATTTTCTAGATTCTTTAGCAGCTGCAGCAGACCTTAGAACCCTTCTGGAGGTCTCAGACTTCTTTGGCTGTTTAACGGGAGATGGAAGTGGAGGATTTAGGGTTCCTTCACTAGACTTCTTCGCCCTTATTTTCTTCTTAACAATTTCATCTGGAGAGGAATCCAACATGTTGTAAATGTCTCTGTTGGATAAGTGAAGATGTATTTGATGAGCTTAGTGCCCAAAGAAAATAGAGTATCTGAAGTTGGCGGCTGCAACTAGGCAGTAGACAAGATTAATGTTGATGAAATTGCACGAATCATGGTAAACTTATTTATGTTTTACTTAAATTTTCATTCATATTTTAGATTAACTAAAACTATTTTTTTAAAACTTATGTTTTCATTTAATTAGTGTTACGATTTAGGTAGAACTCCAGTTCTTAATGAGATCCATCGGGAGACTCATATCTGTAAGAACACAGATTGTGTCTTAGTTATATCTCTATGTTTTGATGATAACACTTATGAATTTTGTATTCAAGAATTATATACTCTAAACGTGTTCTAGACTGTTTACTACAGGTACTAAAGAAAATTCTCTTAAGAAAGCAAAATTTGGATCTGAACAATGTTATTATGAAGGGCTTCATAGGTTCAAGAGCATCTTAGTGAAGATCTGAACGCTGCTCCCAGAAGAATCTGATTACTATCTCTTGAAGATTCTGAAGCAGGAGCCTCTAAAGCATAGAAGACTCTGCTTTGATAGATTTACACGCTCAAGCACACAAGCTGCACATACTCTGATTCAGCTCAATCTGAAGAACATCCAAGACTCTGAAGATCCAGAAGATCTCTACTCTGGAGACTCTGAAGATTCAGATTCTAATGTTGAAAGCTGAACTTACTTTGTGAAGAAGATTTAAATATGTACGTTGGCTTATCTCAACAACTCTTTCCTCTTTTGTGCTAGACACAAGGACACAGACAAAAAGGTTTTATCTGTGCATTCCATTCTAAGGAAAGATTCTGCAAAGTGAAGACAAAAGGCATCAGGCTTGTTTCAGCACAGCCTCCAATGAAAAGACAAAAGGCTTCAGGCTTTTCTGCACAGCCTTCAACGTTATCAAGACTTCATGGATCTAAGTGCCTATATAAAGAAGTCCACTCCATCTTCTTCAGTATCGAATTTCTAGCAAAATCTCTCATCAAAGCAAAACTCTCAAAAGCTCTTATTATTTTATTTTGCTACAACATTGTTTGTAACTTAAGAGAAATATCACAGTTGTGATAACTGCTTATTAGAAGCATTCATACTCTTGTAAAAGTTTTACATTGTTTGTAAAATGTTTTCCTTAAGAGGATCTAGTTGGGATCAGTTGCTCTTGAGAAGACTAAGAACAGTTGTTCTTAGGTGTTGCTATTGTAATCTGTTTGATTAAATAGTGGATTAAGTCCTTGACAGAGAAAGGCAAATCACTCTTGAGAGGGTGGACTGGAGTAGTTGTATTCAACGAACCAGGATAAAAATATCTGTGTTCATATCCCTGATTTTTAGTCTTACTTATTCAACCCCCCCCCCCCCCCCCTTCTAAGTAATTTTCTCACCTTCAGTTGGCATCAGAGCTCCGGTTCTGCGTGTGCTCCACTTAACCGTGACAGTTAAAGATCCAGTGAGAAAGATACTTTGATATTTATTTGGTTGTCAATATGGATAATACTTCTACATCAACTTACAACAACAAATATGAAGGAGATAGGATCAGTACTAAGCCACCCATGTTTGATGGGGAAAAATTTGACTATTGGAAAGATAGAATAGAAAGTTTTTTCCTTGGGTATGATGCTGATCTTTGGGATATGGTCATTGATGGATATGAACATCCTACTGGTGAGGATGGCAAAAAGATTGATAGAAAATCAATGACTGAAGTACAGAAAAGAGATTTCAAGAATCACCACAAAGCCAGAACTATATTGCTTAGTGCAATCTCTCATACTGAGTATGAGAAGATTACTAACAGAGATACTGCTCATGACATGTTTGAGTCACTCAAAATGACTCATGATGGAAACTCTCAGGTTAAAGAGACCAAGGCTCTGACGCTCATACAGAAGTATGAGGCATTTAAAATGGAAGAGTCTGAAAATGTAGAAACTATGTTTTCTAGATTTCAGATTCTTACAGCTGGTCTGAAAGTTCTGGACAAGGGCTACTCAACGTCAGATCATGTCAAGAAGATCATCAGAAGTCTTCCCACCAGATGGAGACCAATGGTGACCGCATTGAAGATGGCAAAAGATCTGAACAAGATCTCTTTAGAAGAACTTATCAGCTCGTTGAGAAGCCATGAAATTGAGCTGGAGGAAGATGAACCCCAGAAGAAAGATAAAGGTAAATCCATAGCTTTAAAATCTAACAAATCTGTTAAAGCTCTGCAGGTAAAAGAAGAAAGCTCTGAAGAATCTTCTTCTTCTGAAGAAGATGAACTGTCCATGCTTTCCAGAAGAATCAACAAGCTCTGGAAGCACAAGGGAAAGAAGTTTAACAACTTCAGAAAAGCTGACCACAGGAAGGAATCTTCTGGACACAGAAGATCTGGAAAGAAAGAGGTCACATGCTATGAATGCAAGGAACCCGGGCATTACAAAAATGACTGCCCCAAACTTCTCAAGGAGAAACCCAAGAGAAAGTTTGATAAAAAGAAAAAGGTTCTTATGGCAACTTGGGATGACTCAGATGAGTGTGAATCATCTTCTGAATCAGAAGAAGAATGTGCAAACATTGCACTGATGGCCAGGACAGAGGATCAAGAGGAAGGTACCTCAGGATATGAATCAGAATCTGAATCTGATGATGATGCAGAAGAGGTAATGGCTAAACTTACCAAAGAAGAACTCATTAAAGTTTTAACAGAAGTTCTTAAAAGTTATAACAACATCAAACTCAAATACAAGAAGCTGAAAAGCAATCTTGAATCTGAGATTGATCTTCTGAAAACAGAACTTGTTGAGCAGAAAGAAATAAATTTAAAAATCAAAAATGACTTTGATAGAACTCAACAAGAATCTGAATCTGAGACTAAGTCATGTGAAAATATTTTAGAAAAATATGACTCTAGTTTTCAGAAATTTCTCACTAAGAGCATAGACAGAAGCAAGATGGCTTCCATGATCTATGGTGTTAGTGGAAACAACAGAAGAGGCATTGGATATGAGTCTTCATCTGGAAGCAATCCAAAACCTGTTGACAAACTTTTCATCAGGAAGACACCTTTGCATTCTCAATTCAAATTTGGTCACTTGAATGACATTAAACACACAAGCTCTGAGAAGAGTACTTATGTGTTTAAACCTAAGGCAAGTCAGAATAAACATTATGTTGCAAAACAGAAGTTTAGACAAACCTACAAACCAACTAACCCCAAAGGACCCAAGAAGATCTGGGTACCTAAAGACAAAATAATCCCTGTTGCAGATGTCCTTAGCAGCAAGGTCAGGACACCAATCATGGTACCTGGACTCTGGATGCTCACGACACATGACAGGAGAAAGGTCTATGTTCCAAAGCCTGGAACTTAGATCTGGAGGGGACGTGAAATTTGGAGGGAACCAGAAGGGCAAGATCATTGGCTCTGGAACAATAGGTAATGGCAACCTACCCTCTATTTCTAATGTTCTGTTAGTTGAAGGATTGAAACATAATCTATTGTCCATAAGTCAATTAAGTGACAATGGTTATGATATAATCTTTAATCAAAAATGTTGCAAAGCTGTATGTCAAAAGGATGGTTCTATCCTATTCAATGGAAAGAGGAAACACAACATTTATAAAATTAACCTTTCATAACTTAAAGTTCAAAATGTAAAATGCCTTTTATCTGTGAATGATGAGCAATGGGTCTGGCATAGAAGATTGGGGCATATTAATATGAGACGTATATCTCAGATTAATAAACTCAATCTGGTCAGAGGACTTCCTAAGTTGAAGTTCAACTCAGATGCTCTGTGTGAAGCATGTCAAAGAGGTAAATTTTCAAAATCACATTTTAAATCAAAAAATGTTGTTTCTACCTCCAGACCATTGGAATTACTTCACATTGATCTGTTTGGACCAGTGAAAACTGCATCCATCAGAGGCAAGAAGTATGGGTTAGTCATTGTAGATGACTACAGCAGATGGACATGGGTAAAGTTTCTAAAACACAAGGATGAGTCTCATTCTGTGTTCTTTGACTTCTGCAATCAAGTCCAGACTGAAAAAGATTGTAAAATTATTAAAGTCAGAAGTGATCATGGTGGAGAATTTGAAAATAAACATTTTGAAAAATATTTTTCTGAAAAAGGCATTGCACATGATTTCTCCTGCCCTAGAACTCCACAACAAAATGCAGTTGTAGAGAGGAAAAATAGGACATTGCAAGAAATGGCCAGAACCATGATCAATGAGACAAATCTGGTAAAATATTTCTGGGCAGAAGCAATTAACACAGCTTGTTATATTCAGAACAGAGTGTCTGTAAGACCTCTTCTGGAAAAGACTCCCTATGAATTGTGGAGAAACAGAAAGCCTAACATTGCTTATTTTCATCCTTTTGGATGTGTTTGTTATATGCTTAATACTAAAGATAATCTGAACAAGTTTGATTCCAAAGCACAGAAGTGTTTCATGCTTGGTTATTCTGAACGCTCTAAAGGCTACAGAGTATTCAATACTGAAACACAGATTGTGGAAGAATCTATTCATGTTAGATTTGATGATAAGCTTGGCTCTGAAAAGCCAAAGCAGTTTGAAAGTTCTGCAGATAGAGAAGTGATTCTCACAGACTCTGAAGGCTCAGAGGCAGAAAAGGCAAAGAACAAAGAATCTGAAGCAACCCCAGATGCAACACCTTTGACCTCCCAACTAAACAACTTGCATATTTCTGAAAGACCAACTGTCAGAGGATCTTCTTCCAGAATCAAAGCTTCTCATCCAGAAGATGTGATAATTGCAAAGAAAGATGATCCAATAAGGACAAGATCATTTCTTAGAACTTCTGAATCTTCTTTATTTGGCTTAGTGTCAATGATAGAACCAACATCTGTAGATGAGGCTCTGGAAGATAATGAATGGATTATAGCTATGCAAGAAGAGCTGAATCAATTCACCAGAAATGAAGTTTGGGATCTGGTCCCTAGACCTAAAGGATTCAATGTTATTGGAACAAAATGGGTGTTCAGGAATAAGCTGAATGAAAAGGGAGAAGTAGAAAGGAATAAGGCAAGGCTGGTTGCTCAAGGATACAGTCAACAAGAAGGTATTGATTACACTGAGACATATGCTCCAGTGGCAAGGTTAGAATCTATTCGTCTTCTTATTTCATTTGCTGCACAGAATAACATCACTCTGTATCAGATGGATGTTAAAAGTGCTTTTCTTAATGGTATTATAGAAGAAGAAGTATATGTCCACCAACCTCCTGGTTTTGAAAGTGAAAACTTTCCAGATCATGTTTTCAAATTAAAGAAATCTCTTTATGGATTAAAACAAGCTCCCAGAGCTTGGTATGAGAGGTTGAGCAACTTCCTTCTGAAGAAAAATTTCATCAGAGGAAAAGTGGATACAACTTTATTCTGTAAAACTGTTAAGAAAGACTTGTTGATTTGTCAAATTTATGTAGATGACATTATTTTTGGTTCAACAAATATTACGCTTGGAAAGGAGTTTGCTAAATGTATGCAGGAAGAATTTGAAATGAGCATGATGGGAGAATTGAGATTCTTCTTGGGAATCCAAGTCAATCAGACTCCAGAGTGCACCTACATACATCAAACCAAATATGTTAAAGAGCTTCTGAAGAAGTTCAACATGGTTGATAGCAAAATGGCAAAGACTCCAATGCATCCTACAAGCACTCTAGGTAAGGAAGAGGTAAGTAAGAAGGTAGATCAAAAACTCTACAGAGGTATGATAGGATCTCTTCTATACTTGACTGCTTCTAGACCAGATATTCTGTTTAGTGTCTGCTTATGTGCAAGATTCCAATCAGATCCTAGAGAATCACACTTAACAGCTGTTAAGATGGTTCTAAGGTATTTGAAAGGTACTGCTAACATGGGTTTGTGTTACAGAAGATCTGATGAATTTTCATTAGTTGGATTCTGTGATGCTGACTATGCTGGAGACAGAGTTGGACGCAAAAGCACTTTTGGAAGCTGTCAGTTTCTTGGAAGTCATCTGATCTCATGGTACAGCAAGAAGCAACCTACCATTGCACTATCAACTACAGAGGCAGAATACATTGCTGCTGCTGGATGTTGTACTCAGATGCTCTGGATGAAGAGTCAATTAGAAGATTATCAAATCTATGAGAGTAATCTTTCTATCTTCTGTGATAATACTTCTGCTATATGTTTGTCAAAAAATCCAATCTTGCATTCTAAGGCAAAACATATAGAAATTAAACATCACTTCATCAGAGACTATGTTCAGAAGGGTGTAATTAATTTAGCTTTTGTTGATACAGATCATCAATGGGCTGATATTTTCACAAAACCCCTTGCTGAAGATAGATTTAAGTTCATTCTAAAAAATATTTGTATGGATTTTTTTCCAGAGTAATATTTATCAGAGGCAACCTCTCAGATGCAAAATGTTTAATAATTTGAAGTATTTCATCTGACTATTCGTTCATTTATATTCATTCAATTATTTTTGTGTGAAACTCTGAACTAACAAGCTCAGAAGATCTGAAAGTTGGAAACGTTTCATTTCTTGAGAGACATCAGATGCGCATACAAAGCAAACACGTGTCACTCAGTATCTGAAAAGATGGAGTGCTCAACTGAATTGACGTTTGAGGTATTGCTTTGAAAATCTCATTTTTCTTGATTTTCCCCCCAGCTGTCATAAATTTAAAAGTGAAATGATTATTTTCATTAAATGTTGTCCAAACGTGCGTAAGTGTCTTTTGTTGTGCCCTATGCTTGTTTATTGGTTCTCTATAAATATCACCTATCACACTATTTTCACACTTTCCACATTCACTACATTCATGCGTTTCTGTTCTCTTTTCAATCTCTACCAAAACCCTAAACCTAAACAAAGATCTTCTTCTTCTTCAATGGCATCTACTTCAAACACTGCTGCAAAACCCAACAAGACTATAATGTACAAAGAACCAGAACGAACCTTATTTACTCCTGTCGCAGATCTTGAGGTTCTATGTGAAAGCTTCATTGATCTTGATTCATTAAAGGAAAATGGGTTTGACCTAACTCCGGCCATTAAAGCTCAAGGTTGGGAGAAATATTTTGAAAGATTAATGGGTCCTGTATTTCCGTCACTGGTAAAGGAATTCTGGATTCATGCAAGCGCTGTCTTGGAATGGAGATAGTTATTACTGAGAAACTGATCAGGCAACTGTTCAGTTATACTGAATCTGATGGAGTTTCAAACCTCGCTTCTTCTCGCATTGATATGGCTAGGGTTTATGAAGAAATTACTATAGCTGGAATGCCATCAAGTAAGGTTAAAGATCTGAAACCCATTTATAGGATCTGGGCAAAAATATTTATGAGTACATTTTTTCACAGAAAACCATCCAACTCACCAGACTATGTGAGTTCGGAACATCTGTATTTCATGTACTGCATTAGCCAAAATGTCAAAGTGGATCTACCGTATCTAATCTTCAGTCATCTACTAACTCATGTCAAAGAAACCAGGGAGGAGGTAAGAGCTAAAGCTGGTAAAGTTAGAACTTGGATACCCCTGGGAAGATTGATTTCAGACATCCTTATTGAGAACAAGCTGGTACAACATCTGACAGATGCGAAGATTACAGAAGATCTGACTTACATCATTGGATCTGAAATAAATGGACTCAATCTGAAAAGGATGAAAATCATTTCAGAATTGAAAGGACAACTAAGGAAGATAAACTCTGAAGAGGTTCAAGGCAGAAGAATTCCTGTGGAAGAGTTTCCACTATTTAGTGCAGATGAACCAAAGGAATTTGTCTGGATGTACATTACTGAATGTCTAAAGGAAGGAATTCCTCTACCTGCTAATCTTGTTCAGAAACCAGGAGAAGAATTGCCCAATCTAATGAAGGAAAGGCGTAGTAAGAGGAAAGCTGAAGAAGGATCAGTTCAGAAGAAGAGAAAAGCATCTGAAGTTTCAAGAAAGAAGAAGAGAGAAGGAAAGAAAGCCAGAATCAGTCCTAGAGAAGCCACTCTGGAAGAGATCAGAGACACCATTCAACAGGTATTAGCATCTGATCCTACACCTACTGTTCATTCACCCCTTTCATCACCACAACTCTCTCCAAACCTTAGACAAAGAACTTCTAAAACCAAACAGTCTGTCAATCTTTCATCTGAACCACTCTCCTCTGAACCAGTAAATTTACAACCATCTCCTGTACCAATTCCATTCGTACCACAACCTCAATCAATTCAATCAGAAATTCCACCAACAGAACCAACTCAACCAGAAAACTCTCCAACAGTAACTCCACAACCAACTTTATCACAACCAGAGAATCCCCAATTAGAGACTCTCCAACCAGAAACAATTATTTCAGAACAAAACCAACCAGAGACTGTTCAAACTGAACACTCTGAACAAACAATTCCCTCAGAAGATCCAAATCTTTCTGACAATAGTCTTGATATTCAACCCCTCAATCAATCAATTATAATTTCCTCAACATCTATTCACTCAGATGAATCTTCTGATTCATCTGATTCATCTGATTGTGATTCAGAGTCACTCAAACAAGCTCGCTCTGAAAGTGTTATGAAGAAACATCTTAACATTGCCTTGTTTCATACCCCACCAAACTCTCCATCTCATCAACAACCATCTGAAATTCAACCATCTGAAACTCAATCTTCTGGAAACCAAACCATTCCTCAACCACCTGAAACCAATCCATCTGAAAATCAGACTTTTCCTCAACCATCTGATCTCCCTCAATCTGACATCCACAAATCTCAACCACCATCACCTCAACCACAACCATCTAAACCTACTCCTGTTAACACCCCTAATCCTTTTTCCTCTGAACAGTCTGAACATTCAGATCTAGGATCATGTGTTAATACTATGTTTGATATTTTCAAAAAGGAGTTAGATTCTGAATATGATCGTGTTAAGGATGTATGCATGTCTAGTTTGGATCCAACTGTTTCAAATACTGCTTGGAAGCGCTTCATCTGGATGTTCAACAAAGCTTCCTTAAAAGTTAGAGCTAAATGCTCTAAGCTTGCTAAGAATAAATTTGCAGAATTAATCAAGGTAACTCTGATGAACATGCCTCCTCCTCCTCCTGTGTTACTTTTGGAAGCTGCTCCTCCAGTAGTTCCTGCATCTGAAATGGTTGAACAAGCTTCTGATGAAAACCAATCTGAAGGGAACCCTACTGCTACTGCATCTGCTCCGTCTTCATCTGTGGTTGCAGAACTTATGAATGATGTGAAGGATATAAAGGACTGGATGATCAAGCAAGAGAAGAAAACTGATGAAATCAAGACCTGGATGTCTAAGCAAGAAGAGTCAGCTGCCAAGATGACAGAGCTTCTGACCCTTATTGCCTCTCGCCAGACTTAGTTTTATTTGTTATTTTGCACATGAACTGTTTTTGCTGTCTGTTTTTTGTTGTGTTATGTGTTTTGGCTTCTGCCTGTTTGACAGTGAACTTTGGTTTGTTTTAATTGCATGATAATGTGTTTGCTCCTATATGCCTCTTTTCTTCTATATCTTTCTGTCTTTGAAAATCTTTTTGATTATGACAAAAAGGGGGAGAAAAAAAAGAGAAACTGAGTGTTCAACCTATAAGCAATTACTAAAACTGAAATTCAGACATTTTTATTAACTTACGTTGAATTTAAGTCTTTCAGATTACGTTGATATATCTGACATAATTCATTGAAGTTACCCTGAGACTGTGTCAACCAGAACCTGATCATCTAAAGAAAATCTGAGTATTCAATCAACTCTGATAACTCTGATATCTTACTCTGATACATTTATTCTAAAAAAGAATTCAAGCAAGATGATAACCAGGCGCTCTGACTAAAGGAAGTCATATTTATCTGACATCAAAATTTGATTCTGAACTCTTTCATCAGGCTCTGAATCTGAAATATACTTAATCAGAAAGGGAAGTATTCTATTCTATTGAAGTATTTATTTCAGGGGGAGATTGTTAATCTCAGGGGGAGTTTCTAATTCATACTCTTTATTGAACAAAATTTCTCATGTTTTGTCATCGTCAAAAAGGGGGAGATTGTAAGAACACAGATTGTGTCTTAGTTATATCTCTATGTTTTGATGATAACACTTATGAATTTTGTATTCAAGAATTATATACTCTAAACGTGTTCTAGACTGTTTGCTACAGGTACTAAAGAAAATTCTCTTAAGAAAGCAAAATTTGGATCTGAACAATGTTATTATGAAGGGCTTCATAGGTTCAAGAGCATCTTAGTGAAGATCTGAACGCTGCTCCCAGAAGAATCTGATTACTATCTCTTAAAGATTCTGAAGCAGGAGCCTCTAAAGCATAGAAGACTCTGCTCTGATAGATTTACACGCTCAAGCACACAAGCTGCACATACTCTGATTCAGCTCAATCTGAAGAACATCCAAGACTCTGAAGATCCAGAAGATCTCTACTCTGGAGACTCTGAAGATTCAGATTCTAATGTTGAAAGCTGAACTTACTTTGTGAAGAAGATTTAAATATGTACGTTGGCTTATCTCAACAGCTCTTTCCTCTTTTGTGCTAGACACAAGGACACAGACAAAAAGGTTTTATCTGTGCATTCCATTCTAAGGAAATATTCTGCAAAGTGAAGACAAAAGGCATCAGGCTTGTTTCAGCACAACCTCCAATGAAAAGACAAAAGGCTTCAGGCTTTTCTGCACAACCTTCAACGTTATCAAGACTTCATGGATCTAAGTGCCTATATAAAGAAGTCCACTCCATCTTCTTCAGTATCGAATTTCTAGCAAAATCTCTCATCAAAGCAAAACTCTCAAAAGCTCTTATTATTTTATTTTGCTATAACATTGTTTGTAACTTAAGAGAAATATCACAGTTGTGATAACTGCTTATTAGAAGCATTCATACTCTTGTAAAAGTTTTACATTGTTTGTAAAAGGTTTTCCTTAAGAGGATCCAGTTGGGATCAGTTGCTCTTGAGAAGACTAAGAACAGTTGTTCTTAGGTGTTGCTATTGTAATCTGTTTGATTAAATAGTGGATTAAGTCCTTGACAGAGAAAGGCAAATCACTCTTGAGAGGGTGGACTGGAGTAGTTGTATTCAACGAACCAGGATAAAAATATCTGTGTTCATATCCCTGATTTTTAGTCTTACTTATTGAACCCCCCCCTTCTAAGTAATTTTCTCACCTTCAATATCAAGTGAAATAGGGAGTTTGTCGATGATCGCTAAAAAACACACAAATTTTTCTTATATTAAGTAATTTTATTTATTTCTTTTATGTACCTAACTTATTCAAATTATGATAACATATAATTTATTTATTTTTATAGGAGAAGTATGATAAACAACTTGCCTTTACTTTATTAGAGCATTCTGAGTTGCCTGCACCGTCACCGGGATATCTTGCTGATCCTAGTCTGGGTTTTCAAACCTCGTATGATGTTGCACATGGGAATATGATAAATGTGATAATGTATGATGTTGGAGGGTACGCCAAAACTATCAGGCCGCGTGATATGGATTTTTCAATGAGACTTGTTGATGGAGAAGGATCATCACGCCCACCTATATATATTGCTGAAATGCTAGAAAAAAGGAGTATAAGGAAGCGATGCAAATTGCAAATGAGCGTGCACAGAGATTTGAATAATTTATGAAGTCACAGATGAACCAAGGTTCTGGTGTTGGATATGGAGGAGTTGATGATGAGGAGGAAGAGAAAGAAGAAGATAATTATTGTTTTTGAAATAAGAAACTATTTAATATGTACTTTTAAATTTAACTTTGGTGGATATGGACACTCTTTATTTTTATTTCACTGATAATCATAAATTATTTTATTTTAATTTTAATTTTATTTTATAAATTTAAAATACATACATATACATATATACATACACACACACACACACACACACACACACATATATATATATATATATATATATATATATATATATATATATATATATATATATATATATATATATATATATATATATATATATATATATATATATATATATATATATATATATATATATATATATATATATATATATATATATATATATATATATATATATATATATATATATATATATATATATATATTGATAATATTTTATTATAATTATATTAATATATTTTTAATAATATAATTATAATATTTTTTTATATAATATTGTAAACATTAGTTAGAGGTTAAACCCCTCATAAATTATCAACCAATTTGCGATGGGCTAATCCCCTCACATATACCAAAACATAGATGTCTTTGACAAGGGCTTAACCCTTAGCAAAATACTGATACATTTGTCACCTAGCCTACGCCTGTGTGTCAGTAAGAGGAAATTTATGGATTACATTTTGCGATGGGCTGTCTCAAGCTAAATAGCGACGTGGCAGATCCCTCGCAAATAATTTGCGATGATCTTTTTAGCTAGGGGACTAGTCCCCTTACAAATTTTTGTTTTTTGAAGGTTTTTTTACACTAGTAAGAGGTTTAACCCCTAACTAAAAACATTTTTTTTTCTTGTAGTGTATGTACAGCGCTTTTCAAAATAAGAAATGCTAAAAATGGCATTGTCAGGTATCTAACCATGGACCTATAAATTATTTCACAACAGTTGTTTAAAATAATCGTTGTTATATATACGTTACACGTTATCTTATTTACTACAATGGGCAATATGTCGTTGTTGTATTCTACACACTTACAATCACACTGAACCTCACAATGATTGTCAACCATGATGGTACGCCTTTACCAACTATTGTGAAATGCGTTTTTCATAGTGGTGATTATGCATCCGTTGCAACTTTAACAAGAGGATTCACATTGTTATTGATCACTTCAAGAACATCTTGGTAGAAAAGAAACACCTTTATTTGCTTGCATCATTTGTCGTAGTTTTTCGCATCAAGGATGAGTAAGTTTGCAGGAATTCTTTCATAGAGAAAGAATTCATGTTGCACACTAGGTGTTTGATGGATCGAACCAAGCTCTTAATGTCAAATATTACAACTTGGAACCACATAGTTGGTGAAAATTGAATAATTGAGTGTGGAGAGAGAGAGAGAGAGAGAGAGAGAGAGAGAGAGAGAGAGAGAGAGAGAGAGAGAGAGAGAGAGAGAGAGAGAGAGAGAGAGAGAGAGAGAGAGAGAGAGAGAGAGAGAGAGAGAAGAGAGAGAGAGAGAGAGAGAGAGAGAGTGCACATTAACATTGATTGTGATACCTCTTAGGTATTTATAAAAATTAGAATTGATTGAGATATAAGAAGCAAAAAACATAAAATAATAGAAAAAATTGTTTGCTTGTAATACGGGTACAACTTTTTATAAGTCGGGTGCAATTGTTTCTATAATTCACGTTCAACAGAGTGGTACCCGGGTATCAAAACACATTATCTGAGTATAGCTATTTCAAAAGCCAAAAATACAATACAATGGTAACCAGTTAACAAATCGCTATAATTGATTACAACTTTTGAATTATGTAATTTTTCACAACAATCATTAACCCAAACATTTTCTATCTGGAATTTTTTTAATACAAGATAAGATAGTTAGACATAAATGATTGTGAGTTATACTGAATAATGAGTGTTTGATGTTTGGACAAAAATACAGAAATGACTTTGAGGTTAATTATGGTTTGGCAATAGAGTTTATTGCTGTAAAGAATAGTGGTTGCAAGTTGAGGAGAATAGTGACCAGCATAAATGTCTCAAGTTATACAAAATCTCTTGTTTTCAACCCTGGAAATCTCTCCAACCAGTTAATAAGGAAGACATATGCATCCTTTGCAACTATCTTATCTCCTAAATTTTCATAGTAAGAAGTTGTGTTTGAATAGTAAAAGCATATTTCTGCTGGAAATTTCAAGAAAAGTATATTTGCAACTGCATATTTCGCAGTGATATAAGTTGGTAACATATTCATCTATCAAAGGAAATCAATTATATTGATGATTGTCGCACATTCGTTCCAATCATATGGATTACGGTGTTGAATTTTTCCATCAGAGTTGATTTTGAAAGGTCATAGCTCCTTTAAGGCTCCATACCCCAGAGAGGAACATCCAGGTTCTACATGTTTCAAACATAATGTTGAAAAAAAACATAAAAGAACAAAATTTATCAGCATAAAGCAGTTTGTGACATTAGTGTGAGTAGTATGGATAATATTTTCACATTAAATATTAGTATGGTGACTTGAGTATTTATAAGTGGGAGAACTCATACACCTATTATCTTAAGGTTTTAGGTGATATGTGGTGTTTCTCTCACATTATGTTGAAAAAAAACTTAAAAGAACAAAATTTATCAGCTTAAAGCAGTTTGTGACATTAGTGTGAATAGTATGGATAATAGTTCCACATTGAATAGTAGTATGATGACTTCAGTATTTATAAGTGAGAAAACTCATACATTTATTATCTTAAGATTTTAGGTGATATGTGGTGTTTCCCTCACTTGTGTTCCTCTTGAAAAGTTATGATTAATAATATTTATGATTATCATAAATGAATTAAGTTATAAGTAACACGAATTTAAATCCTCTCCTTTTTTATATATCATGTCATCTCTTATGTTTTAGTATCTTAAGTTAGTTTCTTAGAGGTGAAGAAACCAAAATTTTGGTGATGGAGAATTAGAAAAAAAATAGAAATAGTTTACATCTATAATATAATGAGATTATGGTGAACACAAATAACATTGATCTTAAATATTTAATTTTAATGATTACCCATGTAGGTATAATTTATTTGCTATGCATTTGTAGACTTTTGAGTTTGTGTCTTAGTGACGAAGAAACATGAAATTTTGTGATGTAGTAGAAACATTTTGAATATATTTACATCTTATAAACCATAATTCAGTGCGAAAATGGTAAATATAAACAAAATTTAGCATGATTATTTATTTTAATTATTACCTATTTTATATAATATATATGTCATGGATTATAGTCTTTTAACTTTGTTATTTAGTGGGAAAAACCTAAAATTTTGTGGTCGAGTATAAAAATAAAATATAATTAATTTTTTTCATCTATTATAGTCTATCATGTTTGTTGCTTAGTGATAAAAATACCTAAAACTTTGGGATAGTGAAGAAAAATATTGAATATTTTTAGATGTAATATATCATAAGTCAATGTGAATACGAAGAATATAAACAATATTGAGCTAGATTATTTAGTTTTAATTGGTATTCATATGGATAAATTATGGGTCATTCATTTGTAGTATCTTAACATAGTTTCCTAGAGGTGAAGAAACCAAAATTTTGGTAATGGAGAAGTAGAAAAAAATAGAAATAGTTTACATCTATATTATAATGAGATTATGGTGAACACAAATAACATTGATCTTAAATATTTAATTTTAGTGATTACCCATGTAGATATAATTTATTTGCTATTCATATATAGTCTTTTGACTTTGTGGCTTAGTGACGAAGAAACATGAAATTTGGAAATGGAGAATAAACATATTGAATATACTTACATCTAAGAAACCATAATTCAATGTGAAAATGGTAAATATCAATAAATTCTACCTTGATTATTTATTTTAATTATTACCTATTTTATATAAAATATGTGTCATGGATTATAGTCTTTTAACTTTGTTTTTAAGTGGGGAAAAACCTAAAATTTTGTGATCGAGTAGAAAAATAAAATATAATTAATTTTTTTCATCTACTATAGTCTATCATGTTTGTTGCTTAGTGATAAAAATACCTAAAATTTTGGGATAGGGAAGAAAAATATTGAATATTTTTAGATGTAATATATCATAAGTCAATGTGAATATGATGAATATAAACAATATTTAGTTTGATTATTTAGTTTTAATTGTTACTCATATGTATAATTTATGGGTCATTTATATGTAGTCTCTTAACTTAATTTCTTAGACGTGAAGAAACCAAAATTTTGATGATGGAGAAGAAGAAAAATATAGAAATTGTTTACGCCTATTACACCATAATACAATATGATTATAGTGAAAACAAATAACTATGAGCTTAAATATTTAATTTTAGTGATTACCCATGTAGATATAATTTATTTGTCATTGATTTATACTCTTTTAACTCTGTGATTAGTGACGAAGAAACATGAAATTTTGTGATGTAGTAGAAGCATTTTGAATATATTTACATCTTATAAACCATAACTAAGTGTGAAAATGGTAAATATTAATAGATTTTAACCTGATTATTTATTTTAATTATTACCTATTTTATATAAAATATATGTCATGGATTATAGTCTTTTAACTTTGTTTATTAGTGGGAAAAACCTAAAATTTTGTGATCGAGTATAAAAATGAAATTTAATTAATTTTTTTCATCTACTATAGTCTATCATGTTTGTTGCTTAGTGATAAAAATACCTAAAAATTTGGGACAGTGAAGTAAAATATTGAATATTTTTAGATGTAATATATCATAACTCAATGTGAATACGATGAATATATACAATATTGAGCTTGATTATTTAATTTTAATTTTTATTCATATGCATAAATTATGGGTCATTCATTTTTAGTATCTTAACTTAGTTTCTTAGAGGTGAAGAAACCAAAATTTTGGTGATGGAGAATTAGAAAAAGATAGAAATAGTTTACATCTATAATATAATGAGATTATGGTGAACACAAATAACATTGATCTTAAATATTTAATTTTAATGATTACCCACGTAGGTATAATTTATTTGCTATTCATTTGTAGACTTTTGAGTTTGTGTCTTAGTGACGAAGAAACATGAAATTTTGTGATGTAGTAGAAACATTTTGAATATATTTACATCTTATAAACCATAATTCAGTGCGAAAGTGGTAAATATAAACAAAATTTAGCATGATTATTTATTTTAATTATTACCTATTTTTTATAAAATATATGTCATGGATTATAGTCTTTTAACTTTGTTATTTAGTGGGAAAAACCTAAAATTTTGTGATCGAGTATAAAAATAAAATATAATTAATTTTTTTCATCTACTATAGTCTATCATGTTTATTGCTTAGTGATAAAAATACCTAAAATTTTGGGATAGGGAAGAAAAATATTGAATATTTTTAGATGTAATATATCATAAGTCAATGTGAATATGATGAATATAAACAATATTTAGTTTGATTATTTAGTTTTAATTGTTACTCATATGTATAATTTATGGGTCATTTATATGTAGTCTCTTAACTTAATTTCTTAGACGTGAAGAAACCAAAATTTTGATGATGGAGAAGAAGAAAAATATAGAAATTGTTTACGCCTATTACACCATAATACAATATGATTATAGTGAAAACAAATAACTATGAGCTTAAATATTTAATTTTAGTGATTACCCATGTAGATATAATTTATTTGTCATTGATTTATACTCTTTTAACTCTGTGATTGGTGACGAAGAAACATGAAATTTTGTGATGTAGTAGAAGCATTTTGAATATATTTACATCTTATAAACCATAACTAAGTGTGAAAATGGTAAATATTAATAGATTTTAACCTGATTATTTATTTTAATTATTACCTATTTTATATAAAATATATGTCATGGATTATAGTCTTTTAACTTTGTTTATTAGTGGGAAAAACCTAAAATTTTGTGATCGAGTATAAAAATGAAATTTAATTAATTTTTTTCATCTACTATAGTCTATCATGTTTGTTGCTTAGTGATAAAAATACCTAAAAATTTGGGACAGTGAAGTAAAATATTGAATATTTTTAGATGTAATATATCATAACTCAATGTGAATACGATGAATATATACAATATTGAGCTTGATTATTTAATTTTAATTTTTATTCATATGCATAAATTATGGGTCATTCATTTTTAGTATCTTAACTTAGTTTCTTAGAGGTGAAGAAACCAAAATTTTGGTGATGGAGAATTAGAAAAAGATAGAAATAGTTTACATCTATAATATAATGAGATTATGGTGAACACAAATAACATTGATCTTAAATATTTAATTTTAATGATTACCCACGTAGGTATAATTTATTTGCTATTCATTTGTAGACTTTTGAGTTTGTGTCTTAGTGACGAAGAAACATGAAATTTTGTGA
Source organism: Lathyrus sativus (assembly GCA_963859935.3). Taxonomy (NCBI): domain Eukaryota; kingdom Viridiplantae; phylum Streptophyta; class Magnoliopsida; order Fabales; family Fabaceae; genus Lathyrus; species Lathyrus sativus. The sequence continues at coordinate 19,724,939 of OZ012738.1, read as the reverse complement.
TGTAGTAGAAACATTTTGAATATATTTACATCTTATAAACCATAATTCAGTGCGAAAGTGGTAAATATAAACAAAATTTAGCATGATTATTTATTTTAATTATTACCTATTTTTTATAAAATATATGTCATGGATTATAGTCTTTTAACTTTGTTATTTAGTGGGAAAAACCTAAAATTTTGTGATCGAGTATAAAAATAAAATATAATTAATTTTTTTCATCTACTATAGTCTATCATGTTTATTGCTTAGTGATAAAAATACCTAAAATTTTGGGATAGGGAAGAAAAATATTGAATATTTTTAGATGTAATATATCATAAGTCAATGTGAATATGATGAATATAAACAATATTTAGTTTGATTATTTAGTTTTAATTGTTACTCATATGTATAATTTATGGGTCATTTATATGTAGTCTCTTAACTTAATTTCTTAGACGTGAAGAAACCAAAATTTTGATGATGGAGAAGAAGAAAAATATAGAAATTGTTTACGCCTATTACACCATAATACAATATGATTATAGTGAAAACAAATAACTATGAGCTTAAATATTTAATTTTAGTGATTACCCATGTAGATATAATTTATTTGTCATTGATTTATACTCTTTTAACTCTGTGATTGGTGACGAAGAAACATGAAATTTTGTGATGTAGTAGAAGCATTTTGAATATATTTACATCTTATAAACCATAACTCTGTGTGAAAATCGTAAATATTAATAAATTTTAACCTGATTATTTATTTTAATTATTACTTATTTTATATAAAATATATGTCATGGATTATAGTCTTTTAACTTTGTTTAATAGTGGGAAAAACCTAAAATTTTGTGATCGAGTATAAAAATGAAATTTAATTAATTTTTTCCATCTACTATAGTCTATCATGTTTGTTGCTTAGTGATAAAAATACCTAAAAATTTGGGAAAGTGAAGTAAAATATTGAATATTTTTAGATGTAATATATCATAACTCAATGTGAATACGATGAATATATACAATATTGAGCTTGATTATTTAATTTTAATTTTTATTCATATGCATAAATTATGGGTCATTCATTTTTAGTATCTTAACTTAGTTTCTTAGAGGTAAAGAAACCAAAATTTTGGTGATGGAGAATTAGAAAAAGATAGAAATAGTTTACATCTATAATATAATGAGATTATGGTGAACACAAATAACATTGATCTTAAATATTTAATTTTAATGATTACCCACGTAGGTATAATTTATTTGCTATTCATTTGTAGACTTTTGAGTTTGTGTCTTAGTGACGAAGAAACATGAAATTTTGTGATGTAGTAGAAACATTTTGAATATATTTACATCTTATAAACCATAATTCAGTGCGAAAGTGGTAAATATAAACAAAATTTAGCATGATTATTTATTTTAATTATTACCTATTTTTTATAAAATATATGTCATGGATTATAGTCTTTTAACTTTGTTATTTAGTGGGAAAAACCTAAAATTTTGTGATCGAGTATAAAAATAAAATATAATTAATTTTTTTCATCTACTATAGTCTATCATGTTTATTGCTTAGTGATAAAAATACCTAAAATTTTGGGATAGGGAAGAAAAATATTGAATATTTTTAGATGTAATATATCATAAGTCAATGTGAATATGATGAATATAAACAATATTTAGTTTGATTATTTAGTTTTAATTGTTACTCATATGTATAATTTATGGGTCATTTATATGTAGTCTCTTAACTTAATTTCTTAGACGTGAAGAAACCAAAATTTTGATGATGGAGAAGAAGAAAAATATAGAAATTGTTTACGCCTATTACACCATAATACAATATGATTATAGTGAAAACAAATAACTATGAGCTTAAATATTTAATTTTAGTGATTACCCATGTAGATATAATTTATTTGTCATTGATTTATACTCTTTTAACTCTGTGATTGGTGACGAAGAAACATGAAATTTTGTGATGTAGTAGAAGCATTTTGAATATATTTACATCTTATAAACCATAACTCAGTGTGAAAATCGTAAATATTAATAAATTTTAACCTGATTATTTATTTTAATTTTTACCTATTTTATATAAAATATATGTCATGGATTATAGTCTTTTAACTTTGTTTATTAGTGGGAAAAACCTAAAATTTTGTGATCGAGTATAAAAATGAAATTTAATTAATTTTTTTCATCTACTATAGTCTATCATGTTTGTTGCTTAGTGATAAAAATACCTAAAAATTTGGGACAGTGAAGTAAAATATTGAATATTTTTAGATGTAATATATCATAACTCAATGTGAATACGATGAATATATACAATATTGAGCTTGATTATTTAATTTTAATTTTTATTCATATGCATAAATTATGGGTCATTCATTTTTAGTATCTTAACTTAGTTTCTTAGAGGTGAAGAAACCAAAATTTTGGTGATGGAGAATTAGAAAAAGATAGAAATAGTTTACATCTATAATATAATGAGATTATGGTGAACACAAATAACATTGATCTTAAATATTTAATTTTAATGATTACCCACGTAGGTATAATTTATTTGCTATTCATTTGTAGACTTTTGAGTTTGTGTCTTAGTGACGAAGAAACATGAAATTTTGTGATGTAGTAGAAACATTTTGAATATATTTACATCTTATAAACCATAATTCAGTGCGAAAATGGTAAATATAAACAAAATTTAGCATGATTATTTATTTTAATTATTACCTATTTTATATAAAATATATGTCATGGATTATAGTCTTTTAACTTTGTTATTTAGTGGGAAAAACCTAAAATTTTGTGATCGAGTATAAAAATAAAATATAATTAATTTTTTTCATCTACTATAGTCTATCATGTTTATTGCTTAGTGATAAAAATACCTAAAATTTTGGGATAGGGAAGAAAAATATTGAATATTTTTAGATGTAATATATCATAAGTCAATGTGAATATGATGAATATAAACAATATTTAGTTTGATTATTTAGTTTTAATTGTTACTCATATGTATAATTTATGGGTCATTTATATGTAGTCTCTTAACTTAATTTCTTAGACGTGAAGAAACCAAAATTTTGATGATGGAGAAGAAGAAAAATATAGAAATTGTTTACGCCTATTACACCATAATACAATATGATTATAGTGAAAACAAATAACTATGAGCTTAAATATTTAATTTTAGTGATTACCCATGTAGATATAATTTATTTGTCATTGATTTATACTCTTTTAACTCTGTGATTGGTGACGAAGAAACATGAAATTTTGTGATGTAGTAGAAGCATTTTGAATATATTTACATCTTATAAACCATAACTCAGTGTGAAAATCGTAAATATTAATAAATTTTAACCTGATTATTTATTTTAATTTTTACCTATTTTATATAAAATATATGTCATGGATTATAGTCTTTTAACTTTGTTTATTAGTGGGAAAAACCTAAAATTTTGTGATCGAGTATAAAAATGAAATTTAATTAATTTTTTTCATCTACTATAGTCTATCATGTTTGTTGCTTAGTGATAAAAATACCTAAAAATTTGGGACAGTGAAGTAAAATATTGAATATTTTTAGATGTAATATATCATAACTCAATGTGAATACGATGAATATATACAATATTGAGCTTGATTATTTAATTTTAATTTTTATTCATATGCATAAATTATGGGTCATTCATTTTTAGTATCTTAACTTAGTTTCTTAGAGGTGAAGAAACCAAAATTTTGGTGATGGAGAATTAGAAAAAGATAGAAATAGTTTACATCTATAATATAATGAGATTATGGTGAACACAAATAACATTGATCTTAAATATTTAATTTTAATGATTACCCACGTAGGTATAATTTATTTGCTATTCATTTGTAGACTTTTGAGTTTGTGTCTTAGTGACGAAGAAACATGAAATTTTGTGATGTAGTAGAAACATTTTGAATATATTTACATCTTATAAACCATAATTCAGTGCGAAAATGGTAAATATAAACAAAATTTAGCATGATTATTTATTTTAATTATTACCTATTTTATATAAAATATATGTCATGGATTATAGTCTTTTAACTTTGTTATTTAGTTGGAAAAACCTAAAATTTTGTGATCGAGTATAAAAATAAAATATAATTAATTTTTTTCATCTACTATAGTCTATCATGTTTATTGCTTAGTGATAAAAATACCTAAAATTTTGGGATAGGGAAAAAAATATTGAATATTTTTAGATGTAATATATCATAAGTCAATGTGAATATGATGAATATAAACAATATTTAGTTTGATTATTTAGTTTTAATTGTTACTCATATGTATAATTTATGGGTCATTTATATGTAGTCTCTTAACTTAATTTCTTAGACGTGAAGAAACCAAAATTTTGATGATGGAGAAGAAGAAAAATATAGAAATTGTTTACGCCTATTACACCATAATACAATATGATTATAGTGAAAACAAATAACTATGAGCTTAAATATTTAATTTTAGTGATTACCCATGTAGATATAATTTATTTGTCATTGATTTATACTCTTTTAACTCTGTGATTGGTGACGAAGAAACATGAAATTTTGTGATGTAGTAGAAGCATTTTGAATATATTTACATCTTATAAACCATAACTCAGTGTGAAAATCGTAAATATTAATAAATTTTAACCTGATTATTTATTTTAATTATTACCTATTTTATATAAAATATATGTCATGGATTATAGTCTTTTCACTTTGTTTATTAGTGGGAAAAACCTAAAATTTTGTGATCGAGTATAAAAATGAAATTTAATTAATTTTTTTCATCTACTATAGTCTATCATGTTTGTTGCTTAGTGATAAAAATACCTAAAAATTTGGGACAGTGAAGTAAAATATTGAATATTTTTAGATGTAATATATCATAACTCAATGTGAATACGATGAATATATACAATATTGAGCTTGATTATTTAATTTTAATTTTTATTCATATGCATAAATTATGGGTCATTCATTTTTAGTATCTTAACTTAGTTTCTTAGAGGTGAAGAAACCAAAATTTTGGTGATGGAGAATTAGAAAAAGATAGAAATAGTTTACATCTATAATATAATGAGATTATGGTGAACACAAATAACATTGATCTTAAATATTTAATTTTAATGATTACCCACGTAGGTATAATTTATTTGCTATTCATTTGTAGACTTTTGAGTTTGTGTCTTAGTGACGAAGAAACATGAAATTTTGTGATGTAGTAGAAACATTTTGAATATATTTACATCTTATAAACCACAATTCAGTGCGAAAGTGGTAAATATAAACAAAATTTAGCATGATTATTTATTTTAATTATTACCTATTTTTTATAAAATATATGTCATGGATTATAGTCTTTTAACTTTGTTATTTAGTGGGAAAAACCTAAAATTTTGTGATCGAGTATAAAAATAAAATATAATTAATTTTTTTCATCTACTATAGTCTATCATGTTTGTTGCTTAGTGATAAAAATACCTAAAATTTTGGGATAGGGAAGAAAAATATTGAATATTTTTAGATGTAATATATCATAAGTCAATGTGAATATGATGAATATAAACAATATTTAGTTTGATTATTTAGTTTTAATTGTTACTCATATGTATAATTTATGGGTCATTTATATGTAGTCTCTTAACTTAATTTCTTAGACGTGAAGAAACCAAAATTTTGATGATGGAGAAGAAGAAAAATATAGAAATTGTTTACGCCTATTACACCATAATACAATATGATTATAGTGAAAACAAATAACTATGAGCTTAAATATTTAATTTTAGTGATTACCCATGTAGATATAATTTATTTGTCATTGATTTATACTCTTTTAACTCTGTGATTGGTGACGAAGAAACATGAAATTTTGTGATGTAGTAGAAGCATTTTGAATATATTTACATCTTATAAACCATAACTCAGTGTGAAAATCGTAAATATTAATAAATTTTAACCTGATTATTTATTTTAATTATTACCTATTTTATATAAAATATATGTCATGGATTATAGTCTTTTAACTTTGTTTATTAGTGGGAAAAACCTAAAATTTTGTGATCGAGTATATAAATGAAATTTAATTAATTTTTTTCATCTACTATAGTCTATCATGTTTGTTGCTTAGTGATAAAAATACCTAAAAATTTGGGACAGTGAAGTAAAATATTGAATATTTTTAGATGTAATATATCATAACTCAATGTGAATACGATGAATATATACAATATTGAGCTTGATTATTTAATTTTAATTTTTATTCATATGCATAAATTATGGGTCATTCATTTTTAGTATCTTAACTTAGTTTCTTAGAGGTGAAGAAACCAAAATTTTGGTGATGGAGAATTAGAAAAAGATAGAAATAGTTTACATCTATAATATAATGAGATTATGGTGAACACAAATAACATTGATCTTAAATATTTAATTTTAATGATTACCCACATAGGTATAATTTATTTGCTATTCATTTGTAGACTTTTGAGTTTGTGTCTTAGTGACGAAGAAACATGAAATTTTGTGATGTAGTAGAAACATTTTGAATATATTTACATCTTATAAACCATAATTCAGTGCGAAAGTGGTAAATATAAACAAAATTTAGCATGATTATTTATTTTAATTATTACCTATTTTTTATAAAATATATGTCATGGATTATAGTCTTTTAACTTTGTTATTTAGTGGGAAAAACCTAAAATTTTGTGATCGAGTATAAAAATAAAATATAATTAATTTTTTTCATCTACTATAGTCTATCATGTTTGTTGCTTAGTGATAAAAATACCTAAAATTTTGGGATAGGGAAGAAAAATATTGAATATTTTTAGATGTAATATATCATAAGTCAATGTGAATATGATGAATATAAACAATATTTAGTTTGATTATTTAGTTTTAATTGTTACTCATATGTATAATTTATGGGTCATTTATATGTAGTCTCTTAACTTAATTTCTTAGACGTGAAGAAACCAAAATTTTGATGATGGAGAAGAAGAAAAATATAGAAATTGTTTACGCCTATTACACCATAATACAATATGATTATAGTGAAAACAAATAACTATGAGCTTAAATATTTAATTTTAGTGATTACCCATGTAGATATAATTTATTTGTCATTGATTTATACTCTTTTAACTCTGTGATTGGTGACGAAGAAACATGAAATTTTGTGATGTAGTAGAAGCATTTTGAATATATTTACATCTTATAAACCATAACTCTGTGTGAAAATCGTAAATATTAATAAATTTTAACCTGATTATTTATTTTAATTATTACTTATTTTATATAAAATATATGTCATGGATTATAGTCTTTTAACTTTGTTTATTAGTGGGAAAAACCTAAAATTTTGTGATCGAGTATAAAAATGAAATTTAATTAATTTTTTTCATCTACTATAGTCTATCATGTTTGTTGCTTAGTGATAAAAATACCTAAAAATTTGGGACAGTGAAGTAAAATATTGAATATTTTTAGATGTAATATATCATAACTCAATGTGAATACGATGAATATATACAATATTGAGCTTGATTATTTAATTTTAATTTTTATTCATATGCATAAATTATGGGTCATTCATTTTTAGTATCTTAACTTAGTTTCTTAGAGGTGAAGAAACCAAAATTTTGGTGATGGAGAATTAGAAAAAGATAGAAATAGTTTACATCTATAATATAATGAGATTATGGTGAACACAAATAACATTGATCTTAAATATTTAATTTTAATGATTACCCACGTAGGTATAATTTATTTGCTATTCATTTGTAGACTTTTGAGTTTGTGTCTTAGTGACGAAGAAACATGAAATTTTGTGATGTAGTAGAAACATTTTGAATATATTTACATCTTATAAACCATAATTCAGTGCGAAAGTGGTAAATATAAACAAAATTTAGCATGATTATTTATTTTAATTATTACCTATTTTTTATAAAATATATGTCATGGATTATAGTCTTTTAACTTTGTTATTTAGTGGGAAAAACCTAAAATTTTGTGATCGAGTATAAAAATAAAATATAATTAATTTTTTTCATCTACTATAGTCTATCATGTTTGTTGCTTAGTGATAAAAATACCTAAAATTTTGGGATAGGGAAGAAAAATATTGAATATTTTTAGATGTAATATATCATAAGTCAATGTGAATATGATGAATATAAACAATATTTAGTTTGATTATTTAGTTTTAATTGTTACTCATATGTATAATTTATGGGTCATTTATATGTAGTCTCTTAACTTAATTTCTTAGACGTGAAGAAACCAAAATTTTGATGATGGAGAAGAAGAAAAATATAGAAATTGTTTACGCCTATTACACCATAATACAATATGATTATAGTGAAAACAAATAACTATGAGCTTAAATATTTAATTTTAGTGATTACCCATGTAGATATAATTTATTTGTCATTGATTTATACTCTTTTAACTCTGTGATTGGTGACGAAGAAACATGAAATTTTGTGATGTAGTAGAAGCATTTTGAATATATTTACATCTTATAAACCATAACTCTGTGTGAAAATCGTAAATATTAATAAATTTTAACCTGATTATTTATTTTAATTATTACTTATTTTATATAAAATATATGTCATGGATTATAGTCTTTTAACTTTGTTTAATAGTGGGAAAAACCTAAAATTTTGTGATCGAGTATAAAAATGAAATTTAATTAATTTTTTTCATCTACTATAGTCTATCATGTTTGTTGCTTAGTGATAAAAATACCTAAAAATTTGGGAAAGTGAAGTAAAATATTGAATATTTTTAGATGTAATATATCATAACTCAATGTGAATACGATGAATATATACAATATTGAGCTTGATTATTTAATTTTAATTTTTATTCATATGCATAAATTATGGGTCATTCATTTTTAGTATCTTAACTTAGTTTCTTAGAGGTGAAGAAACCAAAATTTTGGTGATGGAGAATTAGAAAAAGATAGAAATAGTTTACATCTATAATATAATGAGATTATGGTGAACACAAATAACATTGATCTTAAATATTTAATTTTAATGATTACCCACGTAGGTATAATTTATTTGCTATTCATTTGTAGACTTTTGAGTTTGTGTCTTAGTGACGAAGAAACATGAAATTTTGTGATGTAGTAGAAACATTTTGAATATATTTACATCTTATAAACCATAATTCAGTGCGAAAGTGGTAAATATAAACAAAATTTAGCATGATTATTTATTTTAATTATTACCTATTTTATATAAAATATATGTCATGGATTATAGTCTTTTAACTTTGTTATTTAGTGGGAAAAACCTAAAATTTTGTGATCGAGTATAAAAATAAAATATAATTAATTTTTTTCATCTACTATAGTCTATCATGTTTATTGCTTAGTGATAAAAATACCTAAAATTTTGGGATAGGGAAGAAAAATATTGAATATTTTTAGATGTAATATATCATAAGTCAATGTGAATATGATGAATATAAACAATATTTAGTTTGATTATTTAGTTTTAATTGTTACTCATATGTATAATTTATGGGTCATTTATATGTAGTCTCTTAACTTAATTTCTTAGACGTGAAGAAACCAAAATTTTGATGATGGAGAAGAAGAAAAATATAGAAATTGTTTACGCCTATTACACCATAATACAATATGATTATAGTGAAAACAAATAACTATGAGCTTAAATATTTAATTTTAGTGATTACCCATGTAGATATAATTTATTTGTCATTGATTTATACTATTTTAACTCTGTGATTGGTGACGAAGAAACATGAAATTTTGTGATGTAGTAGAAGCATTTTGAATATATTTACATCTTATAAACCATAACTCAGTGTGAAAATGGTAAATATTAATAAATTTTAACCTGATTATTTATTTTAATTATTACCTATTTTATATAAAATATATGTCATGGATTATAGTCTTTTAACTTTGTTTATTAGTGGGAAAAACCTAAAATTTTGTGATCGAGTATAAAAATGAAATTTAATTAATTTTTTTCATCTACTATAGTCTATCATGTTTGTTGCTTAGTGATAAAAATACCTAAAAATTTGGGACAGTGAAGTAAAATATTGAATATTTTTAGATGTAATATATCATAACTCAATGTGAATACGATGAATATATACAATATTGAGCTTGATTATTTAATTTTAATTTTTATTCATATGCATAAATTATGGGTCATTCATTTTTAGTATCTTAACTTAGTTTCTTAGAGGTGAACGAAACCAAAATTTTGGTGATGGAGAATTAGAAAAAGATAGAAATAGTTTACATCTATAATATAATGAGATTATGGTGAACACAAATAACATTGATCTTAAATATTTAATTTTAATGATTACCCACGTAGGTATAATTTATTTGCTATTCATTTGTAGACTTTTGAGTTTGTGTCTTAGTGACGAAGAAACATGAAATTTTGTGATGTAGTAGAAACATTTTGAATATATTTACATCTTATAAACCATAATTCAGTGCGAAAGTGGTAAATATAAACAAAATTTAGCATGATTATTTATTTTAATTATTACCTATTTTATATAAAATACATGTCATGGATTATAGTATTTTAACTTTGTTATTTAGTGGGAAAAACCTAAAATTTTGTGATCGAGTATAAAAATAAAATATAATTAATTTTTTCATCTACTATAGTCTATCATGTTTATTGCTTAGTGATAAAAATACCTAAAATTTTGGGATAGGGAAGAAAAATATTGAATATTTTTAGATGTAATATATCATAAGTCAATGTGAATATGATGAATATAAACAATATTTAGTTTGATTATTTAGTTTTAATTGTTACTCATATGTATAATTTATGGGTCATTTATATGTAGTCTCTTAACTTAATTTCTTAGACGTGAAGAAACCAAAATTTTGATGATGGAGAAGAAGAAAAATATAGAAATTGTTTACGCCTATTACACCATAATACAATATGATTATAGTGAAAACAAATAACTATGAGCTTAAATATTTAATTTTAGTGATTACCCATGTAGATATAATTTATTTGTCATTGATTTATACTCTTTTAACTCTGTGATTGGTGACGAAGAAACATGAAATTTTGTGATGTAGTAGAAGCATTTTGAATATATTTACATCTTATAAACCATAACTCAGTGTGAAAATCGTAAATATTAATAAATTTTAACCTGATTATTTATTTTAATTATTACCTATTTTATATAAAATATATGTCATGGATTATAGTCTTTTAACTTTGTTTATTAGTGGGAAAAACCTAAAATTTTGTGATCGAGTATAAAAATGAAATTTAATTAATTTTTTTCATCTACTATAGTCTATCATGTTTGTTGCTTAGTGATAAAAATACCTAAAAATTTGGGACAGTGAAGTAAAATATTGAATATTTTTAGATGTAATATATCATAACTCAATGTGAATACGATGAATATATACAATATTGAGCTTGATTATTTAATTTTAATTTTTATTCATATGCATAAATTATGGGTCATTCATTTTTAGTATCTTAACTTAGTTTCTTAGAGGTGAAGAAACCAAAATTTTGGTGATGGAGAATTAGAAAAAGATAGAAATAGTTTACATCTATAATATAATGAGATTATGGTGAACACAAATAACATTGATCTTAAATATTTAATTTTAATGATTACCCACGTAGGTATAATTTATTTGCTATTCATTTGTAGACTTTTGAGTTTGTGTCTTAGTGACGAAGAAACATGAAATTTTGTGATGTAGTAGAAACATTTTGAATATATTTACATCTTATAAACCATAATTCAGTGCGAAAATGGTAAATATAAACAAAATTTAGCATGATTATTTATTTTAATTATTACCTATTTTATATAAAATATATGTCATGGATTATAGTCTTTTAACTTTGTTATTTAGTGGGAAAAACCTAAAATTTTGTGATCGAGTATAAAAATAAAATATAATTAATTTTTTTCATCTACTATAGTCTATCATGTTTATTGCTTAGTGATAAAAATACCTAAAATTTTGGGATAGGGAAAAAAATATTGAATATTTTTAGATGTAATATATCATAAGTCAATGTGAATATGATGAATATAAACAATATTTAGTTTGATTATTTAGTTTTAATTGTTACTCATATGTATAATTTATGGGTCATTTATATGTAGTCTCTTAACTTAATTTCTTAGACGTGAAGAAACCAAAATTTTGATGATGGAGAAGAAGAAAAATATAGAAATTGTTTACGCCTATTACACCATAATACAATATGATTATAGTGAAAACAAATAACTATGAGCTTAAATATTTAATTTTAGTGATTACCCATGTAGATATAATTTATTTGTCATTGATTTATACTCTTTTAACTCTGTGATTGGTGACGAAGAAACATGAAATTTTGTGATGTAGTAGAAGCATTTTGAATATATTTACATCTTATAAACCATAACTCAGTGTGAAAATCGTAAATATTAATAAATTTTAACCTGATTATTTATTTTAATTATTACCTATTTTATATAAAATATATGTCATGGATTATAGTCTTTTAACTTTGTTTATTAGTGGGAAAAACCTAAAATTTTGTGATCGAGTATAAAAATGAAATTTAATTAATTTTTTTCATCTACTATAGTCTATCATGTTTGTTGCTTAGTGATAAAAATACCTAAAAATTTGGGACAGTGAAGTAAAATATTGAATATTTTTAGATGTAATATATCATAACTCAATGTGAATACGATGAATATATACAATATTGAGCTTGATTATTTAATTTTAATTTTTATTCATATGCATAAATTATGGGTCATTCATTTTTAGTATCTTAACTTAGTTTCTTAGAGGTGAAGAAACCAAAATTTTGGTGATGGAGAATTAGAAAAAGATAGAAATAGTTTACATCTATAATATAATGAGATTATGGTGAACACAAATAACATTGATCTTAAATATTTAATTTTAATGATTACCCACGTAGGTATAATTTATTTGCTATTCATTTGTAGACTTTTGAGTTTGTGTCTTAGTGACGAAGAAACATGAAATTTTGTGATGTAGTAGAAACATTTTGAATATATTTACATCTTATAAACCATAATTCAGTGCGAAAGTGGTAAATATAAACAAAATTTAGCATGATTATTTATTTTAATTATTACCTATTTTATATAAAATATATGTCATGGATTATAGTCTTTTAACTTTGTTATTTAGTTGGAAAAACCTAAAATTTTGTGATCGAGTATAAAAATAAAATATAATTAATTTTTTTCATCTACTATAGTCTATCATGTTTGTTGCTTAGTGATAAAAATACCTAAAATTTTGAGATAGGGAAAAAAATATTGAATATTTTTAGATGTAATATATCATAAGTCAATGTGAATATGATGAATATAAACAATATTTAGTTTGATTATTTAGTTTTAATTGTTACTCATATGTATAATTTATGGGTCATTCAAATGTAGTCTCTTAACTTAATTTCTTAGACGTGAAGAAACCAAAATTTTGATGATGGAGAAGAAGAAAAATATAGAAATTGTTTACGCCTATTACACCATAATACAATATGATTATAGTGAAAACAAATAACTATGAGCTTAAATATTTAATTTTAGTGATTACCCATGTAGATATAATTTATTTGTCATTGATTTATACTCTTTTAACTCTGTGATTAGTGACGAAGAAACATGAAATTTTGTGATGTAGTAGAAGCATTTTGAATATATTTACATCTTATAAACCATAACTCAGTGTGAAAATGGTAAATATTAATAAATTTTAACCTGATTATTTATTTTAATTATTACCTATTTTATATAAAATATATGTCATGGATTATAGTCTTTTAACTTTGTTTATTAGTGGGAAAAACCTAAAATTTTGTGATCGAGTATAAAAATGAAATTTAATTAATTTTTTTCATCTACTATAGTCTACCATGTTTGTTGCTTAGTGATAAAAATACCTAAAAATTTGGGATAGTGAAGTAAAATACTGAATATTTTTAGATGTAATATATCATAACTCAATGTGAATACGATGAATATATACAATATTGAGCTTGATTATTTAATTTTAATTTTTATTCATATGCATAAATTATGGGTCATTCATTTTTAGTATCTTAACTTAGTTTCTTAGAGGTGAAGAAACCAAAATTTTGGTGATGGAGAATTAGAAAAAGATAGAAATAGTTTACATCTATAATATAATGAGATTATGGTGAACACAAATAACATTGATCTTAAATATTTAATTTTAATGATTACCCACGTAGGTATAATTTATTTGCTATTCATTTGTAGACTTTTGAGTTTGTGTCTTAGTGACGAAGAAACATGAAATTTTGTGATGTAGTAGAAACATTTTGAATATATTTACATCTTATAAACCATAATTCAGTGCGAAAGTGGTAAATATAAACAAAATTTAGCATGATTATTTATTTTAATTATTACCTATTTTATATAAAATATATGTCATGGATTATAGTCTTTTAACTTTGTTATTTAGTTGGAAAAACCTAAAATTTTGTGATCGAGTATAAAAATAAAATATAATTAATTTTTTTCATCTACTATAGTCTATCATGTTTGTTGCTTAGTGATAAAAATACCTAAAATTTTGGGATAGGGAAAAAAATATTGAATATTTTTAGATGTAATATATCATAAGTCAATGTGAATATGATGAATATAAACAATATTTAGTTTGATTATTTAGTTTTAATTGTTACTCATATGTATAATTTATGGGTCATTCAAATGTAGTCTCTTAACTTAATTTCTTAGACGTGAAGAAACCAAAATTTTGATGATGGAGAAGAAGAAAAATATAGAAATTGTTTACGCCTATTACACCATAATACAATATGATTATAGTGAAAACAAATAACTATGAGCTTAAATATTTAATTTTAGTGATTACCCATGTAGATATAATTTATTTGTCATTGATTTATACTCTTTTAACTCTGTGATTAGTGACGAAGAAACATGAAATTTTGTGATGTAGTAGAAGCATTTTGAATATATTTACATCTTATAAACCATAACTCAGTGTGAAAATGGTAAATATTAATAAATTTTAACCTGATTATTTATTTTAATTATTACCTATTTTATATAAAATATATGTCATGGATTATAGTCTTTTAACTTTGTTTATTAGTGGGAAAAACCTAAAATTTTGTGATCGAGTATAAAAATGAAATTTAATTAATTTTTTTCATCTACTATAGTCTATCATGTTTGTTGGTTAGTGATAAAAATACCTAAAAATTTGGGATAGTGAAGTAAAATACTGAATATTTTTAGATGTAATATATCATAACTCAATGTGAATACGATGAATATATACAATATTGAGCTTGATTATTTAATTTTAATTTTTATTCATATGCATAAATTATGGGTCATTCATTTTTAGTATCTTAACTTAGTTTCTTAGAGGTGAACGAAACCAAAATTTTGGTGATGGAGAATTAGAAAAAGATAGAAATAGTTTACATCTATAATATAATGAGATTATGGTGAACACAAATAACATTGATCTTAAATATTTAATTTTAATGATTACCCACGTAGGTATAATTTATTTGCTATTCATTTGTAGACTTTTGAGTTTGTGTCTTAGTGACGAAGAAACATGAAATTTTGTGATGTAGTAGAAACATTTTGAATATATTTACATCTTATAAACCAGAATTCAGTGCGAAAGTGGTAAATATAAACAAAATTTAGCATGATTATTTATTTTAATTATTACCTATTTTATATAAAATATATGTCATGGATTATAGTCTTTTAACTTTGTTATTTAGTGGGAAAAACCTAAAATTTTGTGATCGAGTATAAAAATAAAATATAATTAATTTTTTTCATCTACTATAGTCTATCATGTTTATTGCTTAGTGATAAAAATACCTAAAATTTTGGGATAGGGAAGAAAAATATTGAATATTTTTAGATGTAATATATCATAAGTCAATGTGAATATGATGAATATAAACAATATTTAGTTTGATTATTTAGTTTTAATTGTTACTCATATGTATAATTTATGGGTCATTTATATGTAGTCTCTTAACTTAATTTCTTAGACGTGAAGAAACCAAAATTTTGATGATGGAGAAGAAGAAAAATATAGAAATTGTTTACGCCTATTACACCATAATACAATATGATTATAGTGAAAACAAATAACTATGAGCTTAAATATTTAATTTTAGTGATTACCCATGTAGATATAATTTATTTGTCATTGATTTATACTATTTTAACTCTGTGATTGGTGACGAAGAAACATGAAATTTTGTGATGTAGTAGAAGCATTTTGAATATATTTACATCTTATAAACCATAACTCAGTGTGAAAATGGTAAATATTAATAAATTTTAACCTGATTATTTATTTTAATTATTACCTATTTTATATAAAATATATGTCATGGATTATAGTCTTTTAACTTTGTTTATTAGTGGGAAAAACCTAAAATTTTGTGATCGAGTATAAAAATGAAATTTAATTAATTTTTTTCATCTACTATAGTCTATCATGTTTGTTGCTTAGTGATAAAAATACCTAAAAATTTGGGATAGTGAAGTAAAATACTGAATATTTTTAGATGTAATATATCATAACTCAATGTGAATACGATGAATATATACAATATTGAGCTTGATTATTTAACTTTAATTTTTATTCATATGCATAAATTATGGGTCATTCATTTTTAGTATCTTAACTTAGTTTCTTAGAGGTGAACGAAACCAAAATTTTGGTGATGGAGAATTAGAAAAAGATAGAAATAGTTTACATCTATAATATAATGAGATTATGGTGAACACAAATAACATTGATCTTAAATATTTAATTTTAATGATTACCCACGTAGGTATAATTTATTTGCTATTCATTTGTAGACTTTTGAGTTTGTGTCTTAGTGACGAAGAAACATGAAATTTTGTGATGTAGTAGAAACATTTTGAATATATTTACATCTTATAAACCAGAATTCAGTGCGAAAGTGGTAAATATAAACAAAATTTAGCATGATTATTTATTTTAATTATTACCTATTTTATATAAAATATATGTCATGGATTATAGTCTTTTAACTTTGTTATTTAGTGGGAAAAACCTAAAATTTTGTGATCGAGTATAAAAATAAAATATAATTAATTTTTTTCATCTACTATAGTCTATCATGTTTATTGCTTAGTGATAAAAATACCTAAAATTTTGGGATAGGGAAGAAAAATATTGAATATTTTTAGATGTAATATATCATAAGTCAATGTGAATATGATGAATATAAACAATATTTAGTTTGATTATTTAGTTTTAATTGTTACTCATATGTATAATTTATGGGTCATTTATATGTAGTCTCTTAACTTAATTTCTTAGACGTGAAGAAACCAAAATTTTGATGATGGAGAAGAAGAAAAATATAGAAATTGTTTACGCCTATTACACCATAATACAATATGATTATAGTGAAAACAAATAACTATGAGCTTAAATATTTAATTTTAGTGATTACCCATGTAGATATAATTTATTTGTCATTGATTTATACTATTTTAACTCTGTGATTGGTGACGAAGAAACATGAAATTTTGTGATGTAGTAGAAGCATTTTGAATATATTTACATCTTATAAACCATAACTCAGTGTGAAAATGGTAAATATTAATAAATTTTAACCTGATTATTTATTTTAATTATTACCTATTTTATATAAAATATATGTCATGGATTATAGTCTTTTAACTTTGTTTATTAGTGGGAAAAACCTAAAATTTTGTGATCGAGTATAAAAATGAAATTTAATTAATTTTTTTCATCTACTATAGTCTATCATGTTTGTTGCTTAGTGATAAAAATACCTAAAAATTTGGGATAGTGAAGTAAAATACTGAATATTTTTAGATGTAATATATCATAACTCAATGTGAATACGATGAATATATACAATATTGAGCTTGATTATTTAATTTTAATTTTTATTCATATGCATAAATTATGGGTCATTCATTTTTAGTATCTTAACTTAGTTTCTTAGAGGTGAACGAAACCAAAATTTTGGTGATGGAGAATTAGAAAAAGATAGAAATAGTTTACATCTATAATATAATGAGATTATGGTGAACACAAATAACATTGATCTTAAATATTTAATTTTAATGATTACCCACGTAGGTATAATTTATTTGCTATTCATTTGTAGACTTTTGAGTTTGTGTCTTAGTGACGAAGAAACATGAAATTTTGTGATGTAGTAGAAACATTTTGAATATATTTACATCTTATAAACCAGAATTCAGTGCGAAAGTGGTAAATATAAACAAAATTTAGCATGATTATTTATTTTAATTATTACCTATTTTATATAAAATATATGTCATGGATTATAGTCTTTTAACTTTGTTATTTAGTGGGAAAAACCTAAAATTTTGTGATCGAGTATAAAAATAAAATATAATTAATTTTTTTCATCTACTATAGTCTATCATGTTTATTGCTTAGTGATAAAAATACCTAAAATTTTGGGATAGGGAAGAAAAATATTGAATATTTTTAGATGTAATATATCATAAGTCAATGTGAATATGATGAATATAAACAATATTTAGTTTGATTATTTAGTTTTAATTGTTACTCATATGTATAATTTATGGGTCATTTATATGTAGTCTCTTAACTTAATTTCTTAGACGTGAAGAAACCAAAATTTTGATGATGGAGAAGAAGAAAAATATAGAAATTGTTTACGCCTATTACACCATAATACAATATGATTATAGTGAAAACAAATAACTATGAGCTTAAATATTTAATTTTAGTGATTACCCATGTAGATATAATTTATTTGTCATTGATTTATACTATTTTAACTCTGTGATTGGTGACGAAGAAACATGAAATTTTGTGATGTAGTAGAAGCATTTTGAATATATTTACATCTTATAAACCATAACTCAGTGTGAAAATGGTAAATATTAATAAATTTTAACCTGATTATTTATTTTAATTATTACCTATTTTATATAAAATATATGTCATGGATTATAGTCTTTTAACTTTGTTTATTAGTGGGAAAAACCTAAAATTTTGTGATCGAGTATAAAAATGAAATTTAATTAATTTTTTTCATCTACTATAGTCTATCATGTTTGTTGCTTAGTGATAAAAATACCTAAAAATTTGGGATAGTGAAGTAAAATACTGAATATTTTTAGATGTAATATATCATAACTCAATGTGAATACGATGAATATATACAATATTGAGCTTGATTATTTAACTTTAATTTTTATTCATATGCATAAATTATGGGTCATTCATTTTTAGTATCTTAACTTAGTTTCTTAGAGGTGAACGAAACCAAAATTTTGGTGATGGAGAATTAGAAAAAGATAGAAATAGTTTACATCTATAATATAATGAGATTATGGTGAACACAAATAACATTGATCTTAAATATTTAATTTTAATGATTACCCACGTAGGTATAATTTATTTGCTATTCATTTGTAGACTTTTGAGTTTGTGTCTTAGTGACGAAGAAACATGAAATTTTGTGATGTAGTAGAAACATTTTGAATATATTTACATCTTATAAACCAGAATTCAGTGCGAAAGTGGTAAATATAAACAAAATTTAGCATGATTATTTATTTTAATTATTACCTATTTTATATAAAATATATGTCATGGATTATAGTCTTTTAACTTTGTTATTTAGTGGGAAAAACCTAAAATTTTGTGATCGAGTATAAAAATAAAATATAATTAATTTTTTTCATCTACTATAGTCTATCATGTTTATTGCTTAGTGATAAAAATACCTAAAATTTTGGGATAGGGAAGAAAAATATTGAATATTTTTAGATGTAATATATCATAAGTCAATGTGAATATGATGAATATAAACAATATTTAGTTTGATTATTTAGATTTAATTGTTACTCATATGTATAATTTATGGGTCATTTATATGTAGTCTCTTAACTTAATTTCTTAGACGTGAAGAAACCAAAATTTTGATGATGGAGAAGAAGAAAAATATAGAAATTGTTTACGCCTATTACACCATAATACAATATGATTATAGTGAAAACAAATAACTATGAGCTTAAATATTTAATTTTAGTGATTACCCATGTAGATATAATTTATTTGTCATTGATTTATACTATTTTAACTCTGTGATTGGTGACGAAGAAACATGAAATTTTGTGATGTAGTAGAAGCATTTTGAATATATTTACATCTTATAAACCATAACTCAGTGTGAAAATGGTAAATATTAATAAATTTTAACCTGATTATTTATTTTAATTATTACCTATTTTATATAAAATATATGTCATGGATTATAGTCTTTTAACTTTGTTTATTAGTGGGAAAAACCTAAAATTTTGTGATCGAGTATAAAAATGAAATTTAATTAATTTTTTTCATCTACTATAGTCTATCATGTTTGTTGCTTAGTGATAAAAATACCTAAAAATTTGGGACAGTGAAGTAAAATATTGAATATTTTTAGATGTAATATATCATAACTCAATGTGAATACGATGAATATATACAATATTGAGCTTGATTATTTAATTTTAATTTTTATTCATATGCATAAATTATGGGTCATTCATTTTTAGTATCTTAACTTAGTTTCTTAGAGGTGAACGAAACCAAAATTTTGGTGATGGAGAATTAGAAAAAGATAGAAATAGTTTACATCTATAATATAATGAGATTATGGTGAACACAAATAACATTGATCTTAAATATTTAATTTTAATGATTACCCACGTAGGTATAATTTATTTGCTATTCATTTGTAGACTTTTGAGTTTGTGTCTTAGTGACGAAGAAACATGAAATTTTGTGATGTAGTAGAAACATTTTGAATATATTTACATCTTATAAACCATAATTCAGTGCGAAAGTGGTAAATATAAACAAAATTTAGCATGATTATTTATTTTAATTATTACCTATTTTATATAAAATACATGTCATGGATTATAGTCTTTTAACTTTGTTATTTAGTGGGAAAAACCTAAAATTTTGTGATCGAGTATAAAAATAAAATATAATTAATTTTTTCATCTACTATAGTCTATCATGTTTATTGCTTAGTGATAAAAATACCTAAAATTTTGGGATAGGGAAGAAAAATATTGAATATTTTTAGATGTAATATATCATAAGTCAATGTGAATATGATGAATATAAACAATATTTAGTTTGATTATTTAGTTTTAATTGTTACTCATATGTATAATTTATGGGTCATTTATATGTAGTCTCTTAACTTAATTTCTTAGACGTGAAGAAACCAAAATTTTGATGATGGAGAAGAAGAAAAATATAGAAATTGTTTACGCCTATTACACCATAATACAATATGATTATAGTGAAAACAAATAACTATGAGCTTAAATATTTAATTTTAGTGATTACCCATGTAGATATAATTTATTTGTCATTGATTTATACTATTTTAACTCTGTGATTAGTGACGAAGAAACATGAAATTTTGTGATGTAGTAGAAGCATTTTGAATATATTTACATCTTATAAACCATAACTCAGTGTGAAAATGGTAAATATTAATAAATTTTAACCTGATTATTTATTTTAATTATTATTTATTTTATATAAAATATATGTCATGGATTATAGTCTTTTAACTTTGTTTAATAGTGGGAAAAACCTAAAATTTTGTGATCGAGTATAAAAATGAAATTTAATTAATTTTTTTCATCTACTATAGTCTATCATGTTTGTTGCTTAGTGATAAAAATACCTAAAAATTTGGGAAAGTGAAGTAAAATATTGAATATTTTTAGATGTAATATATCATAACTCAATGTGAATACGATGAATATATACAATATTGAGCTTGATTATTTAATTTTAATTTTTATTCATATGCATAAATTATGGGTCATTCATTTTTAGAATCTTAACTTAGTTTCTGAGAGGTGAAGAAACCAAAATTTTGGTGATGGAGAATTAGAAAAAGATAGAAATAGTTTACATCTATAATATAATGAGATTATGGTGAACACAAATAACATTGATCTTAAATATTTAATTTTAATGATTACCCACGTAGGTATAATTTATTTGCTATTCATTTGTAGACTTTTGAGTTTGTGTCTTAGTGACGAAGAAACATGAAATTTTGTGATGTAGTAGAAACATTTTGAATATATTTACATCTTATAAACCATAATTCAGTGCGAAAATGGTAAATATAAACAAAATTTAGCATGATTATTTATTTTAATTATTACCTTTTTTATATAAAATATATGTCATGGATTATAGTCTTTTAACTTTGTTATTTAGTTGGAAAAACCTAAAATTTTGTGATCGAGTATAAAAATAAAATATAATTACTTTTTTTCATCTACTATAGTCTATCATGTTTATTGCTTAGTGATAAAAATACCTAAAATTTTGGGATAGGGAAGAAAAATATTGAATATTTTTAGATGTAATATATCATAAGTCAATGTGAATATGATGAATATAAACAATATTTAGTTTGATTATTTAGTTTTAATTGTTACTCATTTGTATAATTTATGGGTCATTCAAATGTAGTCTCTTAACTTAATTTCTTAGACGTGAAGAAACCAAAGTTTTGATGATGGAGAAGAAGAAAAATATAGAAATTGTTTACGCCTATTACACCATAATACAATATGATTATAGTGAAAACAAATAACTATGAGCTTAAATATTTAATTTTAGGGATTACCCATGTAGATATATATTATTTGTCATTGATTTATACTCTTTTAACTCTGTGATTGGTGACGAAGAAACATGAAATTTTGTGATGTAGTAGAAACATTTTGAATATATTTACATCTTATAAACCATAATTCAGTGTGAAAATGGTAAATATTAATAAATTTTAACCTGATTATTTATTTTAATTATTACCTATTTTTTATAAAATATATGTCATGGATTATAGTCTTTTAACTTTGTTTATTAGTGGGAAAAACCTAAAATTTTGTGATCGAGTATGAAAATGAAATTTAATTAATTTTTTTCATCTACTATAGTCTATCATGTTTGTTGCTTAGTGATAAAAATACCTAAAAATTTGGGAAAGTGAAGTAAAATATTGAATATTTTTAGATGTAATATATCATAACTCAATGTGAATACGATGAATATATACAATATTGAGCTTGATTATTTAATTTTAATTTTTATTCATATGCATAAATTATGGGTCATTCATTTTTAGTATCTTAACTTAGTTTCTTAGAGGTGAAGAAACCAAAATTTTGGTGATGGAGAATTAGAAAAAGATAGAAATAGTTTACATCTATAATATAATGAGATTATGGTGAACACAAATATCATTGAACTTAAATATTTAATTTTAATGATTACCCACGTAGATATAATTTATTTGCTATTCATTTGTAGACTTTTGAGTTTGTGTCTTAGTGACGAAGAAACATGAAATTTTGGGATGTAGTAGAAACATTTTGAATATATTTACATCTTATAAACCATAATTCAGTGCGAAAATGGTAAATATAAACAAAATTTAGCATGATTATTTATTTTAATTATTACCTATTTTATATAAAATATATGTCATGGATTATAGTCTTTTAACTTTGTTATTTAGTGGGAAAAACATAAAATTTTGTGATCGAGTATAAAACTAAAATATAATTAATTTTTTTCATCTACTATAGTCTATCATGTTTATTGCTTAGTGATAAAAATACCTAAAATTTTGGGATAGGGAAGAAAAATATTGAATATTTTTAGATGTAATATATCATAAGTCAATGTGAATATGATGAATATAAACAATATTTAGTTTGATTATTTAGTTTTAATTGTTACTCATATGTATAATTTATGGGTCATTCAAATGTAGTCTCTTAACTTAATTTCTTAGACGTGAAGAAACCAAAATTTTGATGATGGAGAACAAGAAAAATATAGAAATTGTTTACGCCTATTACACCATAATACAATATGATTATAGTGAAAACAAATAACTATGAGCTTAAATATTTAATTTTAGTGATTACCCATGTAGATATAATTTATTTGTCATTGATTTATACTCTTTTAACTCTGTGATTGGTGACGAAGAAACATGAAATTTTGTGATGTAGTAGAAGCATTTTGAATATATTTACATCTTATAAACCATAACTCAGTGTGAAAATGGTAAATATTAATAAATTTTAACCTGATTATTTATTTTAATTATTACTTATTTTATATAAAATATATGTCATGGATTATAGTCTTTTAACTTTGTTTATTAGTGGGAAAAACCTAAAATTTTGTGATCGAGTATAAAAATGAAATTTAATTAATTTTTTTCATCTACTATAGTCTATCATGTTTGTTGCTTAGTGATAAAAATACCTTAAAATTTGGGATAGTGAAGTAAAATATTGAATATTTTTAGATGTAATATATCATAACTCAATGTGAATACGATGAATATATACAATATTGAGCTTGATTATTTAATTTTAATTTTATTCATATGCATAAATTATGGGTCATTCATTTTTAGTATCTTAACTTAGTTTCTTAGAGGTGAAGAAACCAAAATTTTGGTGATGGAGAATTAGAAAAAGATAGAAATAGTTTACATCTATAATATAATGAGATTATGGTGAACACAAATAACATTGAACTTAAATATTTAATTTTAATGATTACCCACGTAGGTATAATTTATTTGCTATTCATTTGTAGACTTTTGAGTTTGTGTCTTAGTGACGAAGAAACATGAAATTTTGTGATGTAGTAGAAACATTTTGAATATATTTACATCTTATAAACCATAATTCAGTGCGAAAATGGTAAATATAAACAAAATTTAGCATGATTATTTATTTTAATTATTACCTATTTTATATAAAATATATGTCATGGATTATAGTCTTTTAACTTTGTTATTTAGTGGGAAAAACCTAAAATTTTGTGATCGAGTATAAAAATAAAATATAATTAATTTTTTTCATCTACTATAGTCTATCATGTTTATTGCTTAGTGATAAAAATACCTAAAATTTTGGGATAGGGAAGAAAAATATTGAATATTTTTAGATGTAATATATCATAAGTCAATGTGAATATGATGAATATAAACAATATTTAGTTTGATTATTTAGTTTTAATTGTTACTCATATGTATAATTTATGGGTCATTCAAATGTAGTCTCTTAACTTAATTTCTTAGACGTGAAGAAACCAAAATTTTGATGATGGAGAACAAGAAAAATATAGAAATTGTTTACGCCTATTACACCATAATACAATATGATTATAGTGAAAACAAATAACTATGAGCTTAAATATTTAATTTTAGTGATTACCCATGTAGATATAATTTATTTGTCATTGATTTATACTCTTTTAACTCTGTGATTGGTGACGAAGAAACATGAAATTTTATGATGTAGTAGAAGCATTTTGAATATATTTACATCTTATAAACCATAACTCAGTGTGAAAATGGTAAATATTAATAAATTTTAACCTGATTATTTATTTTAATTATTACTTATTTTATATAAAATATATTTCATGGATTATAGTCTTTTAACTTTGTTTATTAGTGGGAAAAACCTAAAATTTTGTGATCGAGTATAAAAATGAAATTTAATTAATTTTTTTCATCTACTATAGTCTATCATGTTTGTTGCTTAGTGATAAAAATACCTTAAAATTTGGGATAGTGAAGTAAAATATTGAATATTTTTAGATGTAATATATCATAACTCAATGTGAATACGATGAATATATACAATATTGAGCTTGATTATTTAATTTTAATTTTATTCATATGCATAAATTATGGGTCATTCATTTTTAGTATCTTAACTTAGTTTCTTAGAGGTGAAGAAACCAAAATTTTGGTGATGGAGAATTAGAAAAAGATAGAAATAGTTTACATCTATAATATAATGAGATTATGGTGAACACAAATAACATTGAACTTAAATATTTAATTTTAATGATTACCCACGTAGGTATAATTTATTTGCTATTCATTTGTAGACTTTTGAGTTTGTGTCTTAGTGACGAAGAAACATGAAATTTTGTGATGTAGTAGAAACATTTTGAATATATTTACATCTTATAAACCATAATTCAGTGCGAAAATGGTAAATATAAACAAAATTTAGCATGATTATTTATTTTAATTATTACCTATTTTATATAAAATATATGTCATGGATTATAGTCTTTTAACTTTGTTATTTAGTGGGAAAAACCTAAAATTTTGTGATCGAGTATAAAAATAAAATATAATTAATTTTTTTCATCTACTATAGTCTATCATGTTTATTGCTTAGTGATAAAAATACCTAAAATTTTGGGATAGGGAAGAAAAATATTGAATATTTTTAGATGTAATATATCATAAGTCAATGTGAATATGATGAATATAAACAATATTTAGTTTGATTATTTAGTTTTAATTGTTACTCATATGTATAATTTATGGGTCATTCAAATGTAGTCTCTTAACTTAATTTCTTAGACGTGAAGAAACCAAAATTTTGATGATGGAGAAGAAGAAAAATATAGAAATTGTTTACGCCTATTACACCATAATACAATACGATTATAGTGAAAACAAATATCTCTGAGCTTAAATATTTAATTTTAATGATTACCCATGTAGATATAATTTATTTGTCATTGATTTATACTCTTTTAACTCTGTGATTAGTGACGAAGAAACATGAAATTTTGTGATGTAGTAGAAACATTTTGAATATATTTACATCTTATAAACCATAATTCAGTGTGAAAATGGTAAATATTAATAAATTTTAAACTGATTATTTATTTTAATTATTACCTATTTTATATAAAATATACGTCATGGATTATAGTCTTTCAACTTTGTTTATTAGTGGGAAAAACCTAAAGTTTTGTGATCGAGTATAAAAATGAAATTTAATTAATTTTTTTCATCTACTATAGTCTATCATGTTTGTTGCTTAGTGATAAAAATACCTAAAAATTTGGGATAGTGAAGAAAAATATTGAATATTTTTAGATGTAATATATCATAACTCAATGTGAATACGATGAATATATATAATATTGAGCTTGATTATTTAATTTTAGTTTTTATTCATATGCATAAATTATGGGTCATTCATTTTTAGTATCTAACTTAGTTTCTTAGAGGTGAAGAAACCAAAATTTTGGTGATGGAGAATTAGAAAAAGATAGAAATAGTTTACATCTATAATATAATGAGATTATGGTGAACACAAATAACATTGATCTTAAATATTTAATTTTAATGATTACCCACGTAGGTATAATTTATTTGCTATTCATTTGTAGACTTTTGAGTTTGTGTCTTAGTGACGAAGAAACATGAAATTTTGTGATGTAGTAGAAACATTTTGAATATATATACATCTTATAAACCATAATTCAGTGCGAAAATGGTAAATATAAACAAAATTTAGCATGATTATTTATTTTAATTATTACCTATTTTATATAAAATATATGTCATGGATTATAGTCTTTTAACTTTGTTATTTAGTGGGAAAAACCTAAAATTTTGTGATCGAGTATAAAAATAAAATATAATTAATTTTTTCATCTACTATAGTCTATCACGTTTATTGCTTAGTGATAAATATACCTAAAATTTTGGGATAGGGAACAAAAATATTGAATATTTTTAGATGTAATATATCATAAGTCAATGTGAATATGATGAATATAAACAATATTTAGTTTGATTATTTAGTTTTAATTGTTACTCATATGTATAATTTATGGGTCATTTATATGTAGTCTCTTAACATAGTTTCCTAGAGGTGAAGAAACCAAAATTTTGATGATGGAGAAGAAGAAAAATATAGAAATTGTTTACATCTATATTATAATGAGATTATGGTGAACACAAATAACATTGATCTTAAATATTTAATTTTAGTGATTACCCATGTAGATATAATTTATTTGCTATTCATTTATAGTCTTTTGACTTTGTGGCTTAGTGACGAAGAAACATGAAATTCGGAAATGGAGAAGAAACATATTGAATATACTTACATCTAAGAAACCATAATTCAATGTGAAAATGGTAAATATCAATAAATTCTACCTTGATTATTTATTTTAATTATTACCTATTTTATATAAAATATGTGTCATGGATTATAGTCTTTTAACTTTGTTTTTAAGTGAGGAAAAACCTAAAATTTTGTGATCGAGTAGAAAAATAAAATATAATTAATTTTTTTCATCTACTATAGTCTATCATGTTTGTTGCTTAGTGATAAAAATACCTAAAATTTTGGGATAGGGAAGAAAAATATTGAATATTTTTAGATGTAATATATCTTAAGTCAATGTGAATATGATGAATATAAACAATATTTAGTTTGATTATTTAGTTTTAATTGTTACTCATATGTATAATTTATGGGTCATTCAAATGTAGTCTCTTAACTTAATTTATTAGATGTGAAGAAACCAAAATTTTGATGATGGAGAAGAAGAAAAATATGGAAATTGTTTACACCTATTAAACCATAATACAATATGATTATAGTGAAATACAAATAACTATGAGCTTAAATATTTAAATTTAGTGATTACCCATGTAGATATAATTTATTTATTATTGATTTATACTCTTTTAACTCTGTGATTTGTGACGAAGAAACATGAAATTTTGTGATGTAGTAGAAACATTTTGAATATATTTACATCTTATAAACCATAATTCAGTGTGAAAATGGTAAATATAAATAATTTTAACCTGATTATTTATTTTAATTATTACCTATTTTATATAAAATATATGTCATGGATTATAGTCTTTTAACTATGTTTTTTAGTGGGAAAAACCTAAAATTTTGTGATCGAGTATAAAAATGAAATTTAATTAATTTTTTCATCTACTATAGTCTATCATGTTTGTTGCTTAGTGATAAAAATACCTAAAAATTTGGGATAGTGAAGAAAAATATTGATTATTTTTAGATGTAATATATCATAACTCAATGTGAATACGATGAATATATACAATATTGAGCTTGAATATTTAATTTTAATTTTTATTCATATGCATAAATTATGGGTCATTCATTTTTAGTATCTGAACTTAGTTTCTTAGAGGTGAAGAAACCAAAATTTTGATGATGAAGAATTAGAAAAAAAATAGAAATAGTTTACATCTATAACTATATATAAAGGGGATACACCTTTTTGGTGTGGCCTATTTTTGTTCCATAATTACCCTTCATTAATGCTTAATTTCATATTTATATTCCATATTTACCCTTTACCTTAATGCTTAGTTTCTCACTTGATTTTATTTAATAATAATACTGAATAATAACTGTAACAAATAACTTCCCACTATCTCCATATTCCTTCCTATCATTAACGTTCATACTAACTTCTCTATGCAAAGTGAGTCTCTCTCCAAGCCATTTACAAACTATTTCTCTCAATTTGTCAAGCTATTTGCAAATTAATCATATCCCTCTCTCCCTTTCTTTGTCAAACCGTGCATACCTCTATTAGTGTAGATCAAGGCTCTCAACAAACTCATTCTGATATTATTTTTGTCAGGTATTTTTAAAAAAATATAATTGAATGAATTTATTAAACTTTCATCACATCTTTGTTATAGACACTTAATGATATATATTTATTACAGGAACTTGTGGTGGTTGTTCGGAACAAGAAACATGTCAGTTTCACATATGAATTATCCTTAAAAGTGAAAGGTGAGTATGTACTTTATTTTGTTATCTTGCTTTTCTGTTTAACTGTTTTACAATTCATGTTTTGCAAATGGATATAGGCGAATGGATTATACAAGGGAATAAGATGTTGGTTGGGGGGCATATAGATGTTCCAGAGATCTCATTTGGGGAACTGGATGACTTGCAGGTACCTCTTATTACTGGTTTTACTTCTAACACTTTTGAGACACTCAAATTGAAAATGTCTTAACTAGATCTCTAGCTGTTGATTGCGTTTTTGGGTTTTTTGTTTGGTTTGTGACATAACCAAATTGATAATGACACGATGAAAGTATGAGGCTATGTGTTTTCCCAATATGTGCATTGGTGTACATTTATGTTGTGATAGCTTATTGCTTAATAGCCACACCTATTGTGGAAAAGGTGGTAGAATTACCTTTGCTAATTTGGGCTTATGTGAAAAACGCTTATAGAAGAGGGTAGACCAAATGTTGGACAATTTTGGTTGGGTGAGATCAAGAAAAATCATAGGTTAAACGCTGGGAAGGATATGGATTTGATTATCTTACATTAAACATGATGATTTATAATAAAATATTATGGCGTTGTTCGATCAATATTAGTTAATCTCACTGATAGAAACTGTTTCAGATTAGAATGAAAAAGAGTGTTTTTTTTATGGAGAATAGTATGTTGAGACGGTTAACATGTAGCTGATCTCACTTAGTGGGATAAGGCTTAGTTGTTGTTGTTGTAATAGTATGTTGAGAGAGAGGGCAGTAATGTTGTGAGAATTAGAGTTGGGATTTGGAAGAGTGCAACGAAATTTACATACTTTCTGCATATTCTGCTGTAAAATTTCTTATTCTATATACCAATTTTAAATATTGAACTGAATAGTTTATTTACTTTCTTTTAAATGGCACATTTGTAACAAGGTTAAAGCTTGTGAGGGAGCCTTAGAAGATACAAAAATATGTTATAATATCTCATAGGATTTGTTTCATCTTGGAGTATCTTAGACAATTTCTTGATATTAGTTACCGTGTTTTTTTTACTATTATCATGATTTGTTTCTCTATTTAATTTAGATTTGAACTCTTAACAAAATAAATAATGGTTAGTTAGAATTTAGTTTTTTAGTGTCAAATTCCATTAATCAGTCATATCAAACAATATTCATGATTAAAATTCATATTTGTTGGATTGTGGCTAAACTTGATATTTAAGAGCTTTTCACTAATTTTTGAACCTTACCTTTATTGATAATGGAACTGAAAATTTTCTTGAACCTATATGCAAAATAAGATTATATGAAGTGCAATCATTCTATGTTCAGAGAGCTAATATATAACAAAATCTTGATGCAAAAAACAATTTAGAGTTTGAAAATTTTGATCCATGTAACAAATTTCTTATAATGGATTGATTATATCTATTCAAATGAGAGAAATTTTCACTTACCAAAACCAGATTTGTAAGTGTAAGAACGTTAAGGAAAAAGATAGAGAATACACAAAGATTTATGTTGGTTAAGCCAGCTAACATAAATATTTGACTTGAAAATTGTGGCTTTCATCAAGTTTTTAAGACATTTTTTAAGATAATTCAATATTCAAAGTTTCATATGAGTTACTATAACACTATCTTTTCTCATTATTTTTTAAATTAATATATCTTTTATCTATAACTTAAATTAACTCAGTTTTTCATATAATTTATTTTTGTAGTAGTAGTTTTTCATATAATTAAGTTACACTAATTTCATTTCTTACCCCATTTTATATTTTAATGTTTAGTTAATATGAAATCTTTTCATCTATTTGTCCAACATAATTTATGTTTCTTTTTATTGATTGCCCATTTTTTCTTCGTCTTTTTTATATTTTATTTTTGATTTATATTTTTAACATATGTTTTACAAATAATACTTTTTGGTGTAAACTTATTTTTTCCAAAAACAAATATATTTATTTTAAATCCTGTCTATATTTACCAATATTTTTCAACATAATTAGTGAAATTATAATGCTTATAAATTGAATATGTGTTTGGCAGTTACATTAACAAAATGGAAAATAATACCCGTCAGATATCAATTCAACAACAAAGGGCAAAAAGGGCCGAAAATGAAAGAAAGAGGAGACAAAATATGAACCTCGAACAAAGAGAAAATTATTTATCGATACGACGTGACAACTATAGGTGGCGAAAAGAGCAAGATAAACAAGCTCAAACATCTCACACTATGAACAGTCGGAGGAGAGTTCCATTTCAAAATTTTACAAATATGAGATCTCCAATTAAACACTTTCAAGGAACTCATGACAATGAAGTCGGCCCAAGTAGAATTACACATGTTAATGATGTTGCACTTGGTTGGTGATGATCAATATAGACATTATAATCGTACTTTGTATAATATTGTTTATTTTTCATCTCTCATTTTATGTATTTAAACCCGCAGATCATAATTTCACATCACCTAACCAACATATCAACAATAGTCACTCTGCTACAGGTATATAAGATATTGTTCTACATATACGAGCAGTAATTTCAACATATATATATATATATATATATATATATATATATATATATATATATATATATATATATATATATATATATATATATATATATATATATATATATATATATATATATATATATATATATATATATATATATATATATATATATATATATATATATATATATATATATATATATATATATATATATATATATATATATATATATATATATATATATATATATATATATATATATATATATATATATATATATATATATATATATATATATATATATATATATATATATATATATATATATATATATGTTAATTATTATTTTTGTATCAGACGATATGGATGTTGATGAAGCTTTGGAGGATGCAGTAATATCAGATGTTAACATGGAAGCAATAAATGATGGTGCATCATGTCGTCCTCAAGGTATGTTCATAAATATTTTTCTGCCAAATAATGTAGCTTATACTCAAGTGACATAAAATTGAAAATTATGCAATGCTAAATCTTCTAATTTAGGAATATTGCGTTAATTATTTATTTGTATTTTAGATTTTAAATAATATTTAGTGATCAATATCAAACTCCTTCCTGTAGAATCAGGATGCGCTTTTCGAGCAAGACACAATATTGCTCGAAATTTCAAAAACAATTCGATGATGGCAACGTCCCGGTTGCCTAATCCAATTTCCTGTAGATATTGCAATGCAAAATTGTTTCATCATGAATCACGTGATATGTGTTGTACTGGTGGAAAGGTATCATTTTCACGAGTTAATGCTCCTATAGAATTGCAACAATTATTTTTGGATGGTTCAGTAGAAGGAAGGCATTTTAGGGAACTATGGATCTCTCTACCTATCACAACCCATAATCACCTTTGACATACAGTCAAACTAGAATACAATGAAGTCTTCCAATTATGTAAGGAGCTGAGACGGAAGAATGTTGAAACTTGCTTCGACATAAAGGTAAGCTAGACGTAATCCTTTATTTTATGCTTTTAATTATAATCAATCAATTGGATCATACTTATTCTCACTATTCTTATACGGAATAAACTTGAGATGGGGGACTTTAAAGATAAATGGAACACATGGAAGGATGAACACACAAAATTTCATCTATTGGCAAGCTAGACAATAAGGTCCATTTACGTTGTTCGCAACATGTATAAAAAAATATGTTTGTTGCATTTTCACCACTCTTTGACCAACACTTTTATCATCCTTATAAAAACAGGTCAAGCGTCTAAAAGTTTACTCTTTCGGTTGGGGCTCCACAGTGATAACAGATAAAACACAACTTTGGAAAATGGTGAAAAAGGAAATAATATCTCAAAGGATGAACAAGTTTTTATTTTATTCATTTAATAATATTTATCCATAGAATATTTTTGAATGCATGAATTTTACTTTTATTATTGGTTTGTGTACGTAAAACCATGCATGTTCACTAAATTCATTGTTTTCCTTTTTTTTACAAGAAATCCACGTAATTCAAAAATAAGTCAGGGTTGTTGTTCTACCAAATCTAAATTAAAACAAAATATTTCCATTCTTCAGGTATATACATTTATTTATGCTTTAGTACACCAGTTTATAATCAAACAAATCACATGTTTTGAATATATTTCTTTGTTGATATGACATTTCACGATGTATTTGTAGTTTTTTAAAGCTCAAGAGCACATCGATAAACAGATGTATGAAGAATTGATTCGAATCTTTACAAGGTAGAAAAATAATATATTACACTAATTACTATTACTTTCACTATATTTTTCCCTAGAGCAATTCTAATGTGAGAGTCTTACATTTTTTTCTTTACTACGGAAAACAATTGCAGGGAGAGAGAAAATTCTCAAGATAAAGATTTTATGTTCGGCCTTCCTCTTAAGGAACGTTATTGATTACACAATATAAATAGTATTTTGTGTTCTTCAATTATTTAATATAATTTAGAATAACTTTTTTTGTTATTTTCAAAATGTAATAATATTATTAGCATGTTTAGACAACATATTTTTTAATCTAAATTTTATTTAATTTGGTATGTTTAAACTAATAGTAGCATTAATGTATAGTTAATTCACTAAAATATTTTTAGTATATATATATATATATATATATATATATATATATATATATATATATATATATATATATATATATATATATATATATATATATATATATATATATATATATATATATATATATATATATATATATATATATATATATATATATATATATATATATATATATATATATATATATATATATATATATATATATATATATATATATATATATATATATATATATATATATATATATATATATATATATATATATATATATATATATATATATATATTTGATTTTAAGACTGCTTGAGCATATCTAAAAACAAATGCATTTAATTAATCTTAAGTATGATAAAAACTTCATACAAAATATACACGCGCTTATTTTTCTATGTTGTGCGCATTAAAAAAGCAGATAGACGGGCACGGGAGTGCCCGTCTGAACGCTAGTCTATAATATAATGAGATTATGGTGAACACAAATAACATTGATCTTAAATATTTAATTTTAATGATTACCCATGTAGGTATAATTTATTTGCTATTCATTTGTTGACTTTTGAGTTTGTGTCTTAGTGACGAAGAAACATGAAATTTTGTGATGTAGTAGAAACATTTTGAATATATTTACATCTTATAAACCATAATTCAGTGTGAAAATGGTAAATATAAATAAATTTTAACCTGATTATTTATTTTAATTATTACCTATTTTATATAAAATATATGTCATGGATTATAGTCTTTTAACTTTGTTTTTTAGTGGGAAAAACTTAAAATTTTGTGATCGAGTATAAAAATGAAATTTAATTAATTTTTTCATCTACTATAGTCTATCATGTTTGTTGCTTAGTGATAAAAATACCTAAAATTTTGGGATTGGGAAAAAATATTGAATATTTTTAGATGTAATATATCATAAGTCAATGTGAATATGATGAATATAAACAATATTTAGTTTGATTATTTAGTTTTAATTGTCACTCATATGTATAATTTATGGGTCATTTATATGTAGTCTCTTAACTTAATTTCTTAGACGTGAAGAAACCAAAATTTTGATGATGGAGAAGAAGAAAAATATAGAAATTGTTTACGCCTATTACACCATAATACAATATGATTATAGTGAAAACAAATAACTATGAGCTTAAATATTTAATTTTAGTGATTACCCATGTAGATATAATTTATTTGTCATTGATTTATACTCTTTTAACTCTGTGATTAGTGACGAAGAAACATGAAATTTTGTGATGTAGTAGAAACATTTTGAATATATTTACATCTTATAAACCATAATTCAGTGCAAAAATAGTAAATATAAACAAAATTTAGCATGATTATTTATTTTAATTATTACCTATTTTATATAAAATATATGTCATGGATTATAGTCTTTTAACTTTGTTATTTAGTGGGAAAAACCTAAAATTTTGTGATCGAGTATAAAAATAAAATATAATTAATTTTTTTCATCTACTATAGTCTATCATGTTTGTTGCTTAGTGATAAAAATACCTAAAACTTTGGGATAGTGAAGAAAAATATTGGATATTTTTAGATGTAATATATCATAAGTCAATGTGAATACGAAGAATATAAACAATATTTAGCTTGATTATTTAATTTTAATTGTTATTCATATGGATAAACTATGGGTCATTCATTTGTAGTATCTTAACTTAGTTTCTTAGAGTTGAAGAAACCAAAATTTTGGTGATGGAGATGTAGGAAAAAGTAGAAATAGTTTACATCTATATTATAATGAGATTATGGTGAACACAAATAACATTGATCTTAAATTTTTAATTTTAGTGATTACCCATGTAGATATAATTTATTTGCTACTCATTTATAGTCTTTTGACTTTGTGGCTTAGTGACGAAGAAACATGAAATTCGAAAATGGAGAAGAAACATATTGAATATACTTACATCTAAGAAACCATAATTCAATGTGAAAATGGTAAATATCAAAAAATTCTACCTTGATTATTTATTTTAAGTATTACCTATTTTATATAAAATATGTGTCATGTATTATAGTCTTTTAACTTTGTTTTTTAGTGGGGAAAAACCTAAAATTTTGTGATCGAGTAGATAAAATAATTTATAATTAATTCTTTTTATCTACTATAGTCTATCATGTTTGTTGCTTAGTGATAAAAATACCTAAAATTTTTGGATAGGGAAGAAAAATATTGAATATTTTTAGATGTAATATATCATAAGTCAATGTGAATATGATGAATATAAACAATATTTAGTTTGATTATTTAGTTTTAATTGTTACTCATATGTATAATTTATGGGTCATTCATATGTAGTCTCTTAACTTAATTTCTTAGACGTGAAGAAACCAAAATTTTGATGATGGAGAAGAAGAAAAATATAGAAATTGTTTAGACCTATTAAACCATAATACAATATGATTATAGTGAAAACAAATAACTATGAACTTAAATATTTAATTTTAGTGATTACCCATGTAGATATAATTTATTTATCGTTGATTTATACTCTTTTAACTCTGTGATTAGTGACGAAGAAACATGAAATTTTGTGATGTAGTAGAAACATTTTGAATATATTTACATCTTATAAACCATAATTCAGTGCGAAAATGGTAAATATAGAAAACATTTAGCCTGATTATTTATTTTAATTATTACCTATTTTATATAAAATATATGTCCTGGATTATCGTCTTTTAACTTTGTTTTTTAGTGGGAAAAATCTAAAATTTTGTGATCGAGTATAAAAATAAAATTTAATTAATTTTTTTGATCTACTATATAGTCTATCATGTTTGTTGCTTAGTGATAAAAATACCTCAAACTTTGGGATAGTGAAGAAAAATATTGAATATTTTGAGATGTAATATTTCATAACTCAATTTGAATACGATGAATATATACAATATTGAGCTTGATTATTTAATTTTAATTGTTATTCATATACATAAATTATGGGTCATTCATTTTTAGTATCTTAACTTAGTTTCTTAGAGGTGAAGAAACCAAAATTTTGGTGATGGAGAATTAGAAAAAAAAATAGAAATAGTTTACATATATAATATAATGAGATTATGGTGAACACAAATAATATAGATCTTAAATATTTAATTTTAATGATTACCCATGTAGGTAGAATTTATTTGCTATTCATTTGTAGTCTTTTGACTTTGTGGCTTAGTGACGAAGAAACATGAAATTTGGTGATGGAGAAGAAACATATTGAATATTCTTACGTCTAATAAACCATAATTCAATGTGAAAATGATAAATATCAATAAATTCTAGCTTGATTATTTATTTTAATTATTAGCTATTTTATAAAAAATATATGTCACGGATTATAGTCTTTTAACTTTATTTTTTAGTGGGGAAAAACCTAAAATTTTGAGATCGAGTAGAAAATTAAAATATAAATAAATTTTTCATCTACTATAGTCTATTATGTTTGTTTCTTAGTGATAAAAAAACCTAAAACTTTGGGATGGTGAAAAAAAATATTGAATACTTTTAGATGTAATATATCATAAGTCAGTGTGAATATGATATATATAAATAATATTAAGTTTGATTATTTAATTTTAATTCTTATTCATATGTATAAATTAAGGGTCATTCATTAGTAGTCTCTTACCTAAATTTCTTAGACGTGAAGAAATTTAAAATTTTGGTGATGGAGAAGAAGAAAAATATAGAAATTGTTTACATCTATTACACAATAATACAATATGATTATAGTGAACACAAATAACATTGAGCTGAAATGTTTAATTTTTGTGATTACCCATGTAGATATAATTTATTTGTCATTGATTAATAGTCTTTTAACTCTGTGATTAGTGACGAAGAAACATGAAATTTTGTGATGTAGTAGAAACATTTTGAATATATTTACATCTTATAAACCATAATTCAGTGCGAAAATGGTAAATAGAAAAAAAATTTAGCCTGATTATTTATTTTAATTATTACCTATTTTATATAAAATATATCTCGTGTATTATAGTCTTTTAACTTTGTTATTTAGTGGGAAAAATCTAAAATTTTGTGATCGAGTATAAAAATAAAATATAATTAATTTTTTTCATCTACTATAGTCTATCATGTTTGTTGCTTAGTGATAAAAATACCTAAAACTTTGGGATAGTGAAGAAAAGTATTGAATATTTTTAGATGTAATATATCATAAGTCAATGTGAATACGAAGAATATAAACAATATTGAGCTTGATGATTTAATTTTAATTGTTATTCATATGCATAAATTATGGGTCATTCATTTGTAGTATCTTAACTTAGTTTCTTAGAGTTGAAGAAACCAAAATTTTGGTGATGGAGATGTAGGAAAAAGTAAAAATAGTTTACATCTATATTATAATGAGATTATGGTGAACACAAATAACATTGATCTTAAATATTTAATTTTAGTGATTACCCATGTAGATATAATTTATTTGCTACTCATTAATAGTCTTTTGACTTTGTGGCTTAGTGACGAAGAAACATGAAATTCGAAAATGGAGAAGAAACATATTGAATATACTTACATCTACGAAACCATAATTCAATGTGAAAATGGTAAATATCAACAAATTCTACCTTGATTATTTATTTTAAGTATTACCTATTTTATATAAAATATGTGTCATGTATTATAGTCTTTTAACTTTGTTTTTTAGTGGGGAAAAACCTAAAATTTTGTGATCGAGTAGTTAAAATAAATTATAATTAATTTTTTTCATCTACTATAGTCTATCTTGTTTGTTGCTTAGTGATAAAAATACCTAAAATTTTTGGATAGGGAAGAAAAATATTGAATATTTTTAGATGTAATATATCATAAGTCAATGTGAATATGATGAATATAAACAATATTTAGTTTGATTATTTAGTTTTAATTGTTACTCATATGTATAATTTATGGGTCATTCATATGTAGTCTCTTAACTTAATTTCTTAGACGTGAAGAAACCAAAATTTTGATGATGGAGAAGAAGAAAAATATAGAAATTGTTTAGACCTATTAAACCATAATACAATATGATTATAGTGAAAACAAATAACTATGAGCTTAAATATTTAATTTTAGTGATTACCCATGTAGATATAATTTATTTATCGTTGATTTATACTCTTTTAACTCTGTGATTAGTGACGAAGAAACATGAAATTTTGTGATGTAGTAGAAACATTTTGAATATATTTACATCTTATAAACCATAATTCAGTGCGAAAATGGTAAATATAGAAAACATTTAGCCTGATTATTTATTTTAATTATTACCTATTTTATATAAAATATATGTCATGGATTATCGTCTTTTAACTTTGTTTTTTAGTGGGAAAAATCTAAAATTTTGTGATCGAGTATAAAAATGAAATTTAATTAATTTTTTTGATCTACTATATAGTCTATCATGTTTGTTACTTAGTGATAAAAATACCTCAAACTTTGGTATAGTGAAGAAAAATATTGAATATTTTTAGATGTAATATTTCATAACTCAATTTGAATACGATGAATATATACAATATTGAGCTTGATTATTTCATTTTAATTGTTATTCATATGCATAAATTATGGGTCATTCATTTTTAGTATCTTAACTTAGTTTCTTAGAGGTGAAGAAACCAAAATTTTGGTGATGGAGAATTAGAAAAAAAAATAGAAATAGTTTACATCTATAATATAATGAGATTATGGTGAACACAAATAACATAGATCTTAAATATTTAATTTTAAAGATTACCCATGTTGGTAGAATTTATTTGCTATTCATTTGTAGTCTTTTGACTTTGTGGCTTAGTGACGAAGAAACATGAAATTCGGTGATGGAGAAGAAACATATTGAATATTCTTACGTCTAATAAACCATAATTCAATGTGAAAATGATAAATATCAATAAATTCTAGCTTGATTATTTATTTTAATTATTAGCTATTTTATAAAAAATATACGTCACGGATTATAGTCTTTTAACTTTGTTTTTTAGTGGGGAAAAACCTAAAATTTTGTGATCAAGTAGAAAATTAAAATATAAATAAATTTTTTATCTACTATAGTCTATTATGTTTCTTTCTTAGTGATAAAAAAACCTAAAACTTTGGGATGGTGAAAATAAATATTGAATACTTTTAGATGTAATATATCATAAGTCAGTGTGAATATGATATATATAAATAATATTAAGTTTGATTATTTAATTTTAATTCTTATTCATATGTATAAATTAAGGGTCATTCATTAGTAGTCTCTTACCTAAATTTCTTAGACGTGAAGAAATTTAAAATTTTGGTGATGGAGAAGAAGAAAAATATAGAAATTGTTTACATCTATTACACAATAATACAATATGATTATAGTGAACACAAATAACATTGAGCTGAAATGTTTAATTTTTGTGATTACCCATGTAGATATAATTTATTTGTCATTGATTAATAGTCTTTTAACTCTGTGATTAGTGACGAAGAAACATGAAATTTTGTGATGTAGTAGAAACATTTTGAATATATTTACATCTTATAAACCATAATTCAGTGCGAAAATGGTAAATAGAAAAAAAAATTTAGCCTGATTATTTATTTTAATTATTACCTATTTTATATAAAATATATCTCGTGTATTATAGTCTTTTAACTTTGTTATTTAGTGGGAAAAATCTAAAATTTCGTGATCGAGTATAAAAATAAAATATAATTAATTTTTTTCATCTACTATAGTCTATCATGTTTGTTGCTTAGTGATAAAAATACCTAAAAATTTGGGATAGTGAAGAAAAATATTGAATATTTTTAGATGTAATATATCATAAGTCAATGTGAATACGAAGAATATAAACAATATTGAGCTTGATGATTTAATTTTAATTGTTATTCATATGCATAAATTATGGGTCATTCATTTGTAGTACCTTAACTTAGTTTCTTAGAGGTGAAGAAACCAAAATTTTGGTGATGGAGATGTAGGAAAAAGTAGAAATAGTTTACATCTATATTATAATGAGATTATGGTGAACACAAATAACATTGATCTTAAATATTTAATTTTAGTGATTACTCATGTAGATATAATTTATTTGCTACTCATTTATAGTCTTTTGACTTTGTGGCTTAGTGACGAAGAAACATGAAATTCGAAAATGGAGAAGAAAAATATTGAATATACTTACATCTAAGAAACCATAATTCCATGTGAAAATGGTAAATATCAACAAATTCTACCTTTTTTATTTATTTTAAGTGTTACCTATTTTATATAAAATATGTGTCATGGATTATAGTCATTTAACTTTGTTTTTTAGTGGGGAAAAACCTAAAATTTTTGATCGAGTAGATAAAATAAATTATAATTATTTTTTTTCATCTACTATAGTCTATCATGTTTGTTGCTTAGTGATAAAAATAACTAAAATTTTTGGATAGGGAAGAAAAATATTGAATATTTTTAGATATAATATATCATAAGTCAATGTGAATATGATGAATATAAACAATATTTAGTTTGATTATTTAGTTTTAATTGTTACTCATATGTATAATTTATGGGTCATTCATATGTAGTCTCTTAACTTAATTTCTTAGACGTGAAGAAACCAAAATTTTGATGATGGAGAAGAAGAAAAATATAGAAATTGTTTAGACCTATTACACCATAATACAATATGATTATAGTGAAAACAAATAACTATGAGCTTAAATATTTAATTTTAGCGATTACCCTTGTAGATATAATTTATTTGTCGTTGATTTAT
This sequence comes from Lathyrus sativus, assembly GCA_963859935.3. Lineage (NCBI taxonomy): Eukaryota > Viridiplantae > Streptophyta > Magnoliopsida > Fabales > Fabaceae > Lathyrus > Lathyrus sativus. Next base: position 19,682,687 of record OZ012738.1, on the reverse strand, counting down.
ACTCTTTTAACTCTGTGATTAGTGACGAAGAAACATGAAATTTTGTGATGTAGTAGAAACATTTTGAATATATTTACATCTTATAAACCATAATTCAGTGCGAAAATGGTAAATATAGAAAAAATTTAGCCTGATTATTTATTTTAATTATTACCTATTTTATATAAAATATATGTCATGGATTATCGTCTTTTAACTTTGTTTTTTAGTGGGAAAAATCTAAAATTTTGTGATCGAGTATAAAAATGAAATTTAATTAATTTTTTTGATCTACTATATATTCTATCATGTTTGTTGCTTAGTGATAAAAATACCTCAAACTTTGGGATAGTGAAGAAAAATATTGAATATTTTTAGATGTAATATTTCATAACTCAATGTGAATACGGTGAATATATACAATATTGAGCTTGATTATTTAATTTTAATTGTTATTCATATGCATAAATTATGGGTCATTCATTTTTAGTATCTTAGTTTCTTAGAGGTGAAGAAACCAAAATTTTGGTGATGGAGAATTAGAAAAAAAAAATATAAATAGTTTACATCTATAATATAATGAGATTATGGTGAACACAAATAACATAGATCTTAAATATTTAATTTTAATGATTACCCATGTAGGTAGAATTTCTTTGCTACTCATTTGTAGTCTTTTGACTTTGTGGCTTAGTGACGAAGAAACATGAAATTCGGTGATGGAGAAGAAACATATTGAATATTCTTACGTGTAATAAACCATAATTCAATGTGAAAATGATAAATATCAATAAATTCTAGCTTGATTATTTATTTTAATTTTTAGCTATTTTATAAAAAATATATGTCACGGATTATAGTCTTTTAACATTGTTTTTTAGTGGGGAAAAACCTAAAATTTTGTGATCGAGTAGAAAATTAAAATATAAATAAATTTTTCATCTACTATAGTCTATTATGTTTGTTTCAAAGTTATAAAAAAAACCTAAAACTTTGGGATGGTGAATAAAAATATTGAATAAGTTTATATGTAATACGATGAATTTTATATGTAATACGATTGAATAAAAAAACCTAAAACAAGTTAGTGCGAATACGATGAATTTGAATAATATTGAGTTTGATTATTTAATTTTCATTCTTATTGATATGTATAAATCATGGGTCATTCATTTGTAATTTCTTAACTTAATTTCTTAGACGTGGAGAAACCAAAATTTTTGTGATGGAGAAGAAGAAAAATATAGAAATTGTTTACATCTATTATTCCATAATACAATATGATTATAGTGAACACAAATAACATTGACCTTAAATATTTAATTTTAGTGAGTACCCATGTAGATATAATTTATTTGTCATTGATTTATACTCTTTTAACTCTGTGATTAATGTCGAAGTAACATGAAATTTTGTGATGTAGTAGAAACATTTTGAATATATTTACATCTAATAAACCATAATTCAGTGTGAAAATGGTAAATATAAATAAATTTTAGCCTGATTATTTATTTTAATTATCACCTATTTTATTTAAAATATATGTCATGCGTGTGTGTGTATGTTCATCTACTATAGTCTGATTATTTGTTTTTTAGTGGGAAAAATCTAAAATTTTAGCCTGTGTGTGTGTATTTTAGCCTGATTATTTGTTTTTTACCTTTGTTTTTTAGCCTGATAAATTATATGCCATGGATTATAGTCTTTTACCATATGTTTTACCATATGTTTTTTACCATATGTTTTATATAAAATAGGTAATAATTAAAATAAATAAGCAGGCTAAAATTTATTTATATTTACCATTTTCAAACTAAATTATGGTTTATAAGATGTAAATATATTCAAAATGTTTCTACTACATCACAAAATTTCATGTTACTTCGACATAAATCACATAGTTAAAAGAGTATAAATCAATGACAAATAAATTATATCTACATGGGTAATCACTAAAATTAAATATTTAAGCTCAATGTTATTTGTGTTCACTATAATCATATTGTATTATGGTGTAATAGATGTAAACAATTTCTATATTTTTCTTCTTCTCCATCAAAAAATTTTTGGTTTCTCCACGTCTAAGAAATTAAGTTAAGATATTACAAATGAATGACCCATGATTTATACATATCAATAAGAATGAAAATTAAATAATCAAACTCAATATTATTCATATTCATCGTATTCGCACTGACTTGTGATATACTACATCTAGAATTATTCAATATTTTTATTCACCATCCCAAAGTTTTAGGTTTTTTTATCACTAAGAAAAAAACATTATAGACTATAGTAGATGAAAAAATTATTTATATTTTAATTTTCTACTCGATCACAAAATTTTAGATTTTTCCCCACTAAAAAACAAAGTTAAAATACTATAATCCATGACATATATTTTATATAAAATATGTAATAATTAAAATAAATAATCAAGCTAGAATTTATTTATATTTACCATTTTCACATTGAATTGTGAATTATTAGATGTAAGTATATTCAATATGTTTCATCTCCATCACCGAATTTCGTGTTTCTGTGTCACTAAGCCACAAAGTCTAAAGACTATAAATGAATAGCAAATAAATTATATTTACATGGGTAATCACTAAAATTAAATATTTAAGATCTATGTTATTTGTGTTCACCATAACCTCATTAAATTATAGATGTAAACTATTTCTATTTTTTTCTACTTCTCCATCACCAAAATTTAGAATTCTTCACCTCTAAGAAACTAAGATAAGATACTACAAATGAATGAACCATAATTTATACATATGAATAACAATTAAAGTTAAATAATCAAGCTCAATATTATTTATATTCATCGTATTCACATTGACTTATGATATATTACATCTAAAAATATTCAATATTTTTCTTCACTATCCCAAAGTTTTAGGTATGTTTATCACTAACCAACAAACGTGATAGACTATAGTAGATGAAAAAAATTAATTATATCTTATTTTTATACTCGATCACTAAATTTTAGGTTTTTCCCAATAAAAAACAAAGTTAAAAGACTATAATCCATGACATATATTTTATATAAAATAGGTGATAATTAAAATAAATAATCAGGCTAAAATTTATTTATATTTACCATTTTCACACTGAATTATGGTTTATTAGATGTAAATATATTCAAAATGTTTCTACTACATCACAAAATTTCATGTTACTTCGACATTAATCACAGAGTTAAAAGAGTATAAATCAATGACAAATAAATTATATCTACATGGGTAATCACTAAAATTAAATATTTAAGCTCAATGTTATTTGTGTTCACTATAATCATATTGTATTATGGTGTAATAGATGTTAACAATTTCTATATATTTCTTCTTCTCCATCACCAATATTTTGGTTTCTTCACGACTAAGAAAATAAGTTAAGAGACTACAAATGAATGACCCATGATTTACACATATCAATAAGAATGAAAATTAAATAATCAAACTCAATCTTATTTATATTCATCGTATTCACACTGGCTTGTGATATATTACATCTAAAAGTATTCAATATTTTTTTCACCATCCCAAAGTTTTAAGTTTTCTTATCACTGAGCATCAAACATAATAGACTATAGTAGATGAAAAAATTATTTATATTTTAATTTTCTACTCGATCACAAAATTTTAGGTTTTTCCCCACTAAAAAACAAAGTTAAAATACTATAATCCATGACATATATTTTATTTAAAATAGGTAATAATTAAAATAAATAATCAAACTAGAACTTATTGATATTTACCATTTTCACATTGAATTATGGTTTATTAGACGTAAGTATATTCAATATGTTTCTTCTCCATCACCGAATTTCATGTTTCTTCGTCACTAAGCCACAAAATCAAAAGACTATAAATGAATAACAAATAAATTATATCTACATGGGTAATCACTAAAATTAAATATTTAAGATCAATGTTATTTGTGTTCACCATAATCTCATTATATTATAGATGTAAACTATTTCTATTTTTTTCTACTTCTCCATCACCAAAATTTTGGTTTCTTTACCTCTAAGAAACTAAGTTAAGATACTACAAATGAATGACCCATAATTTATACATATGAATAACCATTAAAATTAAATAATCATGCTCAATATTGTTTATTTTCATCGTATTCACATTGACTTATGATATATTACATCTAAAAATATGCAATATTTTTCTTCACTATCCCAAAGTTTTAGGTATTTTTATCACTAAGCAACAAACGTGATAGACTATAGTAGATGAAAAAAATAAGTATATTTTATTTTTATACTCGATCACAAAATTTTAGGTTTTTCCCACTAAAAAACAAAGTTAAAAGACTATAATCCATGACATATGTTTTATATAAAATAGCTAATAATTAAAATAAATAATCAGGCTAAATTTTATTTATATTTACCATTTTCACACTAAATTAAGGTTTATAAGATGTAAATATATTCAAAATGTTTCTACTACATCACAAAATTTCATGTTACTTCGACATTAATCACAGAGTTAAAAGAGTATAAATAAATGACAAATAAATTATATCTACATGGGTAATCACTAAAATTAAATATTTAAGCTCAATGTTATTTGTGTTCACTATAATCATATTGTATTATGGTGTAATAGATGTAAACAATTTCTATATTTTTCTTCTTCTCCATCAAAAAAATTTTGGTTTCTCCACGTCTAAGAAATTAAGTTAAGATATTACAAATGAATGACCCATGATTTATACATATCAATAAGAATGAAAATTAAATAATCAAACTCAATATTATTCATATTCATCGTATTCGCACTGACTTGTGATATAATACATCTAGAATTATTCAATATTTTTAGTCACCATCCAAAAGTTTTAGGTTTTTTTATCACTAAGCAAAAAACATTATAGACTATAGTAGATGAAAAAATTATTTATATTTTAATTTTCTACTCGATCACAAAATTTTAGATTTTTCCCCACTAAAAAACAAAGTTAAAATACTATAATCCATGACATATATTTTATATAAAATATGTAATAATTAAAATAAATAATCAAGCTAGAATATATTTATATTTACCATTTTCACATTGAATTGTGAATTATTAGATGTAAGTATATTCAATATGTTTCATCTCCATCACCGAATTTCGTGTTTCTGTGTCACTAAGCCACAAAGTCTAAAGACTATAAATGAATAGCAAATAAATTATATTTACATGGGTAATCACTAAAATTAAATATTTAAGATCTATGTTATTTGTGTTCACCATAACTTCATTAAATTATAGATGTAAACTATTTCTATTTTTTTCTACTTCTCCATCACCAAAATTTAGAATTCTTCACCTCTAAGAAACTAAGATAAGATACTACAAATGAATGAACCATAATTTATACATATGAATAACAATTAAAGTTAAATAATCAAGCTCAATATTGTTTATATTCATCGTATTCACATTGACTTATGATATATTACATCTAAAAATATTCAATATTTTTCTTCACTATCCCAAAGTTTTAGGTATGTTTATCACTAACCAACAAACGTGATAGACTATAGTAGATGAAAAAAATTAATTATATCTTATTTTTATACTCGATCACTAAATTTTAGGTTTTTCGCAATAAAAAACAAAGTTAAAAGACTATAATCCATGACATATATTTTATATAAAATAGGTGATAATTAAAATAAATAATCACGCTAAAATTTATTTATATTTACCATTTTCACACTGAATTATGGTTTATTAGATGTAAATATATTCAAAATGTTTCTACTACATCACAAAATTTCATGTTACTTCGACATTACTCACAGAGTTAAAAGAGTATAAATCAATGACAAATAAATTATATCTACATGGGTAATCACTAAAATTAAATATTTAAGCTCAATGTTATTTGTGTTCACTATAATCATATTGTATTATGGTGTAATAGATGTAAACAATTTCTATATATTTCTTCTTCTCCATCACCAATATTTTGGTTTCTTCACGACTAAGAAAATAAGTTAAGAGACTACAAATGAATGACCCATGATTTACACATATCAATAAGAATGAAAATTAAATAATCAAACTCAATCTTATTTATATTCATCGTATTCACACTGGCTTGTGATATATTACATCTAAAAGTATTCAATATTTTTTTTCACCATCCCAAAGTTTTAAGTTTTCTTATCACTGAGCATCAAACATAATAGACTATAGTAGATGAAAAAATTATTTATATTTTAATTTTCTACTCGATCACAAAATTTTAGGTTTTTCCCCACTAAAAAACAAAGTTAAAATACTATAATCCATGACATATATTTTATTTAAAATAGGTAATAATTAAAATAAATAATCAAACTAGAACTTATTGATATTTACCATTTTCACATTGAATTATGGTTTATTAGACGTAAGTATATTCAATATGTTTCTTCTCCATCACCGAATTTCATGTTTCTTCGTCACTAAGCCACAAAATTAAAAGACTATAAATGAATAACAAATAAATTATATCTACATGGGTAATCACTAAAATTAAATATTTAAGATCAATGTTATTTGTGTTCACCATAATCTCATTATATTATAGATGTAAACTATTTCTATTTTTTTCTACTTCTCCATCACCAAAATTTTGGTTTCTTCACCTCAAAGAAACTAAGTTAAGATACTACAAATGAATGACCCATAATTTATACATATGAATAACCATTAAAATTAAATAATCATGCTCAATATTGTTTATTTTCATCGTATTCACATTGACTTATGATATATTACATCTAAAAATATGCAATATTTTTCTTCACTATCCCAAAGTTTTAGGTATTTTTATCACTAAGCAACAAACGTGATAGACTATAGTAGATGAAAAAAAAATAAGTATATTTTATTTTTATACTCGATCACAAAATTTTAGGTTTTTCCCACTAAAAAACAAAGTTAAAAGACTATAATCCATGACATATGTTTTATATAATATAGCTAATAATTAAAATAAATAATCAGGCTAAAATTTATTTATATTTACCATTTTCACACTAAATTAAGGTTTATAAGATGTAAATATATTCAAAATGTTTCTACTACATCACAAAATTTCATGTTACTTCGACATTAATCACAGAGTTAAAAGAGTATAAATAAATGACAAATAAATTATATCTACATGGGTAATCACTAAAATTAAATATTTAAGCTCAATGTTATTTGTGTTCACTATAATCATATTGTATTATGGTGTAATAGATGTAAACAATTTCTATATTTTTCTTCTTCTCCATCAAAAAAATTTTGGTTTCTCCACGTCTAAGAAATTAAGTTAAGATATTACAAATGAATGACCCATGATTTATCCATATCAATAAGAATGAAAATTAAATAATCAAACTCAATATTATTCATATTCATCGTATTCGCACTGACTTGTGATATACTACATCTAGAATTATTCAATATTTTTATTCACCATCCCAAAGTTTTAGGTTTTTATATCACTAAGCAAAAAACATTATAGACTATAGTAGATGAAAAAATTATTTATATTTTAATTTTCTACTCGATCACAAAATTTTAGATTTTTCCCCACTAAAAAACTAAGTTAAAATACTATAATCCATGACATATATTTTATATAAAATATTTAATAATTAAAGTAAATAATCAAGCTAGAATTTATTTATATTTACCATTTTCACATTGAATTGTGAATTATTAGACGTAAGTATATTCAATATGTTTCATCTCCATCACCGAATTTCGTGTTTCTGTGTCACTAAGCCACAAAGTCTAAAGACTATAAATGAATAGCAAATAAATTATATTTACATGGGTAATCACTAAAATTAAATATTTAAGATGTATGTTATTTGTGTTCACCATAACCTCATTAAATTATAGATGTAAACTATTTCTATTTTTTTCTACTTCTCCATCACCAAAATTTAGAATTCTTCACCTCTAAGAAACTAAGATAAGATACTACAAATGAATGAACCATAATTTATACATATGAATAACAATTAAAGTTAAATAATCAAGCTCAATATTGTTTATATTCATCGTATTCACATTGACTTATGATATATTACATCTAAAAATATTCAATATTTTTCTTCACTATCCCAAAGTTTTAGGTATGTTTATCACTAACCAACAAACGTGATAGACTATAGTAGATGAAAAAAATTAATTATATCTTATTTTTATACTCGATCACTAAATTTTAGGTTTTTCCCACTAAAAAACAAAGTTAAAAGACTATAATCCATGACATATGTTTTATATAAAATAGCTAATAATTAAAATAAATAATCAGGCTAAAATTTATTTATATTTACCATTTTCACACTAAATTAAGGTTTATAAGATGTAAATATATTCAAAATGTTTCTACTACATCACAAAATTTCATGTTACTTCGACATTAATCACAGAGTTAAAAGAGTATAAATAAATGACAAATAAATTATATCTACATGGGTAATCACTAAAATTAAATATTTAAGCTCAATGTTATTTGTGTTCACTATAATCATATTGTATTATGGTGTAATAGATGTAAAGAATTTCTATATTTTTCTTCTTCTCCATCAAAAAAATTTTGGTTTCTCCACGTCTAAGAAATTAAGTTAAGATATTACAAATGAATGACCCATGATTTATACATATCAATAAGAATGAAAATTAAATAATCAAACTCAATATTATTCATATTCATCGTATTCGCACTGACTTGTGATATACTACATCTAGAATTATTCAATATTTTTATTCACCATCCCAAAGTTTTAGGTTTTTTTATCACTAAGCAAAAAACATTATAGACTATAGTAGATGAAAAAATTATTTATATTTTAATTTTCTACTCGATCAGAAAATTTTAGATTTTTCCCCACTAAAAAACAAAGTTAAAATACTATAATCCATGACATATATTTTATATAAAATATGTAATAATTAAAATAAATAATCAAGCTAGAATTTATTTATATTTACCATTTTCACATTGAATTGTGAATTATTAGATGTAAGTATATTCAATATGTTTCATCTCCATCACCGAATTTCGTGTTTCTGTGTCACTAAGCCACAAAGTCTAAAGACTATAAATGAATAGCAAATAAATTATATTTACATGGGTAATCACTAAAATTAAATATTTAAGATGTATGTTATTTGTGTTCACCATAACCTCATTAAATTATAGATGTAAGCTATTTCTATTTTTTTCTACTTCTCCATCACCAAAATTTAGAATTCTTCACCTCTAAGAAACTAAGATAAGATACTACAAATGAATGAACCATAATTTATACATATGAATAACAATTAAAGTTAAATAATCAAGCTCAATATTGTTTATATTCATCGTATTCACATTGACTTATGATATATTACATCTAAAAATATTCAATATTTTTCTTCACTATCCCAAAGTTTTAGGTATGTTTATCACTAACCAACAAACGTGATAGACTATAGTAGATGAAAAAAATTAATTATATCTTATTTTTATACTCGATCACTAAATTTTAGGTTTTTCCCAATAAAAAACAAAGTTAAAAGACTATAATCCATGACATATATTTTATATAAAATAGGTGATAATTAAAATAAATAATCAGGCTAAAATTTATTTATATTTACCATTTTCACACTGAATTATGGTTTATTAGATGTAAATATATTCAAAATGTTTCTACTACATCACAAAATTTCATGTTACTTCGACATTAATCACAGAGTTAAAAGAGTATAAATCAATGACAAATAAATTATATCTACATGGGTAATCACTAAAATTAAATATTTAAGCTCAATGTTATTTGTGTTCACTATAATCATATTGTATTATGGTGTAATAGATGTAAACAATTTCTATATATTTCTTCTTCTCCATCACCAATATTTTGGTTTCTTCACGACTAAGAAAATAAGTTAAGAGACTACAAATGAATGACCCATGATTTACACATATCAATAAGAATGAAAATTAAATAATCAAACTCAATCTTATTTATATTCATCGTATTCACACTGGCTTGTGATATATTACATCTAAAAGTATTCAATATTTTTTTTCACCATCCCAAAGTTTTAAGTTTTCTTATCACTGAGCATCAAACATAATAGACTATAGTAGATGAAAAAATTATTTATATTTTAATTTTCTACTCGATCACAAAATTTTAGGTTTTTCCCCACTAAAAAACAAAGTTAAAATACTATAATCCATGACATATATTTTATTTAAAATAGGTAATAATTAAAATAAATAATCAAACTAGAACTTATTGATATTTACCATTTTCACATTGAATTATGGTTTATTAGACGTAAGTATATTCAATATGTTTCTTCTCCATCACCGAATTTCATGTTTCTTCGTCACTAAGCCACAAAATCAAAAGACTATAAATGAATAACAAATAAATTATATCTACATGGGTAATCACTAAAATTAAATATTTAAGATCAATGTTATTTGTGTTCACCATAATCTCATTATATTATAGATGTAAACTATTTCTATTTTTTTCTACTTCTCCATCACCAAAATTTTGGTTTCTTCACCTCTAAGAAACTAAGTTAAGATACTACAAATGAATGACCCATAATTTATACATATGAATAACCATTAAAATTAAATAATCATGCTCAATATTGTTTATTTTCATCGTATTCACATTGACTTATGATATATTACATCTAAAAATATGCAATATTTTTCTTCACTATCCCAAAGTTTTAGGTATTTTTATCACTAAGCAACAAACGTGATAGACTATAGTAGATGAAAAAAATAAGTATATTTTATTTTTATACTCGATCACAAAATTTTAGGTTTTTCCCACTAAAAAACAAAGTTAAAAGACTATAATCCATGACATATGTTTTATATAATATAGCTAATAATTAAAATAAATAATCAGGCTAAAATTTATTTATATTTACCATTTTCACACTAAATTAAGGTTTATAAGATGTAAATATATTCAAAATGTTTCTACTACATCACAAAATTTCATGTTACTTCGACATTAATCACAGAGTTAAAAGAGTATAAATAAATGACAAATAAATTATATCTACATGGGTAATCACTAAAATTAAATATTTAAGCTCAATGTTATTTGTGTTCACTATAATCATATTGTATTATGGTGTAATAGATGTAAACAATTTCTATATTTTTCTTCTTCTCCATCAAAAAAATTTTGGTTTCTCCACGTCTAAGAAATTAAGTTAAGATATTACAAATGAATGACCCATGATTTATACATATCAATAAGAATGAAAATTAAATAATCAAACTCAATATTATTCATATTCATCGTATTCGCACTGACTTGTGATATACTACATCTAGAATTATTCAATATTTTTATTCACCATCCCAAAGTTTTAGGTTTTTATATCACTAAGCAAAAAACATTATAGACTATAGTAGATGAAAAAATTATTTATATTTTAATTTTCTACTCGATCACAAAATTTTAGATTTTTCCCCACTAAAAAACTAAGTTAAAATACTATAATCCATGACATATATTTTATATAAAATATGTAATAATTAAAATAAATAATCAAGCTAGAATTTATTTATATTTACCATTTTCACATTGAGTTGTGAATTATTAGATGTAAGTATATTCAATATGTTTCATCTCCATCACCGAATTTCGTGTTTCTGTGTCACTAAGCCACAAAGTCTAAAGACTATAAATGAATAGCAAATAAATTATATTTACATGGGTAATCACTAAAATTAAATATTTAAGATGTATGTTATTTGTGTTCACCATAACCTCATTAAATTATAGATGTAAACTATTTCTATTTTTTTCTACTTCTCCATCACCAAAATTTAGAATTCTTCACCTCTAAGAAACTAAGATAAGATACTACAAATGAATGAACCATAATTTATACATATGAATAACAATTAAAGTTAAATAATCAAGCTCAATATTGTTTATATTCATCGTATTCACATTGACTTATGATATATTACATCTAAAAATATTCAATATTTTTCTTCACTATCCCAAAGTTTTAGGTATGTTTATCACTAACCAACAAACGTGATAGACTATAGTAGATGAAAAAAATTAATTATATCTTATTTTTATACTCGATCACTAAATTTTAGGTTTTTCCCAATAAAAAACAAAGTTAAAAGACTATAATCCATGACATATATTTTATATAAAATAGGTGATAATTAAAATAAATAATCAGGCTAAAATTTATTTATATTTACCATTTTCACACTGAATTATGGTTTATTAGATGTAAATATATTCAAAATGTTTCTACTACATCACAAAATTTCATGTTACTTCGACATTAATCACAGAGTTAAAAGAGTATAAATCAATGACAAATAAATTATATCTACATGGGTAATCACTAAAATTAAATATTTAAGCTCAATGTTATTTGTGTTCACTATAATCATATTGTATTATGGTGTAATAGATGTAAACAATTTCTATATATTTATTCTTCTTCATCACCAATATTTTGGTTTCTTCACGACTAAGAAAATAAGTTAAGAGACTACAAATGAATGACCCATGATTTAAACATATCAATAAGAATGAAAATTAAATAATCAAACTCAATCTTATTTATATTCATCGTATTCACACTGGCTTGTGATATATTACATCTAAAAGTATTCAATATTTTTTTTCACCATCCCAAAGTTTTAAGTTTTCTTATCACTGAGCATCAAACATAATAGACTATAGTAGATGAAAAAATTATTTATATTTTAATTTTCTACTCGATCACAAAATTTTAGGTTTTTCCCCACTAAAAAACAAAGTTAAAATACTATAATCCATGACATATATTTTATTTAAAATAGATAATAATTAAAATAAATAATCAAACTAGAACTTATTGATATTTACCATTTTCACATTGAATTATGGTTTATTAGACGTAAGTATATTCAATATGTTTCTTCTCCATCACCGAATTTCATGTTTCTTCGTCACTAAGCCACAAAATCAAAAGACTATAAATGAATAACAAATAAATTATATCTACATGGGTAATCACTAAAATTAAATATTTAAGATCAATGTTATTTGTGTTCACCATAATCTCATTATATTATAGATGTAAACTATTTCTATTTTTTTCTACTTCTCCATCACCAAAATTTTGGTTTCTTCACCTCTAAGAAACTAAGTTAAGATACTACAAATGAATGACCCATAATTTATACATATGAATAACCATTAAAATTAAATAATCATGCTCAATATTGTTTATTTTCATCGTATTCACATTGACTTATGATATATTACATCTAAAAATATGCAATATTTTTCTTCACTATCCCAAAGTTTTAGGTATTTTTATCACTAAGCAACAAACGTGATAGACTATAGTAGATGAAAAAAAATAAGTATATTTTATTTTTATACTCGATCACAAAATTTTACGTTTTTCCCACTAAAAAACAAAGTTAAAAGACTATAATCCATGACATATGTTTTATATAAAATAGCTAATAATTAAAATAAATAATCAGGCTAAAATTTATTTATATTTACCATTTTCACACTAAATTAAGGTTTATAAGATGTAAATATATTCAAAATGTTTCTACTACATCACAAAATTTCATGTTACTTCGACATTAATCACAGAGTTAAAAGAGTATAAATAAATGACAAATAAATTATATCTACATGGGTAATCACTAAAATTAAATATTTAAGCTCAATGTTATTTGTGTTCACTATAATCATATTGTATTATGGTGTAATAGATGTAAACAATTTCTATATTTTTCTTCTTCTCCATCACAAAAATTTTGGTTTCAACACGTCTAAGAAATTAAGTTAAGATATTACAAATGAATGACCCATGATTTATACATATCAATAAGAATGAAAATTAAATAATTAAACTCAATATTATTCATATTCATCGTATTCGCACTAACTTGTGATATACTACATCCAGAATTATTAAATATTTTTAATCATCATCCCAAAGTTTTAGGTTTTTTTTATCACTAAGCAACAAACATAATAGACTTTATTAGATGAAAAAAATATTTATATTTTAATTTTCTACTCGATCACAAAATTTTAGATTTTTCCCCACTAAAAAACAAAGTTAAAATACTATAATCCATGACATATATTTTATATAAAATAGGTAATAATTAAAATAAATAATCAAGCTAGAATTTATTTATATTTACCATTTTCACATTGAATTGTGAATTATTAGATGTAAGTATATTCAATATGTTTCATCTCCATCACCGAATTTCGTGTTTCTGTGTCACTAAGCCACAAAGTCTGAAGACTATAAATGAATAGAAAATAAATTATATCTACATGGGTAATCACTAAAATTAAATATTTAAGATCTATGTTATTTGTGTTCACCATAACCTCATTATATTATAGATGTAAACTATTTCTATTTTTTTCTACTTCTCCATCACCAAAATTTAGAATTCTTCACCTCTAAGAAACTAAGATAAGATACTACGAATGAATGAACCATAATTTATACATATGAATAACAATTAAAGTTAAATAATCAAGCTCAATATTGTTTATATTCATCGTATTCACATTGACTTATGATATATTACATCTAAAAATATTCAATATTTTTCTTCAGTATCCCAAAGTTTTAGGTATGTTTATCACTAACCAACAAACGTGATAGACTATAGTAGATGAAAAAAATTAATTATATCTTATTTTTATACTCGATCACAAAATTTTAGGTTTTTCCCACTAAAAAACAAAGTTAAAAGACTATAATCCATGACATATATTTTATATAAAATAGGTGATAATTAAAATAAATAATCAGGCTAAAATTTATTTATATTTACCATTTTCACACTGAATTATGGTTTATTAGATGTAAATATATTCAAAATGTTTCTACTACATCACAAAATTTCATGTTACTTCGACATTAATCACAGAGTTAAAAGAGTATAAATCAATGACAAATAAATTATATCTACATGGGTAATCACTAAAATTAAATATTTAAGCTCAATGTTATTTGTGTTCACTATAATCATATTGTATTATGGTGTAATAGATGTAAACAATTTCTATATATTTCTTCTTCTCCATCACAAAAATTTTGGTTTCTTCACGTCTAAGAAAATAAGTTAAGAGACTACAAATGAATGACCCATGATTTACACATATCAATAAGAATGAAAATTAAATAATCAAACTCAATCTTATTTATATTCATCGTATTCACACTGGCTTGTGATATATTACATCTAAAAGTATTCATATTTTTTTTCACCATCCCAAAGTTTTAAGCTTTCTTATCACTAAGCATCAAACATAATACACTATAGTTAGATGAAAAAATTATTTATATTTTAACTTTCAACTCGATCACAAAATTTTAGGTTTTTCCCCACTAAAAAACAAAGTTAAAAGACTATAATCCATGACATATATTTTATTTAAAATAGGTAATAATTAAAATAAATAATCAAGCTAGAACTTATTGATATTTACCATTTTCACATTGAATTATGGTTTATTAGACGTAAGTATATTCAATATGTTTCTTCTCCATCACCGAATTTCATGTTTCTTCGTCACTAAGCCACAAAATCAAAAGACTATAAATGAATAACAAATAAATTATATCTACATGGGTAATCACTAAAATTAAATATTTAAGATCAATGTTATTTGTGTTCACCATAATCTCATTATATTATAGATGTAAACTATTTCTATTTTTTTCTACTTCTCCATCACCAAAATTTTGGTTTCTTCAGCTCTAAGAAACTAAGTTAAGATACTACAAATGAATGACCCATAATTTATACATATGAATAACCGTTAAAATTAAATAATCATGCTCAATATTGTTTATTTTCATCGTATTCACATTGACTTATGATATATTACATCTAAAAATATGCAATATTTTTCTTCACTATCCCAAAGTTTTAGGTATTTTTATCACTAAGCAACAAACGTGATAGACTATAGTAGATGAAAAAAATTAAGTATATTTTATTTTTATATTCGATCACAAAATTTTAGGTTTTTCCCACTAAAAAACAAAGTTAAAAGACTATAATCCATGACATATGTTTTATATAAAATAGGTAATAATTAAAATAAATAATCAGGCTAAAATTTATTAATATTTACCATTTTCACACTAAATTAAGGTTTATAAGATGTAAATATATTCAAAATGTTTCTACTACATCACAAAATTTCATGTTACTTCGACATTAATCACATAGTTAAAAGAGTATAAATAAATGACAAATAAATTATATCTACATGGGTAATCACCAAAATTAAATATTTAAGCTCAATGTTATTTGTGTTCACTATAATCATATTGTATTATGGTGTAATAGATGTAAACAATTTCTATATTTTTCTTCTTCTCCATCACAAAAATTTTGTTTTCTTCACGTCTAAGAAAATAAGTTAAGATATTACAAATGAATGACCCATGATTTAAACATATCAATAAGAATGAAAATTAAATAATCAAACTCAATATTATTCATATTCATCATATTCGCACTGACTTGTGATATATTACATCTAAAACTATTAAATATTTTTTTTCACCATCCCAAAGTTTTAAATTTTTTTATCACTAAGCATCAAACATAATAGACTATATTAGATGAAAAAGTTATTTATATTTTAATTTTCTACTCGATCACAAAATTTTAGATTTTTCCCACTAAAAAAGAAAGTTAAAATACTATAATCCATGACATATATTTTATATAAAATAGGTAATAATTAAAATAAATAATCAAGCTAGAATTTATTTATATTTACCATTTTCACATTGAATTGTGAATTATTAGATGTAAGTATATTCAATATGTTTCATCTCCATCACCGAATTTCGTGTTTCTGTGTCACTAAGCCACAAAGTCTAAAGACTATAAATGAATAGCAAATAAATTATATCTACATGGGTAATCACTAAAATTAAATATTTAAGATCTATGTTATTTGTGTTCACCATAACCTCATTATATTATAGATGTAAACTATTTCTATTTTTTTCTACTTCTCCATCACCAAAATTTAGAATTCTTCACCTCTAAGAAACTAAGATAAGATACTACAAATGAATGAACCATAATTTATACATATGAATAACAATTAAAGTTAAATAATCAAGCTCAATATTGTTTATATTCATCGTATTCACCTTGACTTATGATATATTACATCTAAAAATATTCAATATTTTTCTTCACTATCCCAAAGCTCTAGGTATGTTTATCACTAACCAACAAACGTGATACACTACAGTAGATGAAAAAATTAATTATATCTTATTTTTATACTCGATCACAAAATTTTAGGTTTTTCCCACTAAAAAACAAAGTTAAAAGACTATAACACATGAAATATGTTTTATATAAAATAGGTAATAATTAAAATAAATAATCAGGCTAAAATTTATTTATATTTACCATTTTCACACTAAATTAAGGTTTATAAGATGTAAATATATTCAAAATGTTTCTACTACATCACAAAATTTCATGTTACTTCGACATTAATCACAAAGTTAAAAAAGTATAAATAAATGACAAATAAATTATATATACATTGGTAATCACTAAAATTAAATATTTAAGCTCAATGTTATTTGTGTTCACTATAATCATATTGTATTATGGTGTAATAGATGTAAACAATTTCTATATTTTTCTTCTTCTCCATCACAAAAATTTTGGTTTCTCCACGTCTAAGAAATTAAGTTAAGATATTATAAATGAATGACCCATGATTTATACATATCAATAAGAATGAAAATTAAATAATCAAACTCAATATTATTCATATTCATCGTATTCGCAATGACTTGTGATATACTACATCTAGAATTATTCAATATTTTTAATCACCATCCCAAAGTTTTAGGTTTTTTTATCACTAAGCAACAAACATAATAGACTATATTAGATGAAAAAATTATTTATATTTTAATTTTCTACTCGATCACAAAATTTTAGATTTTTCCCCACTAAAAAACAAAGTTAAAATACTATAATCCATGACATATATTTTATATAAAATAGGTAATAATTAAAATAAATAATCAAGCTAGAATTTATTTATATTTACCATTTTCACATTGAATTGTGAATTATTAGATGTAAGTATATTCAATATGTTTCATCTCCATCACCGAATTTCGAGTTTCTGTGTCACTAAGCCACAAAGTCTAAAGACTATAAATGAATAGCAAATAAATTATATCTACATGGGTAATCACTAAAATTAAATATTTAAGATCTATGTTATTTGTGTTCACCATAACCTCATTATATTATAGATGTAAACTATTTCCATTTTTTTCTACTTCTCCATCACTAAAATTTAGAATTCTTCACCTCTAAAAAACTAAGTTAAGATACTACAAATGAATGAACCATAATTTATACATATGAATAACCGTTAAAATTAAATAATCATGCTCAATATTGTTTATTTTCATCGTATTCACATTGACTTATGATATATTACATCTAAAAATATGCAATATTTTTATTCACTATCCCAAAGTTTTAGGTATTTTTATCACTAAGCAACAAACGTGATAGACTATAGTAGATGAAAAAAATTAAGTATATTTTATTTTTATACTCGATCACAAAATTTTAGGTTTTTCCCACTAAAAAACAAAGTTAAAAGACTATAATCCATGACATATGTTTTATATAAAATAGGTAATAATTAAAATAAATAATCAGGCTAAAATTTATTAATATTAACCATTTTCACACTAAATTAAGGTTTATAAGATGTAAATATATTCAAAATGTTTCTACTACATCACAAAATTTCATGTTACTTCGACATTAATCACAGAGTTAAAAGAGTATAAATAAATGACAAATAAATTATATCTACATGGGTAATCACCAAAATTAAATATTTAAGCTCAATGTTATTTGTGTTCACTATAATCATATTGTATTATGGTGTAATAGATGTAAACAATTTCTATATTTTTCTTCTTCTCCATCACAAAAATTTTGTTTTCTTCACGTCTAAGAAAATAAGTTAAGATATTACAAATGAATGACCCATGATTTACACATATCAATAAGAATGAAAATTAAATAATCAAACTCAATATTATTCATATTCATCGTATTCGCACTGACTTGTGATATATTACATCTAAAACTATTAAATATTTTTTTTCACCATCCCAAAGTTTTAAATTTTTTTATCACTAAGCATCAAACATAATAGACTATATTAGATGAAAAAGTTATTTATATTTTAATTTTCTACTCGATCACAAAATTTTAGATTTTTCCCACTAAAAAAGAAAGTTAAAATACTATAATCCATGACATATATTTTATATAAAATAGGTAATAATTAAAATAAATAATCAAGCTAGAATTTATTTATATTTACCATTTTCACATTGAATTGTGAATTATTAGATGTAAGTATATTCAATATGTTTCATCTCCATCACCGAATTTCGTGTTTCTGTGTCACTAAGCCACAAAGTCTAAAGACTATAAATGAATAGCAAATAAATTATATCTACATGGGTAATCACTAAAATTAAATATTTAAGATCTATGTTATTTGTGTTCACCATAACCTCATTATATTATAGATGTAAACTATTTCTATTTTTTTCTACTTCTCCATCACCAAAATTTAGAATTCTTCACCTCTAAGAAACTAAGATAAGATACTACAAATGAATGAACCATAATTTATACATATGAATAACAATTAAAGTTAAATAATCAAGCTCAATATTGTTTATATTCATCGTATTCACCTTGACTTATGATATATTACATCTAAAAATATTCAATATTTTTCTTCACTATCCCAAAGTTCTAGGTATGTTTATCACTAACCAACAAACGTGATACACTACAGTAGATGAAAAAATTAATTATATCTTATTTTTATACTCGATCACAAAATTTTAGGTTTTTCCCACTAAAAAACAAAGTTAAAAGACTATAACACATGACATATGTTTTATATAAAATAGGTAATAATTAAAATAAATAATCAGGCTAAAATTTATTTATATTTACCATTTTCACACTAAATTAAGGTTTATAAGATGTAAATATATTCAAAATGTTTCTACTACATCACAAAATTTCATGTTACTTCGACATTAATCACAAAGTTAAAAAAGTATAAATAAATGACAAATAAATTATATCTAGATTGGTAATCACTAAAATTAAATATTTAAGCTCAATGTTATTTGTGTTCACTATAATCATATTGTATTATGGTGTAATAGATGTAAACAATTTCTATATTTTTCTTCTACTCCATCACAAAAATTTTGGTTTCTCCACGTCTAAGAAATTAAGTTAAGATATTATAACTGAATGACCCATGATTTATACATATCAATAAGAATGAAAATTAAATAATCAAACTCAATATTATTCATATTCGCACTGACTTGTGATATACTACATCTAGAATTATTCAATATTTTTAATCACCATCCCAATGTTTTAGGTTTTTTTATCACTAAGCAACAAACATAATAGACTATATTAGATGAAAAAATTATTTATATTTTAATTTTCTACTCTATCACAAAATTTTAGATTTTTCCCCACTAAAAAACAAAGTTAAAATACTATAATCCATGACATATATTTTATATAAAATAGGTAATAATTAAAATAAATAATCAAGCTAGAATTTATTTATATTTACCATTTTCACATTGAATTGTGAATTATTAGATGTAAGTATATTCAATATGTTTCATCTCCATCACCGAATTTCGAGTTTCTGTGTCACTAAGCCACAAAGTCTAAAGACTATAAATGAATAGCAAATAAATTATATCTACATGGGTAATCACTAAAATTAAATATTTAAGATCTATGTTATTTGTGTTCACCATAACCTCATTATATTATAGATGTAAACTATTTCCATTTTTTTCTACTTCTCCATCACTAAAATTTAGAATTCTTCACCTCTAAGAAACTAAGTTAAGATACTACAAATGAATGAACCATAATTTATACATATGAATAACCGTTAAAATTAAATAATCATGCTCAATATTGTTTATTTTCATCGTATTCACATTGACTTATGATATATTACATCTAAAAATATGCAATATTTTTATTCACTATCCCAAAGTTTTAGGTATTTTTATCACTAAGCAACAAACGTGATAGACTATAGTAGATGAAAAAAATTAATTATATCTTCTTTTTATACTCGATCACAAAATTTTAGGTTTTTCCCACTAAAAAACAAAGTTAAAAGACAATAATCCATGACATATATTTTATATAAAATAGGTGATAATTAAAATAAATAATTAGGCTAAAATTTATTTATATTTACCATTTTCACACTGAATTATGGTTTATTAGATGTAAATATGTTCAAAATGTTTGTACTACATCACAAATTTTCATGTTACTTCGACATTAATCACAGAGTTAAAAGAGTATAAATCAATGACAAATAAATTATATCTAGATAGGTAATCACTAAAATTAAATATTTAAGCTCAATGTTATTTGTGTTCACTATAATCATATTGTATTATGGTGTAATAGATGTAAACAATTTCTATATATTTCTTCTTCTCCATTACAAAAATTTTGTTTTCTTCACGTCTAAGAAAATAAGTTAAGAGACTACAAATGAATGACCCATGATTTACACATATCAATAAGAATGAAAATTAAATAATCAAACTCAATATTATTTATATTCATCGTATTCACACTGGCTTGTGATATATTACATCTAAAACTATTCAATATTTTTTTCACCATCCCAAAGTTTTAAATTTTTTTATCACTAAGCATCAAACATAATAGACTATAGTAGATGAAAAAATTATTTATATTTTAATTTTCTACTCGATCACAAAATTTTAGGTTTTTCCCCACTAAAAAACAAAGTTAAAATACTATAATCCATGACATATATTTTATATAAAATAGGTAATAATTAAAATAAATAATCAAGCTAGAATTTATTTATATTTACCATTTTCACATTGAATTGTGAATTATTAGATGTAAGTATATTCAATATGTTTCATCTCCATCACCGAATTTCGTGTTTCTGTGTCACTAAGCCACAAAGTCTAAAGACTATAAATGAATAGCAAATAAATTATATCTACATGGGTAATCACTAAATTAAATATTTAAGATCTATGTTATTTGTGTTCACCATAACCTCATTATATTATAGATGTAAACTATTTCTATTTTTTTCTACTTCTCCATCACCAAAATTTAGAATTCTTCATCTCTAAGAAACTAAGATAAGATACTACAAATGAATGAACCATAATTTATACATATGAATAACAATTAAAGTTAAATAATCAAGCTCAATATTGTTTATATTCATCGTATTCACCTTGACTTATGATATATTACATCTAAAAATATTCAATATTTTTCTTCACTATCCCAAAGTTCTAGGTATGTTTATCACTAACCAACAAACGTGATACACTACAGTAGATGAAAAAATTAATTATATCTTATTTTTATACTCGATCACAAAATTTTAGGTTTTGCCCACTAAAAAACAAAGTTAAAAGACTATAACACATGACATATGTTTTATATAAAATAGGTAATAATTAAAATAAATAATCAGGCTAAAATTTATTTATATTTACCATTTTCACACTAAATTAAGGTTTATAAGATGTAAATATATTCAAAATGTTTCTACTACATCACAAAATTTCATGTTACTTCGACATTAATCACAAAGTTAAAAAAGTATAAATAAATGACAAATAAATTATATCTACATTGGTAATCACTAAAATTAAATATTTAAGCTCAATGTTATTTGTGTTCACTATAATCATATTGAATTATGGTGTAATAGATGTAAACAATTTCTATATTTTTCTTCTACTCCATCAAAAAAATTTTGTTTTCTCCACGTCTAAGAAATTAAGTTAAGATATTATAAATGAATGACCCATGATTTATACATATCAATAAGAATGAAAATTAAATAATCAAACTCAATATTATTCATATTCATCGTATTCGCACTGACTTGTGATATACTACATCTAGAATTATTCAATATTTTTAATCACCATCCCAAAGTTTTAGGTTTTTTTATCACTAAGCAACAAACATAATAGACTATATTAGATGAAAAAATTATTTATATTTTAATTTTCTACTCGATCATAAAATTTTAGATTTTCCCCCACTAAAAAACAAAGTTAAAATACTATAATCCATGACATATATTTTATATAAAATAGGTAATAATTAAAATAAATAATCAAGCTAGAATTTATTTATATTTACCATTTTCACATTGAATTGTGAATTATTAGATGTAAGTATATTCAATATGTTTCATCTCCATCACCGAATTTCGTGTTTCTGTGTCACTAAGCCACAAAGTCTAAAGACTATAAATGAATAGCAAATAAATTATATCTACATGGGTAATCACTAAAATTAAATATTTAAGATCTATGTTATTTGTGTTCACCATAACCTCATTATATTATAGATGTAAACTATTTCTATTTTTTTCTACTTCTCCATCACCAAAATTTAGAATTCTTCACCTCTAAGAAATTAAGATAAGATACTACAAATGAATGAACCATAATTTATACATATGAATAACAATTAAAGTTAAATAATCAAGCTCAATATTGTTTATATTCATCGTATTCACCTTGACTTATGATATATTACATCTAAAAATATTCAATATTTTTCTTCACTATCCCAAAGTTCTAGGTATGTTTATCACTAACCAATAAACGTGATACACTACAGTAGATGAAAAAATTAATTATATCTTATTTTTATACTCGATCACAAAATTTTAGGTTTTTCCCACTAAAAAACAAAGTTAAAAGACTATAACACATGACATATATTTTATATAAAATAGGTAATAATTAAAATAAATAATCAGGCTAAAATTTATTTATATTTACCATTTTCACACTAAATTAAGGTTTATTAGATGTAAATATATTCAAAATGTTTCTACTACATCACAAAATTTCATGTTACTTCGACATTAATCACAGAGTTAAAAGAGTATAAATAAATGACAAATAAATTATA
Organism: Lathyrus sativus; assembly: GCA_963859935.3. NCBI lineage: Eukaryota > Viridiplantae > Streptophyta > Magnoliopsida > Fabales > Fabaceae > Lathyrus > Lathyrus sativus. The sequence goes on along the minus strand of OZ012738.1, from coordinate 19,658,537 downwards.
TCTAGATTGGTAATCACTAAAATTAAATATTTAAGCTCAATGTTATTTGTGTTCACTATAATCATATTGTATTATGGTGTAATAGATGTAAACAATTTCTATATTTTTCTTCTACTCCATCACAAAAATTTTGGTTTTACCACGTCTAAGAAATTAAGTTAAGATATTATAAATGAATGACCCATGATTTATACATATCAATAAGAATGAAAATTAAATAATCAAACTCAATATTATTCATATTCATCGTATTCGCACTGAATTGTGATATACTACATTTAGAATTATTCAATATTTTTAATCACCATCCCAAAGTTTTAGGTTTTTTTATCACTAAGCAACAAACATAATAGACTATATTAGATGAAAAAATTATTTATATTTTAATTTTCTACTCGATCACAAAATTTTAGATTTTTCCCCACTAAAAAACAAAGTTAAAATACTATAATCCATGACATATATTTTATATAAAATAGGTAATAATTAAAATAAATAATCAAGCTAGAATTTATTTATATTTACCATTTTCACATTGAATTGTGAATTATTAGATGTAAGTATATTCAATATGTTTCATCTCCATCACCGAATTTCGAGTTTCTGTGTCACTAAGCCACAAAGTCTAAAGACTATAAATGAATAGCAAATAAATTATATCTACATGGGTAATCACTAAAATTAAATATTTAAGATCTATGTTATTTGTGTTCACCATAACCTCATTATATTATAGATGTAAACTATTTCTATTTTTTTCTACTTCTCCATCACTAAAATTTAGAATTCTTCACCTCTAAGAAACTAAGTTAAGATACTACAAATGAATGAACCATAATTTATACATATGAATAACAATTAAAGTTAAATAATCAAGCTCAATATTGTTTATATTCATCGTATTCACCTTGACTTATGATATATTACATCTAAAAATATTCAATATTTTTATTCACTATCCCAAAGTTTTAGTTATATTTATCACTAACCAACAAACGTGATAGACTATAGTAGATGAAAAAAATTAATTATATCTTATTTTTATACTCGATCACAAAATTTTAGGTTTTTCCCACTAAAAAACAAAGTTAAAAGACTATAATCCATGACATATATTTTATATAAAATAGGTGATAATTAAAATAAATAATTAGGCTAAAATTTATTTATATTTACCATTTTCACACTGAATTATGGTTTATTAGATGTAAATATGTTCAAAATGTTTGTACTACATCACAAAATTTCATGTTACTTCGACATTAATCACAGAGTTAAAAGAGTATAAATCAATGACAAATAAATTATATCTAGATAGGTAATCACTAAAATTAAATATTTAAGCTCAATGTTATTTGTGTTCACTATAATCATATTGTATTATGGTGTAATAGATGTAAACAATTTCTATATATTTCTTCTTCTCCATCACAAAAATTTTGTTTTCTTAACGTCTAAGAAAATAAGTTAAGAGACTACAAATGAATGACCCATGATTTACACATATCAATAAGAATGAAAATTAAATAATCAAACTCAATATTATTTATATTCATCGTATTCACACTGGCTTGTGATATATTACATCTAAAACTATTCAATATTTTTTTTCACCATCCCAAAGTTTTAAATTTTTTTATCACTAAGCATCAAACATAATAGACTATAGTAGATGAAAAAATTATTTATATTTTAATTTTCTACTCGATCACAAAATTTTAGGTTTTTCCCCACTAAAAAACAAAGTTAAAATACTATAATCCATGACATATATTTTATATAAAATAGGTAATAATTAAAATAAATAATCAAGCTAGAATTTATTTATATTTACCATTTTCACATTGAATTGTGAATTATTAGATGTAAGTATATTCAATATGTTTCATCTCCATCACCGAATTTCGTGTTTCTGTGTCACTAAGCCACAAAGTCTAAAGACTATAAATGAATAGCAAATAAATTATATCTACATGGGTAATCACTAAAATTAAATATTTAAGATCTATGTTATTTGTGTTCACCATAGCCTCATTATATTATAGATGTAAACTATTTCTATTTTTTTCTAATTCTCCATCACCAAAATTTAGAATTCTTCACCTCTAAGAAACTAAGATAAGATACTACAAATGAATGAACCATAATTTATACATATGAATAACAATTAAAGTTAAATAATCAAGCTCAATATTGTTTATATTCATCGTATTCACCTTGACTTATGATATATTACATCTAAAAATATTCAATATTTTTCTTCACTATCCCAAAGTTTTAGGTATGTTTATCACTAACCAACAAATGTGATACACTATAGTAGATGAAAAAAATTAATTGTATCTTATTTTTATACTCGATCACAAAATTTTAGGTTTTTCCCACTAAAAAACAAAGTTAAAAGACTATAATCCATGACATATGTTTTATATAAAATAGGTAATAATTAAAATAAATAATCAGGCTAAAATTTATTTATATTTACCATTTTCACACTAAATTAAGGTTTATAAGATGTAAATATATTCAAAATGTTTCTACTACATCACAAAATTTCCTGTTACTTCGACATTAATCACAAAGTTAAAAAAGTACAAATAAATGACAAATAAATTATATCTACATTGGTAATCACTAAAATTAAATATTTAAGCTCAATGTTATTTGTGTTCACTATAATCATATTGTATTATGGTGTAATAGATGTAAACAATTTCTATATTTTTCTTCTACTCCATCACAAAAATTTTGGTTTCTCCACGTCTAAGAAATTAAGTTAAGATATTATAAATGAATGACCCATGATTTATACATATCAATAAGAATGAAAATTAAATAATCAAACTCAATATTATTCATATTCATCGTATTCGCACTGACTTGTGATATACTACATCTAGAATTATTCAATATTTTTAATCACCATCCCAAAGTTTTAGGTTTTTTTATCACTAAGCAACAAACATAATAGACTATATTAGATGAAAAAATTATTTATATTTTAATTTTCTACTCGATCACAAAATTTTAGATTTTTCCCCACTAAAAAACAAAGTTAAAATACTATAATCCATGACATATATTTTATATAAAATAGGTAATAATTAAAATAAATAATCAAGCTAGAATTTATTTATATTTACCATTTTCACATTGAATTGTGAATTATTAGATGTAAGTATATTCAATATGTTTCATCTCCATCACCGAATTTCGAGTTTCTGTGTCACTAAGCCACAAAGTCTAAAGACTATAAATGAATAGCAAATAAATTATATCTACATGGGTAATCACTAAAATTAAATATTTAAGATCTATGTTATTTGTGTTCACCATAACCTCATTATATTATAGATGTAAACTATTTCTATTTTTTTCTACTTCTCCATCACTAAAATTTAGAATTCTTCACCTCTAAGAAACTAAGTTAAGATACTACAAATGAATGAACCATAATTTATACATATGAATAACAATTAAAGTTAAATAATCAAGCTCAATATTGTTTATATTCATCGTATTCACCTTGACTTATGATATATTACATCTAAAAATATTCAATATTTTTCTTCACTATCCCAAAGTTTTAGGTATGTTTATCACTAACCAACAAACGTGATACACTATAGTAGATGAAAAAAATTAATTATATCTTATTTTTATACTCGATCACAAAATTTTAGCTTTTTCCCAATAAAAAACAAAGTTAAAAGACTATAATCCATGACATATATTTTATATAAAATAGGTGATAATTAAAATAAATAATTAGGCTAAAATTTATTTATATTTACCATTTTCACACTGAATTATGGTTTATTAGATGTAAATATGTTCAAAATGTTTGTACTACATCACAAAATTTCATGTTACTTCGACATTAATCACAGAGTTAAAAGAGTATAAATCAATGACAAATAAATTATATCTAGATAGGTAATCACTAAAATTAAATATTTAAGCTCAATGTTATTTGTGTTCACTATAATCATATTGTATTATGGTGTAATAGATGTAAACAATTTCTATATATTTCTTCTTCTCCATCACAAAAATTTTGTTTTCTTCACATCTAAGAAAATAAGTTAAGAGACTACAAATGAATGACCCATGATTTACACATATCAATAAGAATGAAAATTAAATAATCAAACTCAATATTATTTATATTCATCGTATTCACACTGGCTTGTGATATATTACATCTAAAACTATTCAATATTTTTTTTCACCATCCCAAAATTTTAAATTTTTTTATCACTAAGCATCAAACATAATAGACTATAGTAGATGAAAAAATTATTTATATTTTATTTTTTCTCCTCGATCACAAAATTTTAGGTTTTTCCCCACTAAAAAACAAAGTTAAAATACTATAATCCATGACATATATTTTATATAAAATAGGTAAAAATTAAAATAAATAATCATGCTAAATTTTGTTTATATTTACCATTTTCGCACTGAATTATGGTTTATAAGATGTAAATATATTCAAAATGTTTCATCTCCATCACCGAATTTCGTGTTTCTGTGTCACTAAGCCACAAAGTCTAAAGACTATAAATGAATAGCAAATAAATTATATCTACATGGGTAATCACTAAAATTAAATATTTAAGATCTATGTTATTTGTGTTCACCATAACCTCATTATATTATAGATGTAAACTATTTCTATTTTTTTCTACTTCTCCATCACCAAAATTTAGAATTCTTCACCTCTAAGAAACTAAGATAAGATACTACAAAAGAATGAACCATAATTCATACATATGAATAACAATTAAAGTTAAATAATCAAGCTCAATATTGTTTATATTCATCGTATTCACCTTGACTTATGATATATTACATATAAAAATATTCAATATTTTTCTTCACTACCCCAAAGTTTTAGGTATGTTTATCACTAACCAACAAACGTGATACACTATAGTAGATGAAAAAAAAATTAATTATATCTTATTTTTATACTCTATCACAAAATTTTAGGTTTTTCCCACTAAAAAACAAAGTTAAAAGACTATAATCCATGACATATGTTTTATATAAAATAGGTAATAATTAAAATAAATAATCAGGCTAAAATTTATTTATATTTACCATTTTCACACTAAATTAAGGTTTATAAGATGTAAATATATTCAAAATGTTTCTACTACATCACAAAATTTCATGTTACTTCGACATTAATCACAAAGTTAAAAAAGTATAAATAAATGACAAATAAATTATATCTACATTGGTAATCACTAAAATTACATATTTAAGCTCAATGTTATTTGTGTTCACTATAATCATATTGTATTATGGTGTAATAGATGTAAACAATTTCTATATTTTTCTTCTACTCCATCACAAGAATTTTGGTTTCTCCACGTCTAAGAAATTAAGTTAAGATATTATAAATGAATGACCCATGATTTATACATATCAATAAGAATGAAAATTAAATAATCAAACTCAATATTATTCATATTCATCGTATTCGCACTGACTTGTGATATACTACATCTAGAATTATTCAATATTTTTAATCACCATCCCAAAGTTTTAGGTTTTTTTATCACTAAGCAACAAACATAATAGACTATATTAGATGAAAAAATTATTTATATTTTAATTTTCTACTCGATCACAAAATTTTAGATTTTTCCCCACTAAAAAACAAAGTTAAAATACTATAATCCATGACATATATTTTATATAAAATAGGTAATAATTAAAATAAATAATCAAGCTAGAATTTATTTATATTTACCATTTTCACATTGAATTGTGAATTATTAGATGTAAGTATATTCAATATGTTTCATCTCCATCACCGAATTTCGAGTTTCTGTGTCACTAAGCCACAAAGTCTAAAGACTATAAATGAATAACAAATAAATTATATCTACATGGGTAATCACTAAAATTAAATATTTAAGATCTATGTTATTTGTGTTCACCATAACCTCATTATATTATAGATGTAAACTATTTCTATTTTTTTCTACTTCTCCATCACTAAAATTTAGAATTCTTCACCTCTAAGAAACTAAGTTAAGATACTACAAATGAATGAACCATAATTTATACATATGAATAACAATTAAAGTTAAATAATCAAGCTCAATATTGTTTATATTCATCGTATTCACCTTGACTTATGATATATTACATCTAAAAATATTCAATATTTTTATTCACTATCCCAAAGTTTTAGGTATGTTTATCACTAACCAACAAACGTGATAGACTATAGTAGATGAAAAAAATTAATTATATCTTATTTTTATACTCGATCACAAAATTTTAGGTTTTTCCCACTAAAAAACAAAGTTAAAAGACTATAATCCATGACATATATTTTATATAAAATAGGTGATAATTAAAATAAATAATTAGGCTAAAATTTATTTATGTTTACCATTTTCACACTGAATTATGGTTTATTAGATGCAAATATATTCAAAATGTTTCTACTACATCACAAAATTTCATGTTACTTCGACATTAATCACAGAGTTAAAAGAGTATAAATCAATGACAAATAAATTATATCTAGATAGGTAATCACTAAAATTAAATATTTAAGCTCAATGTTATTTGTGTTCACTATAATCATATTGTATTATGGTGTAATAGATGTAAACAATTTCTATATATTTCTTCTTCTCCATCACAAAAATTTTGTTTTCTTCACATCTAAGAAAATAAGTTAAGAGACTACAAATGAATGACCCATGATTTACACATATCAATAAGAATGAAAATTAAATAATCAAACTCAATATTATTTATATTCATCGTATTCACACTGGCTTGTGATATATTACATCTAAAACTATTCAATATTTTTTTTCACCATCCCAAAATTTTAAATTTTTTTATCACTAAGCATCAAACATAATAGACTATAGTAGATGAAAAAATTATTTATATTTTATTTTTCCTCCTCGATCACAAAATTTTAGGTTTTTCTCCACTAAAAAACAAAGTTAAAATACTATAATCCATGACATATATTTTATTTAAAATAGGTAATAATTAAAATAAATAATCAAGCTAGAATTTATTTATATTTACCATTTTCACATTGAATTGTGAATTATTAGATGTAAGTATATTCAATATGTTTCATCTCCATCACCGAATTTCGTGTTTCTGTGTCACTAAGCCACAAAGTCTAAAGACTATAAATGAATAGCAAATAAATTATATCTACATGGGTAATCACTAAAATTAAATATTTAAGATCTATGTTATTTGTGTTCACCATAACCTCATTATATTATAGATGTAAACTATTTCTATTTTTTTCTACTTCTCCATCACCAAAATTTAGAATTCTTCACCTCTAAGAAAGTAAGATAAGATACTACAAAAGAATGAACCATAATTTATACATATGAATAACAATTAAAGTTAAATAATCAAGCTCAATATTGTTTATATTCATCGTATTCACCTTGACTTATGATATATTACATATAAAAATATTCAATATTTTTCTTCACTACCCCAAAGTTTTAGGTATGTTTATCACTAACCAACAAACGTGATACACTATAGTAGATGAAAAAAAAATTAATTATATCTTATTTTTATACTCTATCACAAAATTTTAGGTTTTTCCCACTAAAAAACAAAGTTAAAAGACTATAATCCATGACATATGTTTTATATAAAATAGGTAATAATTAAAATAAATAATCAGGCTAAAATTTATTTATATTTACCATTTTCACACTAAATTAAGGTTTATAAGATGTAAATATATTCAAAATGTTTCTACTACATCACAAAATTTCATGTTACTTCGACATTAATCACAAAGTTAAAAAAGTATAAATAAATGACAAATAAATTATATCTACATTGGTAATCACTAAAATTACATATTTAAGCTCAATGTTATTTGTGTTCACTATAATCATATTGTATTATGGTGTAATAGATGTAAACAATTTCTATATTTTTCTTCTACTCCATCACAAAAATTTTGGTTTCTCCACGTCTAAGAAATTAAGTTAAGATATTATAAATGAATGACCCATGATTTATACATATCAATAAGAATGAAAATTAAATAATCAAACTCAATATTAGTCATATTCATCGTATTCGCACTAACTTGTGATATACTACATCTAGAATTATTCAATATTTTTAATCACCATCCCAAAGTTTTAGGTTTTTTTATTACTAAGCAACAAACATAATAGACTATATTAGATGAAAAAATTATTTATATTTTAATTTTCTACTCGATCACAAAATTTTAGATTTTTCCCCACTAAAAAACAAAGTTAAAATACTATAATCCATGACATATATTTTATATAAAATAGGTAATAATTAAAATAAATAATCAAGCTAGAATTTATTTATATTTACCATTTTCACATTGAATTGTGAATTATTAGATGTAAGTATATTCAAAATGTTTCATCTCCATCACCGAATTTCGTGTTTCTGTGTCACTAAGCCACAAAGTCTAAAGACTATAAATGAATAGCAAATAAATTATATCTACATGGGTAATCACTAAAATTAAATATTTAAGATCTATGTTATTTGTGTTCACCATAACCTCATTATATTATAGATGTAAACTATTTCTATTTTTTTCTACTTCTCCATCACCAAAATTTAGAATTCTTCACCTCTAAGAAACTAAGATAAGATACTACAAAAGAATGAACCATAATTCATACATATGAATAACAATTAAAGTTAAATAATCAAGCTCAATATTGTTTATATTCATCGTATTCACCTTGACTTATGATATATTACATCTAAAAATATTCAATATTTTTCTTCACTATCCCAAAGTTTTAGGTATGTTTATCACTAAACAACAAACGTGATACACTATAGTAGGTGAAAAAAATTAATTATATCTTATTTTTATACTCGATCACAAAATTTTAGGTTTTTCCCACTAAAAAACAAAGTTAAAAGACTATAGTCCATGACATATGTTTTATATAAAATAGGTAATAATTAAAATAAATAATCAGGCTAAAATTTATTTATATTTACCATTTTCACACTAAATTAAGGTTTATAAGATGTAAATATATTCAAAATGCTTCTACTACATCACAAAATTTCATGTTACTTCGACATTAATCACAAAGTTAAAAAAGTATAAATAAATGACAAATATATTATATCTACATTGGTAATCACTAAAATTAAATATTTAAGCTCAATGTTATTTGTGTTCACTATAATCACATTGTATTATGGTGTAATAGATGTAAACAATTTCTATATTTTTCTTCTACTCCATCACAAAAATTTTGGTTTCTCCACGTCTAAGAAATTAAGTTAAGATATTATAAATGAATGACCCATGATTTATACATATCAATAAGAATGAAAATTAAATAATCAAACTCAATATTAGTCATATTCATCGTATTCGCACTAACTTGTGATATACTACATCTAGAATTATTCAATATTTTTAATCACCATCCCAAAGTTTTAGGTTTTTTTATCATTAAGCAACAAACATAATAGACTATATTAGATGAAAAAATTATTTATATTTTAATTTTCTACTCGATCACAAAATTTTAGATTTTTCCCCACTAAAAAACAAAGTTAAAATACTATAATCCATGACATATATTTTATATAAAATAGGTAATAATTAAAATAAATAATCAAGCTAGAATTTATTTATATTTACCATTTTCACATTTAATTGTGAATTATTAGATGTAAGTATATTCAATATGTTAAATCTCCATCACCGAATTTCGAGTTTCTGTGTCACTAAGCCACAAAGTCTAAAGACTATAAATGAATAGCAAATAAATTATATCTACATGGGTAATCACTAAAATTAAATATTTAAGATCTATGTAATTTGTGTTCACCATAAACTCATTATATTATAGATGTAAACTATTTCTATTTTTTTCTACTTCTCCATCACTAAAATTTAGAATTCTTCACCTCTAAGAAACTAAGTTAAGATACTACAAATGAATGAACCATAATTTATACATATGAATAACAATTAAAGTTAAATAATCAAGCTCAATATTGTTTATATTCAACGTATTCAGCTTGACTTATGATATATTACATCTAAAAATATTCAATATTTTTATTCACTATCCCAAAGTTTTAGGTATGTTTATCACTAACCAACAAACGTGATAGACTATAGTAGATGAAAAAAATTAATTATATCTTATTTTTATACTCGATCACAAAATTTTAGGTTTTTCCCACTAAAAAACAAAGTTAAAAGACTATAATCCATGACATATATTTTATATAAAATAGGTGATAATTAAAATAAATAATTAGGATAAAATTTATTTATATTTACCATTTTCACACTGAATTATGGTTTATTAGATGCAAATATATTCAAAATGTTTCTACTACATCACAAAATTTCATGTTACTTCGACATTAATCACAGAGTTAAAAGAGTATAAATCAATGACAAATAAATTATATCTACATAGGTAATCACTAAAATTAAATATTTAAGCTCAGTGTTATTTGTGTTCACTATAATCATATTGTATTATGGTGTAATTGATGTAAACAATTTCTATGTATTTCTTCTTCTCCATCACAAAAATTTTGTTTTCTTCACGTCTAAGAAAATAAGTTAAGAGACTACAAATGAATGACCCATGATTTACACATATCAATAAGAATGAAAATTAAATAACCAAACTCAATATTATTTATATTCATCGTATTCACACTGGCTTGTGATATATTACATCTAAAACTATTCAATATTTTTTTTCACCATCCCAAAGTTTTAAATTTTTTTATCACTAAGCATCAAACATAATAGACTATAGTAGATGAAAAAATTATTTATATTTTAATTTTCTACTCGATCACAAAATTTTAGGTTTTTCCCCACTAAAAAACAAAGTTAAAATACTATAATCCATGACATATATTTTATATAAAATAGGTAATAATTAAAATAAATAATCAAGCTAGAATTTATTTATATTTACCATTTTCACATTGAATTGTGAATTATTAGATGTAAGTATATTCAATATGTTTCATCTCCATCACCAAATTTCGTGTTTCTGTGTCACTAAGCCACAAAGTCTAAAGACTATAAATGAATAGCAAATAAATTATATCTACATGGGTAATCACTAAAATTAAATATTTAAGATCTATGTTATTTGTGTTCACCATAACCTCATTATATTATAGATGTAAACTATTTCTATTTTTTTCTACTTCTCCATCACAAAAATTTAGAATTCTTCACCTCTAAGAAACTAAGATAAGATACTACAAATGAATGAACCATAATTTATACATATGAATAACAATTAAAGTTAAATAATCAAGCTCAATATTGTTTATATTCATCGTATTCACCTTGACTTATGATATATTACATCTAAAAATATTCAATATTTTTCTTCACTATCCCAAAGTTTTAGGTATGTTTATCACTAACCAACAAACGTGATACACTATAGTAGGTGAAAAAAATTAATTATATCTTATTTTTATACTCGATCACAAAATTTTAGGTTTTTCCCACTAAAAAACAAAGTTAAAAGACTATAGTCCATGACATATGTTTTATATAAAATAGGTAATAATTAAAATAAATAATCAGGCTAAAATTTATTTATATTTACCATTTTCACACTAAATTAAGGTTTATAAGATGTAAATATATTCAAAATGCTTCTACTACATCACAAAATTTCATGTTACTTCGACATTAATCACAGAGTTAAAAAAGTATAAATAAATGACAAATAAATTATATCTACATTGGTAATCACTAAAATTAAATATTTAAGCTCAATGTTATTTGTGTTCACTATAATCACATTGTATTATGGTGTAATAGATGTAAAAAATTTCTATATTTTTCTTCTACTCCATCACAAAAATTTTGGTTTCTCCACGTCTAAGAAATTAAGTTAAGATATTATAAATGAATGACCCATGATTTATACATATCAATAAGAATGAAAATTAAATAATCAAACTCAATATTATTCATATTCATCGTATTCGCACTGACTTGTGATATACTACATCTAGAATTATTCAATATTTTTAATCACCATCCCAAAGTTTTAGGTTTTTTTATCACTAAGCAACAAACATAATAGACTTTATTAGATGAAAAAATTATTTATATTTTAATGTTCTACTCGATCACAAAATTTTAGATTTTTCCCCACTAAAAAACAAAGTTAAAATACTATAATCCATGACATATATTTTATATAAAATAGGTAATAATTAAAATAAATAATCAAGCTAGAATTTATTTATATTTACCATTTTCACATTGAATTGTGAATTATTAGATGTAAGTATATTCAATATGTTTCATCTCCATCACCGAATTTCGAGTTTCTGTGTCACTAAGCCACAAAGTCTAAAGACTATAAATGAATAGCAAATAAATTATATCTACATGGGTAATCACTAAAATTAAATATTTAAGATCTATGTTATTTGTGTTCACCATAACCTCATTATATTATAGATGTAAACTATTTCTATTTTTTCTACTTCTCCATCACTAAAATTTAGAACTCTTCACCTCTAAGAAACTAAGTTAAGATACTACAAATGAATGAACCATAATTTATACATATGAATAACAATTAAAGTTAAATAATCAAGCTCAATATTGTTTATATTCAACGTATTCAGCTTGACTTATGATATATTACATCTAAAAATATTCAATATTTTTATTCACTATCCCAAAGTTTTAGGTATGTTTATCACTAACCAACAAACGTGATAGACTATAGTAGATGAAAAAAATTAATTATATCTTATTTTTATACTCGATCACAAAATTTTAGGTTTTTCCCACTAAAAAACAAAGTTAAAAGACTATAATCCATGACATATATTTTATATAAAATAGGTGATAATTAAAATAAATAATTAGGCTAAAATTTATTTATATTTACCATTTTCACACTGAATTATGGTTTATTAGATGCAAATATATTCAAAATGTTTCTACTACATCACAAAATTTCATGTTACTTCGACATTAATCACAGAGTTAAAAGAGTATAAATCAATGACAAATAAATTATATCTACATAGGTAATCACTAAAATTAAATATTTAAGCTCAGTGTTATTTGTGTTCACTATAATCATATTGTATTATGGTGTAATAGATGTAAACAATTTCTATGTATTTCTTCTTCTCCATCACAAAAATTTTGTTTTCTTCACGTCTAAGAAAATAAGTTAAGAGACTACAAATGAATGACCCATGATTTACACATATCAATAAGAATGAAAATTAAATAATCAAACTCAATATTATTTATATTCATCGTATTCACACTGGCTTGTGATATATTACATCTAAAACTATTCAATATTTTTTTCCACAATCCCAAAGTTTTAAATTTTTTTATCACTAAGCATCAAACATAATAGACTATAGTAGATGAAAAAATTATTTATATTTTAATTTTCTACTCGATCACAAAATTTTAGGTTTTTCCCCACTAAAAAACAAAGTTAAAATACTATAATCCATGACATATATTTTATATAAAATAGGTAATAATTAAAATAAATAATCAAGCTAGAATTTATTTATATTTACCATTTTCACATTGAATTGTGAATTATTAGATGTAAGTATATTCAATATGTTTCATCTCCATCACCGAATTTCGTGTTTCTGTGTCACTAAGCCACAAAGTCTAAAGACTATAAATGAATAGCAAATAAATTATATCTACATGGGTAATCACTAAAATTAAATATTTAAGATCTATGTTATTTGTGTTCACCATAACCTCATTATATTATAGATGTAAACTATTTCTATTTTTTACTACTTCTCCATCATCAAAATTTAGAATTCTTCACCTCTAAGAAACTAAGATAAGATACTACAAATGAATGAACCATAATTTATACATATGAATAACAATTAAAGTTAAATAATCAAGCTCAATATTGTTTATATTCATCGTATTCACCTTTACTTATGATATATTACATCTAAAAATATTCAATATTTTTCTTCACTATCCCAAAGTTTTAGGTATGTTTATCACTAACCAACAAACGTGATACACTATAGTAGATGAAAAAAATTAATTATATCTTATTTTTATACTCGATCACAAAATTTTAGGTTTTTCCCACTAAAAAACAAAGTTAAAAGACGATAATCCATGACATATGTTTTATATAAAACAAGTAATAATTAAAATAAATAATCAGGCTAAAATTTATTTATATTTACCATTTTCACACTAAATTAAGGTTTATAAGATGTAAATATATTCAAAATGTTTCTACTACATCACAAAATTTCATGTTACTTCGACATTAATCACAAAGTTAAAAAAGTATAAATAAATGACAAATAAATTATATCTACATTGGTAATCACTAAAATTAAATATTTAAGCTCAATGTTGTTTGTGTTCACTATAATCATATTGTATTATGGTGTAATAGATGTAAACAATTTCTATATTTTTCTTCTACTCCATCACAAAAATTTTGGTTTCTCCACGTCTAAGAAATTAAGTTAAGATATTATAAATGAATGACCCATGATTTATACATATCAATAAGAATGAAAATTAAATAATCAAACTCAATATTATTCATATTCATCGTATTCGCACAGACTTGTGATATACTACATCTAGAATTATTCAATATTTTTAATCACCATCCCAAAGTTTTAGGTTTTTTTATCACTAAGCAACAAACATAATAGACTATATTAGATGAAAAAATTATTTATATTTTAATTTTCTACTCGATCACAAAATTTTAGATTTTTCCCCACTAAAAAACAAAGTTAAAATACTATAATCCATGACATATATTTTATATAAAATAGGTAATAATTAAAATAAATAATCAAGCTAGAATTTATTTATATTTACCATTTTCACATTGAATTGTGAATTATTAGATGTAAGTATATTCAATATGTTAAATCTCCATCACCGAATTTCGAGTTTCTGTGTCACTAAGCCACAAAGTCTAAAGACTATAAATGAATAGCAAATAAATTATATCTACATGGGTAATCACTAAAATTAAATATTTAAGATCTATGTAATTTGTGTTCACCATAACCTCATTATATTATAGATGTAAACTATTTCTATTTTTTTCTACTTCTCCATCACTAAAATTTAGAATTCTTCACCTCTAAGAAACTAAGTTAAGATACTACAAATGAATGAACCATAATTTATACATATGAATAACAATTAAAGTTAAATAATCAAGCTCAATATTGTTTATATTCAACGTATTCAGCTTGACTTATGATATATTACATCTAAAAATATTCAATATTTTTATTCACTATCCCAAAGTTTTAGGTATGTTTATCACTAACCAACAAACGTGATAGACTATAGTAGATGAAAAAAATTAATTATATCTTATTTTTATACTCGATCACAAAATTTTAGGTTTTTCCCACTAAAAAACAAAGTTAAAAGACTATAATCCATGACATATATTTTATATAAAATAGGTGATAATTAAAATAAATAATTAGGATAAAATTTATTTATATTTACCATTTTCACACTGAATTATGGTTTATTAGATGCAAATATATTCAAAATGTTTCTACTACATCACAAAATTTCATGTTACTTCGACATTAATCACAGAGTTAAAAGAGTATAAATCAATGACAAATAAATTATATCTACATAGGTAATCACTAAAATTAAATATTTAAGCTCAGTGTTATTTGTGTTCACTATAATCATATTGTATTATGGTGTAATTGATGTAAACAATTTCTATGTATTTCTTCTTCTCCATCACAAAAATTTTGTTTTCTTCACGTCTAAGAAAATAAGTTAAGAGACTACAAATGAATGACCCATGATTTACACATATCAATAAGAATGAAAATTAAATAATCAAACTCAATATTATTTATATTCATCGTATTCACACTGGCTTGTGATATATTACATCTAAAACTATTCAATATTTTTTTTCACCATCCCAAAGTTTTAAATTTTTTTATCACTAAGCATCAAACATAATAGACTATAGTAGATGAAAAAATTATTTATATTTTAATTTTCTACTCGATCACAAAATTTTAGGTTTTTCCCCACTAAAAAACAAAGTTAAAATACTATAATCCATGACATATATTTTATATAAAATAGGTAATAATTAAAATAAATAATCAAGCTAGAATTTATTTATATTTACCATTTTCACATTGAATTGTGAATTATTAGATGTAAGTATATTCAATATGTTTCATCTCCATCACCAAATTTCGTGTTTCTGTGTCACTAAGCCACAAAGTCTAAAGACTATAAATGAATAGCAAATAAATTATATCTACATGGGTAATCACTAAAATTAAATATTTAAGATCTATGTTATTTGTGTTCACCATAACCTCATTATATTATAGATGTAAACTATTTCTATTTTTTTCTACTTCTCCATCACAAAAATTTAGAATTCTTCACCTCTAAGAAACTAAGATAAGATACTACAAATGAATGAACCATAATTTATACATATGAATAACAATTAAAGTTAAATAATCAAGCTCAATATTGTTTATATTCATCGTATTCACCTTGACTTATGATATATTACATCTAAAAATATTCAATATTTTTCTTCACTATCCCAAAGTTTTAGGTATGTTTATCACTAACCAACAAACGTGATACACTATAGTAGGTGAAAAAAATTAATTATATCTTATTTTTATACTCGATCACAAAATTTTAGGTTTTTCCCACTAAAAAACAAAGTTAAAAGACTATATAGTCCATGACATATGTTTTATATAAAATAGGTAATAATTAAAATAAATAATCAGGCTAAAATTTATTTATATTTACCATTTTCACACTAAATTAAGGTTTATAAGATGTAAATATATTCAAAATGCTTCTACTACATCACAAAATTTCATGTTACTTCGACATTAATCACAGAGTTAAAAAAGTATAAATAAATGACAAATAAATTATATCTACATTGGTAATCACTAAAATTAAATATTTAAGCTCAATGTTATTTGTGTTCACTATAATCACATTGTATTATGGTGTAATAGATGTAAAAAATTTCTATATTTTTCTTCTACTCCATCACAAAAATTTTGGTTTCTCCACGTCTAAGAAATTAAGTTAAGATATTATAAATGAATGACCCATGATTTATACATATCAATAAGAATGAAAATTAAATAATCAAACTCAATATTATTCATATTCATCGTATTCGCACTAACTTGTGATATACTACATCTAGAATTATTCAATATTTTTAATCACCATCCCAAAGTTTTAGGTTTTTTTATCACTAAGCAACAAACATAATAGACTATATTAGATGAAAAAATTATTTATATTTTAATGTTCTACTCGATCACAAAATTTTAGATTTTTCCCCACTAAAAAACAAAGTTAAAATACTATAATCCATGACATATATTTTATATAAAATAGGTAATAATTAAAATAAATAATCAAGCTAGAATTTATTTATATTTACCATTTTCACATTGAATTGTGAATTATTAGATGTAAGTATATTCAATATGTTTCATCTCCATCACCGAATTTCGAGTTTCTGTGTCACTAAGCCACAAAGTCTAAAGACTATAAATGAATAGCAAATAAATTATATCTACATGGGTAATCACTAAAATTAAATATTTAAGATCTATGTTATTTGTGTTCACCATAACCTCATTATATTATAGATGTAAACTATTTCTATTTTTTTCTACTTCTCCATCACCAAAATTTAGAATTCTTCACCTCTAAGAAACTAAGATAAGATACTACAAATGAATGAACCATAATTTATACATATGAATAACAATTAAAGTTAAATAATCAAGATCAATATTGTTTATATTCATCGTATTCACCTTGACTTATGATATATTACATCTAAAAATATTCAATATTTTTCTTCACTATCCCAAAGTTTTAGGTATGTTTATCACTAACCAACAAACGTGATAGACTATAGTAGATGAAAAAAATTAATTATATCTTATTTTTATACTCGATCACAAAATTTTAGGTTTTTCCCACTAAAAAACAAAGTTAAAAGACTATAATCCATGACATATATTTTATATAAAATAGGTGATAATTAAAATAAATAATTAGGCTAAAATTTATTTATATTTACCATTTTCACACTGAATTATGGTTTATTAGATGTAAATATATTCAAAATGTTTCTACTACATCACAAAATTTCATGTTACTTCGACATTAATCACAGAGTTAAAAGAGTATAAATCAATGACAAATAAATTATATCTACATAGGTAATCACTAAAATTAAATATTTAAGCTCAATGTTATTTGTGTTCACTATAATCATATTGTATTATGGTGTAATAGATGTAAACAATTTCTATATATTTCTTCTTCTCCATCACAAAAATTTTGTTTTCTTCACGTCTAAGAAAATAAGTTAAGAGACTACAAATGAATGACCCATGATTTACACATATCAATAAGAATGAAAATTAAATAATCAAACTCAATATTATTCATATTCATCGTATTCGCACTGACTTGTGATATACTACATCTAGAATTATTTAATATTTTTAATCACCATCCCAAAGTTTTAGGTTTTTTTATCACTATGCAACAAACATAATAGACTATATTAGATGAAAAAATGATTTATATTTTAATTTTCTACTCGATCACAAAATTTTAGATTTTTCCCCACTAAAAAACAAAGTTAAAATACTATAATCCATGACATATATTTTATATAAAATAGGTAATAATTAAAATAAATAATCAAGCTAGAATTTATTTATATTTACCATTTTCACATTGAATTGTGAATTATTAGATGTAAGTATATTCAATATGTTTCATCTCCATCACCGAATTTCGAGTTTCTGTGTCACTAAGCGACAAAGTCTAAAGACTATAAATGAATAGCAAATAAATTATATCTACATGGGTAATCACTAAAATTAAATATTTAAGATCTATGTTATTTGTGTTCACCATAACCTCATTATATTATAGATGTAAACTATTTCTATTTTTTTCTACTTCTCCATCACTAAAATTTAGAATTCTTCACCTCTAAGAAACTAAGTTATGATACTACAAATGAATGAACCATAATTTATACATATGAATAAAAATTAAAGTTAAATAATCAAGCTCAATATTGTTTATATTCATCGTATTCACCTTGACTTATGATATATTACATCTAAAAATATTCAATATTTTTCTTCACTATCCCAAAGTTTTAGGTATGTTTATCACTAACCAACAAACGTGATAGACTATAGTAGATGAAAAAAATTAATTATATCTTATTTTTATACTCGATCACAAAATTTTAGGTTTTTCCCACTAAAAAACAAATTTAAAAGACTATAATCCATGACATATATTTTGTATAAAATAGGTGATAATTAAAATAAATAATTAGGCTAAAATTTATTTATATTTACCATTTTCACACTGAATTATGGTTTATGAGATGTAAATATATTCAAAATGTTTCTACTACATCACAAAATTTCATGTTACCTCGACATTAATCACAGAGTTAAAAGAGTATAAATCAATGACAAATAAATTATATCTACATAGGTAATCACTAAAATTAAATATTTAAGCTCAATGTTATTTGTGTTCACTATAATCATATTGTATTATGGTGTAATAGATGTAAACAATTTCTATATTTTTCTTCTACTCCATCACAAAAATTTTGGTTTCTCCACGTCTAAGAAATTAAGTTAAGATATTATAAATGAATGACCCATGATTTATACATATCAATAAGAATGAAAATTAAATAATCAAACTCAATATTATTCATATTCATTGTATTCGCACAGACCTGTGATATACTACATCTAGAATTATTCAATATTTTTAATCACCATCCCAAAGTTTTAGGTTTTTTTATCACTAAGCAACAAACATAATAGACTATATTAGATGAAAAAATTATTTATATTTTAATTTTCTACTCGATCACAAAATTTTAGATTTTTCCCCACTAAAAAACAAAGTTAAAATACTATAATCCATGACATATATTTTATATAAAATAGGTAATAATTAAAATAAATAATCAAGCTAGAATTTATTTATATTTACCATTTTCACATTGAATTGTGAATTATTAGATGTAAGTATATTCAATATGTTTCATCTCCATCACCGAATTTCGAGTTTCTGTGTCACTAAGCCACAAAGTCTAAAGACTATAAATGAATAGCAAATAAATTATATCTACATGGGTAATCACTAAAATTAAATATTTAAGATCTATGTTATTTGTGTTCACCATAACCTCATTATATTATAGATGTAAACTATTTCTATTTTTTTTCTACTTCTCCATCACTAAAATTTAGAATTCTTCACCTCTAAGAAACTAAGTTAAGATACTACAAATGAATGAACCATAATTTATACATATGAATAAAAATTAAAGTTAAATAATCAAGCTCAATATTGTTTATATTCATCGTATTCACCTTGACTTATGATATATTACATCTAAAAATATTCAATATTTTTCTTCACTATCCCAAAGTTTTAGGTATGTTTATCACTAACCAACAAACGTGATAGACTATAGTAGATGAAAAAAATTAATTATATCTTATTTTTATACTCGATCACAAAATTTTAGGTTTTTCCCACTAAAAAACAAAGTTAAAAGACTATAATCCATGACATATATTTTATATAAAATAGGTGATAATTAAAATAAATAATTAGGCTAAAATTTATTTATATTTACAATTTTCACACTGAATTATGGTTTATTAGATGTAAATATATTCAAAATGTTTCTACTACATCACAAAATTTCATGTTACTTCGACATTAATCACAGAGTTAAAAGAGTATAAATCAATGACAAATAAATTATATCTACATAGGTAATCACTAAAATTAAATATTTAAGCTCAATGTTATTTGTGTTCACTATAATCATATTGTATTATGGTGTAATAGATGTAAACAATTTCTATATATTTCTTCTTCTCCATCACAAAAATTTTGTTTTCTTCACGTCTAAGAAAATAAGTTAAGAGACTACAAATGAATGACCCATGATTTACACATATCAATAAGAATGAAAATTAAATAATCAAACTCAATATTATTCATATTCATCGTATTCGCACTGACTTGTGATATACTACATCTAGAATTATTTAATATTTTTAATCACCATCCCAAAGTTTTAGGTTTTTTTATCACTATGCAACAAACATAATAGACTATATTAGATGAAAAAATGATTTATATTTTAATTTTCTACTCGATCACAAAATTTTAGATTTTTCCCCACTAAAAAACAAAGTTAAAATACTATAATCCATGACATATATTTTATATAAAATAGGTAATAATTAAAATAAATAATCAAGCTAGAATTTATTTATATTTACCATTTTCACATTGAATTGTGAATTATTAGATGTAAGTATATTCAATATGTTTCATCTCCATCACCGAATTTCGAGTTTCTGTGTCACTAAGCGACAAAGTCTAAAGACTATAAATGAATAGCAAATAAATTATATCTACATGGGTAATCACTAAAATTAAATATTTAAGATCTATGTTATTTGTGTTCACCATAACCTCATTATATTATAGATGTAAACTATTTCTATTTTTTTCTACTTCTCCATCACTAAAATTTAGAATTCTTCACCTCTAAGAAACTAAGTTAAGATACTACAAATGAATGTACCATAATTTATACATATGAATAAAAATTAAAGTTAAATAATCAAGCTCAATATTGTTTATATTCATCGTATTCACCTTGACTTATGATATATTACATCTAAAAATATTCAATATTTTTCTTCACTATCCCAAAGTTTTAGGTATGTTTATCACTAACCAACAAACGTGATAGACTATAGTAGATGAAAAAAATTAATTATATCTTATTTTTATACTCGATCACAAAATTTTAGGTTTTTCCCACTAAAAAACAAAGTTAAAAGACTATAATCCATGACATATGTTTTATATAAAATAGGTAATAATTAAAATAAATAATCAGGCTAAAATTTATTTATATTTACCATTTTCACACTAAATTAAGGTTTATAAGATGTAAATATATTCAAAATGTTTCTACTACATCACAAAATTTCATGTTACTTCGACATTAATCACAGAGTTAAAAGAGTATAAATCAATGACAAATAAATTATATCTACATAGGTAATCACTAAAATTAAATATTTAAGCTCAATATTATTTGTGTTCACTATAATCATATTGTATTATGGTGTAATAGATGTAAACAATTTCTATATTTTTCTTCTACTCCATCACAAAAATTTTGGTTTCTCCACGTCTAAGAAATTAAGTTAAGATATTATAAATGAATGACCCATGATTTAGACATATCAATAAGAATGAAAATTAAATAATCAAACTCAATATTATTCATATTCATCGTATTCGCACAGACTTGTGATATACTACATCTAGAATTATTCAATATTTTTAATCACCATCCCAAAGTTTTAGGTTTTTTTATCACTAAGCAACAAACATAATAGACTATATTAGATGAAAAAATTATTTATATTTTAATTTTCTACTCGATCACAAAATTTTAGATTTTTCCCCACTAAAAAACAAAGTTAAAATACTATAATCCATGACATATATTTTATATAAAATAGGTAATAATTAAAATAAATAATCAAGCTAGAATTTATTTATATTTACCATTTTCACATTGAATTGTGAATTATTAGATGTAAGTATATTCAATATGTTTCATCTCCATCACCGAATTTCGAGTTTCTGTGTCACTAAGCCACAAAGTCTAAAGACTATAAATGAATAGCAAATAAATTATATCTACATGGGTAATCACTAAAATTAAATATTTAAGATCTATGTTATTTGTGTTCACCATAACCTCATTATATTATAGATGTAAACTATTTCTATTTTTTTTCTACTTCTCCA
This sequence comes from Lathyrus sativus, assembly GCA_963859935.3. Lineage (NCBI taxonomy): Eukaryota > Viridiplantae > Streptophyta > Magnoliopsida > Fabales > Fabaceae > Lathyrus > Lathyrus sativus. Next base: position 19,635,505 of record OZ012738.1, on the reverse strand, counting down.
TCACTAAAATTTAGAATTCTTCACCTCTAAGAAACTAAGTTAAGATACTACAAATGAATGAACCATAATTTATACATATGAATAAAAATTAAAGTTAAATAATCAAGCTCAATATTGTTTATATTCATCGTATTCACCTTGACTTATGATATATTACATCTAAAAATATTCAATATTTTTCTTCACTATCCCAAAGTTTTAGGTATGTTTATCACTAACCAACAAACGTGATAGACTATAGTAGATGAAAAAAATTAATTATATCTTATTTTTATACTCGATCACAAAATTTTAGGTTTTTCCCACTAGAAAACAAAGTTAAAAGACTATAATCCATGACATATATTTTATATAAAATAGGTGATAATTAAAATAAATAATTAGGCTAAAATTTATTTATATTTACCATTTTCACACTGAATTATGGTTTATTAGATGTAAATATATTCAAAATGTTTCTACTACATCACAAAATTTCATGTTACTTCGACATTAATCACAGAGTTAAAAGAGTATAAATCAATGACAAATAAATTATATCTACATAGGTAATCACTAAAATTAAATATTTAAGCTCAATGTTATTTGTGTTCACTATAATCATATTGTATTATGGTGTAATAGATGTAAACAATTTCTATATATTTCTTCTTCTCCATCACAAAAATTTTGTTTTCTTCACGTCTAAGAAAATAAGTTAAGAGACTACAAATGAATGACCCATGATTTACACATATCAATAAGAATGAAAATTAAATAATCAAACTCAATATTATTCATATTCATCGTATTCGCACTGACTTGTGATATACTACATCTAGAATTATTTAATATTTTTAATCACCATCCCAAAGTTTTAGGTTTTTTTATCACTATGCAACAAACATAATAGACTATATTAGATGAAAAAATTATTTATATTTTAATTTTCTACTCGATCACAAAATTTTAGATTTTTCCCCACTAAAAAACAAAGTTAAAATACTATAATCCATGACATATATTTTATATAAAATAGGTAATAATTAAAATAAATAATCAAGCTAGAATTTATTTATATTTACCATTTTCACATTGAATTGTGAATTATTAGATGTAAGTATATTCAATATGTTTCATCTCCATCACCGAATTTCGTGTTTCTGTGTCACTAAGCCACAAAGTCTAAAGACTATAAATGAATAGCAAATAAATTATATCTACATGGGTAATCACTAAAATTAAATATTTAAGATCTATGTTATTTGTGTTCACCATAACCTCATTATATTATAGATGTAAACTATTTCTATTTTTTTTTCTACTTCTCCATCACCAAAATTTAGAATTCTTCACCTCTAAGAAACTAAGATAAGATACTACAAATGAATGAACCATAATTTATACATATGAATAACAATTAAAGTTAAATAATCAAGCTCAATATTGTTTATATTCATCATATTCACCTTGACTTATGATATATTACATCTAAAAATATTCAATATTTTTCTTCACTATCCCAAAGTTTTAGGTATGTTTATCACTAACCAACAAACGTGATAGACTATAGTAGATGAAAAAAATTAATTATATCTTATTTTTATACTCGATCACAAAATTTTAGGTTTTTCCCACTAAAAAACAAAGTTAAAAGACTATAATCCATGACATATGTTTTATATAAAATAGGTAATAATTAAAATAAATAATCAGGCTAAAATTTATTTATATTTACCATTTTCACACTAAATTAAGGTTTATAAGATGTAAATATATTCAAAATGTTTCTACTACATCACAAAATTTCATGTTACTTCGACATTAATCACAGAGTTAAAAGAGTATAAATCAATGACAAATAAATTATATCTACATAGGTAATCACTAAAATTAAATATTTAAGCTCAATGTTATTTGTGTTCACTATAATCATATTGTATTATGGTGTAATAGATGTAAACAATTTCTATATATTTCTTCTTCTCCATCACAAAAATTCTGTTTTCTTCACGTCTTAGAAAATAAGTTAAGAGACTACAAATGAATGACCCATGATTTACACATATCAATAAGAATGAAAATTAAATAATCAAACTCAATATTATTTATATTCATCGTATTCACACTGACTTGTGATATATTACATCTAAAACTATTCAATATTTTTTTTCACCATCCCAAAGTTTTAAATTTTTTTATCACTAAGCATCAAACATAATAGACTATAGTAGATGAAAAAATTATTTATATTTTAATTTTCTACTCGATCACAAAATTTTAGGTTTTTCCCCACTAAAAAACAAAGTTAAAATACTATAATCCATGACATATATTTTATATAAAATAGGTAATAATTAAAATAAATAATCAAGCTAGAATTTATTTATATTTACCATTTTCACATTGAATTGTGAATTATTAGATGTAAGTATATTCAATATGTTTCATCTCCATCACCGAATTTCGTGTTTCTGTGTCACTAAGCCACAAAGTCTAAAGACTATAAATGAATAGCAAATAAATTATATCTACATGGGTAATCACTAAAATTAAATATTTAAGATCTATGTTATTTGTGTTCACCATAACCTCATTATATTATAGATGTAAACTATTTCTATTTTTTTCTACTTCTCCATCACCAAAATTTAGAATTCTTCACCTCTAAGAAACTAAGATAAGATACTACAAATGAATGAACCATAATTTATACATATGAATAACAATTAAAGTTAAATAATCAAGCTCAATATTGTTTATATTCATCGTATTCACCTTGATTTATGATATATTACATCTAAAAATATTCAATATTTTTCTTCACTATCCCAAAGTTTTAGGTATGTTTATCACTAACCAACAAACGTGATAGACTATAGTAGATGAAAAAAATTAATTATATCTTATTTTTATACTCGATCACAAAATTTTAGGTTTTTCCCACTAAAAAACAAAGTTAAAAGACGATAATCCATGACATATGTTTTATATAAAATAGGTAATAATTAAAATAAAAAATCAGGCTAAAATTTATTTATATTTACCATTTTCACACTAAATTAAGGTTTTTAAGATGTAAATATATTCAAAATGTTTCTACTACATCAAAAAATTTCATGTTACTTCGACATTAATCACAGAGTTAAAAGAGTATAAATCAATGACAAATAAATTATATCTACATAGGTAATCACTAAAATTAAATATTTAAGCTCAATGTTATTTGTGTTCACTATAATCATATTGTATTATGGTGTAATAGATGTAAACAATTTCTATATATTTCTTCTTCTCCATCACAAAAATTTTGTTTTCTTCACGTCTAAGAAAATCAGTTAAGAGACTACAAATGAATGACCCATGATTTACACATATCAATAAGAATGAAAATTAAATAATCAAACTCAATATCATTTATATTCATCGTATTCACACTGGCTTGTGATATATTACATCTAAAACTATTCAATATTTTTTTTCACCATCCCAAAGTTTTAAATTTTTTTATAACTAAGCATCAAACATAATAGACTATAGTAGATGAAAAAATTATTTATATTTTAATTTTCTACTCGATCACAAAATTTTAGTATTTTCCCCACTAAAAAACAAAGTTAAAATACTATAATCCATGACATATATTTTATATAAAATAGGTATTAATTAAAATAAATAATCAAGCTAGAATTTATTTATATTTACCATTTTCACATTGAATTGTGAATTATTAGATGTAAGTATATTCAATATGTTTCATCTCCATCACCGAATTTCGAGTTTCTGTGTCACTAAGCCACAAAGTCTAAAGACAATAAATGAATAGAAAATAAATTATATCTACATGGGTAATCACTAAAATTAAATATTTAAGATCTATGTTATTTGTGTTCACCATAACCTCATTATATTATAGATGTAAACTATTTCTATTTTTTTCTACTTCTCCATCACCAAAATTTAGAATTCTTCACCTCTAAGAAACTAAGATAAGATACTACAAATGAATGAACCATAATTTATACATATGAATAACAATTAAAGTTAAATAATCAAGCTCAATATTGTTTATATTCATCGTATTCACCTTGACTTATGATATATTACATCTAAAAATATTCAATATTTTTCTTCATTATCCCAAAGTTTTAGGTATGTTTATCACTAACCAACAAACGTGATAGACTATAGTAGATGAAAAAAATTAATTATATCTTATTTTTATACTCGATCACAAAATTTTAGGTTTTTCCCACTAAAAAACAAAGTTAAAAGACTATAATCCATGACATATGTTTTATATAAAATAGGTAATAATTAAAATAAAAAATCAGGCTAAAATTTATTTATATTTACCATTTTCACACTAAATTAAGGTTTTTAAGATGTAAATATATTCAAAATGTTTCTACTACATCAAAAAATTTCATGTTACTTCGACATTAATCACAGAGTTAAAAGAGTATAAATCAATGACAAATAAATTATATCTACATAGGTAATCACTAAAATTAAATATTTAAGCTCAATGTTATTTGTGTTCACTATAATCATATTGTATTATGGTGTAATAGATGTAAACAATTTCTATATATTTCTTCTTCTCCATCACAAAAATTTTGTTTTCTTCACGTCTAAGAAAATCAGTTAAGAGACTACAAATGAATGACCCATGATTTACACATATCAATAAGAATGAAAATTAAATAATCAAACTCAATATCATTTATATTCATCGTATTCACACTGGCTTGTGATATATTACATCTAAAACTATTCAATATTTTTTTTCACCATCCCAAAGTTTTAAATTTTTTTATAACTAAGCATCAAACATAATAGACTATAGTAGATGAAAAAATTATTTATATTTTAATTTTCTACTCGATCACAAAATTTTAGTATTTTCCCCACTAAAAAACAAAGTTAAAATACTATAATCCATGACATATATTTTATATAAAATAGGTAATAATTAAAATAAATAATCAAGCTAGAATTTATTTATATTTACCATTTTCACATTGAATTGTGAATTATTAGATGTAAGTATATTCAATATGTTTCATCTCCATCACCGAATTTCGAGTTTCTGTGTCACTAAGCCACAAAGTCTAAAGACAATAAATGAATAGAAAATAAATTATATCTACATGGGTAATCACTAAAATTAAATATTTAAGATCTATGTTATTTGTGTTCACCATAACCTCATTATATTATAGATGTAAACTATTTCTATTTTTTTCTACTTCTCCATCACCAAAATTTAGAATTCTTCACCTCTAAGAAACTAAGATAAGATACTACAAATGAATGAACCATAATTTATACATATGAATAACAATTAAAGTTAAATAATCAAGCTCAATATTGTTTATATTCATCGTATTCACCTTGACTTATGATATATTACATCTAAAAATATTCAATATTTTTCTTCACTATCCCAAAGTTTTAGGTATGTTTATCACTAACCAACAAACGTGATACACTATAGTAGATGAAAAAAATTAATTATATCTTATTTTTATACTCGATCACAAAATTTTAGGTTTTTCCCACTAAAAAACAAAGTTAAAAGACTATAATCCATGACATATGTTTTATATAAAATAGGTGATAATTAAAATAAATAATTATGCTAAAATTTATTTATATTTAGCATTTTCACACTGAATTATGGTTTATTAGATGTAAATATATTCAAAATGTTTCTACTACATCACAAAATTTCATGTTACTTCGACATTAATCACAGAGTTAAAAGAGTATAAACCAATGACAAATAAATTATATCTACATAGGTAATCACTAAAATTAAATATTTAAGCTCAATGTTATTTGTGTTCACTATAATCATATTGTATTATGGTGTAATAGATGTAAACAATTTCTATATATTTCTTCTTCTCCATCACAAAAATTTTGTTTTCTTCACGTCTAAGAAAATAAGTTAAGAGACTACAAATGAATGACCCATGATTTACACATATCAATAAGAATGAAAATTAAATAATCAAACTCAATATTATTTATATTCATCGTATTCACACTGGCTTATGATATATTACATCTAAAACTATTCAATATTTTTTTTCACCATCCCAAAGTTTTAAATTTTTTTATAACTAAGCATCAAACATAATAGACTATAGTAGATGAAAAAATTATTTATATTTTAATTTTCTACTCGATCACAAAATTTTAGGTTTTTCCCCACTATAAAACAAAGTTAAAATACTATAATCCATGACATATATTTTATATAAAATAGGTAATAATTAAAATAAATAATCAAGCTAGAATTTATTTATATTTACCATTTTCACATTGAATTGTGAATTATTAGATGTAAGTATATTCAATATGTTTCATCTCCATCACCGAATTTCGTGTTTCTGTGTCACTAAGCCACAAAGTCTAAAGACTATAAATGAATAGCAAATAAATTATATCTACATGGGTAATCACTAAAATTAAATATTTAAGATTTATGTTATTTGTGTTCACCATAACCTCATTATATTATAGATGTAAACTATTTCTATTTTTTTCTACTTCTCCATCACCAAAATTTAGAATTATTCACCTCTAAGAAACTAAGATAAGATACTACAAATGAATGAACCATAATTTATACATATGAATAACAATTAAAGTTAAATAATCAAGCTCAATATTGTTTATATTCATCGTATTCACCTTGACTTATGATATATTACATCTAAAAATATTCAATATTTTTCTTCACTATCCCAAAGTTTTAGGTATGTTTATCACTAACCAACAAACGTGATAGACTATAGTAGATGAAAAAAATTAATTATATCTTATTTTTATACTCGATCACAAAATTTTAGGTTTTTCCCACTAAAAAACAAAGTTAAAAGACTATAATCCATGACATATGTTTTATATAAAATAGGTGATAATTAAAATAAATAATTATGCTATAATTTATTTATATTTACCATTTTCACACTGAATTATGGTTTATTAGATGTAAATATATTCAAAATGTTTCTACTACATCACAAAATTTCATGTTACTTCGACATTAATCACAGAGTTAAAAGAGTATAAATCAATGACAAATAAATTATATCTACATAGGTAATCACTAAAATTAAATATTTAAGCTCAATGTTATTTGTGTTCACTATAATCATATTTTATTATGGTGTAATAGATGTAAACAATTTCTATATATTTCTTCTTCTCCATCACAAAAATTTTGTTTTCTTCACGTCTAAGAAAATAAGTTAAGAGACTACAAATGAATGACCCATGATTTACACATATCAATAAGAATGAAAATTAAATAATCAAACTCAATATTATTTATATTCATCGTATTCACACTGGCTTGTGATATATTACATCTAAAACTATTCAATATTTTTTTTCACCATCCCAAAGTTTTAAATTTTTTTATAACTAAGCATCAAACATAATAGACTATAGTAGATGAAAAAATTATTTATATTTTAATTTTCTACTCGATCACAAAAGTTTAGGTTTTTCCCCACTAAAAAACAAAGTTAAAATACTATAATCCATGACATATATTTTATATAAAATAGGTAATAATTAAAATAAATAATCAAGCTAGAATTTATTTATATTTACCATTTTCACATTGAATTGTGAATTATTAAATCTAAGTATATTCAATATGTTTCATCTCCATCACCGAATTTCGAGTTTCTGTGTCACTAAGCCACAAAGTCTAAAGACAATAAATGAATAGAAAATAAATTATATCTACATGGGTAATCACTAAAATTAAATATTTAAGATCTATGTTATTTGTGTTCACCATAACCTACCTCATTATATTATAGATGTAAACTATTTCTATTTTTTTCTACTTCTCCATCACCAAAATTTAGAATTCTTCACCTCTAAGAAACTAAGTTAAGATACTACAAATGAATGAACCATAATTTATACATATGAATAACAATTAAAGTTAAATAATCAAGCTCAATATTGTTTATATTCATCGTATTCACCTTGACTTATGATATATTACATCTAAAAATATTCAATATTTTTCTTCATTATCCCAAAGTTTTAGGTATGTTTATCACTAACCAACAAACGTGATAGACTATAGTAGATGAAAAAAATTAATTATATCTTATTTTTATACTCGATCACAAAATTTTAGGTTTTTCCCACTAAAAAACAAAGTTAAAAGACTATAATCCATGACAAATATTTTATATAAAATAGGTGATAATTAAAATAAATTATTAGGCTAAAATTTATTTATATTTACCATTTTCACACTGAATTATGGTTTATTAGATGTAAATATATTCAAAATGTTTCTACTACATCACAAAATTTCATGTTACTTCGACATTAATCACAGAGTTAAAAGAGTATAAATCAATGAAAAATAAATTATATCTACATAGGTAATCACTAAAATTAAATATTTAAGCTCAATGTTATTTGTGTTCACTATAATCATATTGTATTATGGTGTAATAGATGTAAACAATTTCTATATATTTCTTCTTCTCCATCACAAAAATTTTGTTTTCTTCACGTCTAAGAAAATAAGTTAAGAGACTACAAATGAATGACCCATGATTTACACATATCAATAAGAATGAAAATTAAATAATCAAACTCAATATTATTTATATTCATCATATTCACACTGGCTTGTGATATATTACATCTAAAACTATTCAATATTTTTTTTCACCATCCCAAAGTTTTAAATTTTTTTATCACTAAGCATCAAACATAATAGACTATAATAGATGAAAAAATTATTTATATTTTAATTTTCTACTCGATCACAAAAGTTTAGGTTTTTCCCCACTAAAAAACAAAGTTAAAATACTATAATCCATGACATATATTTTATATAAAATAGGTAATAATTAAAATAAATTATCAAGCTAGAATTTATTTATGTTTACCATTTTCACATTGAATTGTGAATTATTAGATGTAAGTATATTCAATATGTTTCATCTCCATCACCGAATTTCGAGTTTCTGTGTCACTAAGCCACAATGTCTAAAGACTATAAATGAATAGCAAATAAATTATATCTACATGGGTAATCACTAAAATTAAATATTTAAGATCTATGTTATTTGTGTTCACCATAACCTCATTATATTATAGATGTAAACTATTTCTATTTTTTTCTACTTCTCCATCACCAAAATTTAGAATTCTTCACCTCTAAGAAACTAAGATAAGATACTACAAATGAATGAACCATAATTTATACATATGAATAACAATTAAAGTTAAATAATCAAGCTCAATATTGTTTATATTCATCGTATTCACCTTGACTTATGATATATTACATCTAAAAATATTCAATATTTTTCTTCACTATCCCAAAGTTTTAGGTATGTTTATCACTAACCAACAAACGTGATACACTATAGTAGGTGAAAAAAATTAATTATATCTTATTTTTATACTCGATCACAAAATTTTAGGTTTTTCCCACTAAAAAACAAAGTTAAAAGACTATAGTCCATGACATATGTTTTATATAAAATAGGTAATAATTAAAATAAATAATCAGGCTAAAATTTATTTATATTTACCATTTTCACACTAAATTAAGGTTTATAAGATGTAAATATATTCAAAATGCTTCTACTACATCACAAAATTTCATGTTACTTCGACATTAATCACAGAGTTAAAAAAGTATAAATAAATGACAAATAAATTATATCTACATTGGTAATCACTAAAATTAAATATTTAAGCTCAATGTTATTTGTGTTCACTATAATCATATTGTATTATGGTGTAATAGATGTAAACAATTTCTATATATTTCTTCTACTCCATCACAAAAATTTTGGTTTCTCCACGTCTAAGAAATTAAGTTAAGATATTATAAATGAATGACACATGATTTATACATATCAATAAGAATGAAAATTAAATAATCAAACTCAATATTATTCATATTCATCGTATTCGCACTAACTTGTGATATACTACATCTATAATTATTCAATATTTTTAATCACCATCCCAAAGTTTTAGGTTTTTTTATCACTAAGCTACAAACATAATAGACTATATTAGATGAAAAAATTATTTATATTTTAATTTTCTACTCGATCACAAAATTTTAGATTTTTCCCCTCTAAAAAACAAAGTTAAAATACTATAATCCATGACATATATTTTATATAAAATAGGTAATAATTAAAATAAATAATCAAGCTAGAATTTATTTATATTTACCATTTTCACATTGAATTGTGAATTATTAAATCTAAGTATATTCAATATGTTTCATCTCCATCACCGAATTTCGAGTTTCTGTGTCACTAAGCCACAAAGTCTAAAGACAATAAATGAATAGAAAATAAATTATATCTACATGGGTAATCACTAAAATTAAATATTTAAGATCTATGTTATTTGTGTTCACCATAACCTACCTCATTATATTATAGATGTAAACTATTTCTATTTTTTTCTACTTCTCCATCACCAAAATTTAGAATTCTTCACCTCTAAGAAACTAAGTTAAGATACTACAAATGAATGAACCATAATTTATACATATGAATAACAATTAAAGTTAAATAATCAAGCTCAATATTGTTTATATTCATCGTATTCACCTTGACTTATGATATATTACATCTAAAAATATTCAATATTTTTCTTCATTATCCCAAAGTTTTAGGTATGTTTATCACTAACCAACAAACGTGATAGACTATAGTAGATGAAAAAAATTAATTATATCTTATTTTTATACTCGATCACAAAATTTTAGGTTTTTCCCACTAAAAAACAAAGTTAAAAGACTATAATCCATGACATATATTTTATGTAAAATAGGTGATAATTAAAATAAATATTTAGGCTAAAATTTATTTATATTTACCAATTTCACACTGAATTATGGTTTATTAGATGTAAATATATTCAAAATGTTTCTACTACATCACAAAATTTCATGTTACTTCGACATTAATCACAGAGTTAAAAGAGTATAAATCAATGACAAATAAATTATATCTACATAGGTAATCACTAAAATTAAATATTTAAGCTCAATGTTATTTGTGTTCACTATAATCATATTGTATTATGGTGTAATAGATGTAAACAATTTCTATATATTTCTTCTTCTCCATCACAAAATTTTTGTTTTCTTCACGTCTTAGAAAATAAGTTAAGAGACTACAAATGAATGACCCATGATTTACACATATCAATAAGAATGAAAATTAAATAATCAAACTCAATATTATTTATATTCATCGTATTCACACTGGCTTGTGATATATTACATCTAAAACTATTCAATATTTTTTTTCACCATCCCAAAGTTTTAAATTTTTTTATCACTAAGCATCAAACATAATAGACTATAGTAGATGAAAAAATTATTTATATTTTAATTTTCTACTCGATCACAAAAGTTTAGGTTTTTCCCCACTAAAAAACAAAGTTAAAATACTATAATCCATGACATATATTTTATATAAAATAGGTAATAATTAAAATAAATAATCAAGCTAGAATTTATTTATATTTACCATTTTCACATTGAATTGTGAATTATTAGATGTAGGTATATTCAATATGTTTCATCTCCATCACCGAATTTCGAGTTTCTGTGTCACTAAGCCACAAAGTCTAAAGACAATAAATGAATAGAAAATAAATTATATCTACATGGGTAATCACTAAAATTAAATATTTAAGATCTATGTTATTTGTGTTCACCATAACCTCATTATATTATAGATGTAAACTATTTCTATTTTTTTCTACTTCTCCATCACCAAAATTTAGAATTCTTCACCTCTAAGAAACTAAGTTAAGATACTACAAATGAATGAACCATAATTTATACATATGAATAACAATTAAAGTTAAATAATCAAGCTCAATATTGTTTATATTCATCGTATTCACCTTGACTTATGATATATTACATCTAAAAATATTCAATATTTTTCTTCACTATCCCAAAGTTTTAGGTATGTTTATCACTAACCAACAAACGTGATAGACTATAGTAGATGAAAAAAATTAATTATATCTTATTTTTATACTCGATCACAAAATTTTAGGTTTTTCCCACTAAAAAACAAAGTTAAAAGACTATAATCCATGACATATATTTTATATAAAATAGGTGATAATTAAAATAAATAATTAGGCTAAAATTTATTTAGATTTACCAATTTCACACTGAATTATGGTTTATTAGATGTAAATATATTCAAAATGTTTCTACTACATCACAAAATTTCATGTTACTTCGACATTAATCACAGAGTTAAAAGAGTATAAATCAATGACAAATAAATTATATCTACATAGGTAATCACTAAAATTAAATATTTAAGCTCAATGTTATTTGTGTTCACTATAATCATATTGTATTATGGTGTAATAGATGTAAACAATTTCTATATATTTCTTCTTCTCCATCACAAAAATTTTGTTTTCTTCACGTCTAAGAAAATAAGTTAAGAGACTACAAATGAATGACCCATGATTTACACATATCAATAAGAATGAAAATTAAATAATCAAACTCAATATTATTTATATTCATCGTATTCACACTGGCTTGTGATATATTACATCTAAAACTATTCAATATTTTTTTTCACCATCCCAAAGTTTTAAATTTTTTTATCACTAAGCATCAAACATAATAGACTATAGTAGATGAAAAAATTATTTATATTTTAATTTTCTACTCGATCACAAAATTTTAGGTTTTTCCCCACTAAAAAACAAAGTTAAAATACTATAATCCATGACATATATTTTATATAAAATAGGTAATAATTAAAATAAATAATCAAGCTAGAATTTATTTATATTTACCATTTTCACATTGAATTGTGAATTATTAGATGTAAGTATATTCAATATGTTTCATCTCCATCACCGAATTTCGTGTTTCTGTGTCACTAAGCCACAATGTCTAAAGACTATAAATGAATAGCAAATAAATTATATCTACATGGGTAATCACTAAAATTAAATATTTAAGATCTATGTTATTTGTGTTCACCATAACCTCATTATATTATAGATGTAAACTATTTCTATTTTTTTCTACTTCTCCATCACCAAAATTTAGAATTCTTCACCTCTAAGAAACTAAGATAAGATACTACAAATGAATGAACCATAATTTATACATATGAATAACAATTAAAGTTAAATAATCAAGCTCAATATTGTTTATATTCATCGTATTCACCTTGACTTATGATATATTACATCTAAAAATATTCAATATTTTTCTTCACTATCCCAAAGTTTTAGGTATGTTTATCACTAACCAACAAACGTGATAGACTATAGTAGATGAAAAAAATTAATTATATCTTATTTTTATACTCGATCACAAAATTTTAGGTTTTTCCCACTAAAAACCAAAGTTAAAAGACTATAATCCATGACATATATTTTATATAAAATAGGTGATAATTAAAATAAATAATTAGGCTAAAATTTATTTATATGTACCATTTTCACACTGAATTATGGTTTATAATATGTAAATATATTCAAAATGTTTCTACTACATCACAAATTTTCATGTTACTTCGACATTAATCACAGAGTTAAAAGAGTATAAATCAATGACAAATAAATTATATCTACATAGGTAATCACTAAAATTAAATATTTAAGCTCAATGTTATTTGTGTTCACTATAATCATATTGTATTATGGTGTAATAGATGTAAACAATTTCTATATATTTCTTCTTCTCCATCACAAAAATTTTGTTTTCTTCACGTCTAAGAAAATAAGTTAAGAGACTACAAATGAATGACCCATGATTTACACATATCAATAAGAATGAAAATTAAATAATCAAACTCAATATTATTTATATTCATCGTATTCACACTGGCTTGTGATATATTACATCTAAAACTATTCAATATTTTTTTTCACCATCCCAAAGTTTTAAATTTTTTTATCACTAAGCATCAAACATAATAGACTATAGTAGATGAAAAAATTATTTATATTTTAATTTTCTACTCGATCACAAAAGTTTAGGTTTTTCCCCACTAAAAAACAAAGTTAAAATACTATAATCCATGACATATATTTTATATAAAATAGGTAATAATTAAAATAAATAATCAAGCTAGAATTTATTTATATTTACCATTTTCACATTGAATTGTGAATTATTAGATGTAGGTATATTCAATATGTTTCATCTCCATCACCGAATTTCGAGTTTCTGTGTCACTAAGCCACAAAGTCTAAAGACAATAAATGAATAGAAAATAAATTATATCTACATGGGTAATCACTAAAATTAAATATTTAAGATCTATGTTATTTGTGTTCACCATAACCTCATTATATTATAGATGTAAACTATTTCTATTTTTTTCTACTTCTCCATCACCAAAATTTAGAATTCTTCACCTCTAAGAAACTAAGATAAGATACTACAAATGAATGAACCATAATTTATACATATGAATAACAATTAAAGTTAAATAATCAAGCTCAATATTGTTTATATTCATCGTATTCACCTTGACTTATGATATATTACATCTAAAAATATTCAATATTTTTCTTCACTATCCCAAAGTTTTAGGTATGTTTATCACTAACCAACAAACGTGATAGACTATAGTAGATGAAAAAAATTAATTATATCTTATTTTTATACTCGATCACAAAATTTTAGGTTTTTCCCACTAAAAACCAAAGTTAAAAGACTATAATCCATGACATATATTTTATATAAAATAGGTGATAATTAAAATAAATAATTAGGCTAAAATTTATTTATATGTACCATTTTCACACTGAATTATGGTTGATAAGATGTAAATATATTCAAAATGTTTCTACTACATCACAAAATTTCATGTTACTTCGACATTAATCACAGAGTTAAAAAAGTATAAATAAATGACCAATAAATTATATCTACATTGGTAATCACTAAAATTAAATATTTAAGCTCAATGTTATTTGTGTTCACTATAATCATATTGTATTATGGTGTAATAGATGTAAACAATTTCTATATTTTTCTTCTACTCCATCACAAAACTTTTGGTTTCTCCACGTCTAAGAAATTAAGTTAAGATATTATAAATGAATGACCCATGATTTATACATATCAATAAGAATGAAAATTAAATAATCAAACTCAATATTATTCATATTCATCGTATTCACACTGACTTGTGATATACTACATCTATAATTATTCAATATTTTTAATCACCATCCCAAAGTTTTAGGTTTTTTTTATCACTAAGAAAGAAACATAATAGACTATATTAGATGAAAAAATTATTTATATTTTAATTTTCTACTCGATCACAAAATTTTAGATTTTTCCCCACTAAAAAACAAAGTTAAAATACTATAATCCATGACATATATTTTATATAAAATAGGTAATAATTAAAATAAATAATCAAGCTAGAATTTATTTATATTTACCATTTTCACATTGAATTGTGAATTATTAGATGTAAGTATATTCAATATGTTTCATCTCCATCACCGAATTTCGAGTTTCTGTGTCACTAAGCCACAAAGTCTAAAGACTATAAATGAATAGCAAATAAATTATATCTACATGGGTAATCACTAAAATTAAATATTTAAGATCTATGTTATTTGTCTTCACCATAACCTCATTATATTATAGATGTAAACTATTTCTATTTTTTTCTACTTCTCCATCACCAAAATTTAGAATTCTTCACCTCTAAGAAACTAAGTTAAGATACTACAAATGAATGAACCATAATTTATACATATGAATAACAATTAAAGTTAAATAATCAAGCTCAATATTGTTTATATTCATCGTATTCACCTTGACTTATGATATATTACATCTAAAAATATTCAATATTTTTCTTCACTATCCCAAAGTTTTAGGTATGTTTATCACTAACCAACAAACGTGATAGACTATAGTAGATGAAAAAAATTAATTATATCTTATTTTTATACTCGATCACAAAATTTTAGGTTTTTCCCACTAAAAAACAAAGTTAAAAGACTATAATCCATGACATATATTTTATATAAAATAGGTGATAATTAAAATAAATAATTAGGCTAAAATTTATTTATATTTACCAATTTCACACTGAATTATGGTTTATTAGATGTAAATATATTCAAAATGTTTCTACTACATCACAAAATTTCATGTTACTTCGACATTAATCACAGAGTTAAAAGAGTATAAATCAATGACAAATAAATTATATCTACATAGTTAATCACTAAAATTAAATATTTAAGCTCAATGTTATTTGTGTTCACTATAATCATATTGTATTATGGTGTAATAGATGTAAACAATTTCTATATATTTCTTCTTCTCCATCACAAAAATTTTGTTTTCTTCACGTCTAAGAAAATAAGTTAAGAGACTACAAATGAATGACCCATGATTTACACATATCAATAAGAATGAAAATTAAATAATAAAACTCAATATTATTTATATTCATCGTATTCACACTGGCTTGTGATATATTACATCTAAAACTATTCAATATTTTTTTTCACCATCCCAAAGTTTTAAATTTTTTTATCACTAAGCATCAAACATAATAGACTATAGTAGATGAAAAAATTATTTATATTTTAATTTTCTACTCGATCACAAAATTTTAGGTTTTTCCCCACTAAAAAACAAAGTTAAAATACTATAATCCATGACATATATTTTATATAAAATAGGTAATAATTAAAATAAATAATCAAGCTAGAATTTATTTATATTTACCATTTTCACATTGAATTGTGAATTATTAGATGTAAGTATATTCAATATGTTTCATCTCCATCACCGAATTTCGTGTTTCTGTGTCACTAAGCCACAAAGTCTAAAGACTATAAATGAATAGCAAATAAATTATATCTACATGGGTAATCACTAAAATTAAATATTTAAGATCTATGTTATTTGTGTTCACCATAACCTCATTATATTATAGATGTAAACTATTTCTATTTTTTTCTACTTCTCCATCACCAAAATTTAGAATTCTTCACCTCTAAGAAACTAAGATAAGATACTACAAATGAATGAACCATAATTTATACATATGAATAACAATTAAAGTTAAATAATCAAGCTCAATATTGTTTATATTCATCGTATTCACCTTGACTTATGATATATTACATCTAAAAATATTCAATATTTTTCTTCACTATCCCAAAGTTTTAGGTATGTTTATCACTAACCAACAAACATGATAGACTATAGTAGATGAAAAAAATTAATTATATCTTATTTTTATACTCGATCACAAAATTTTAGGTTTTTCCCACTAAAAACCAAAGTTAAAAGACTATAATCCATGACATATATTTTATATAAAATAGGTGATAATTAAAATAAATAATTAGGCTAAAATTTATTTATATTTACCAATTTCACACTGAATTATGGTTTATTAGATGTAAATATATTCAAAATGTTTCTACTACATCACAAAATTTCATGTTACTTCGACATTAATCACAGAGTTAAAAGAGTATAAATCAATGACAAATAAATTATATCTACATAGGTAATCACTAAAATTAAATATTTAAGCTCAATGTTATTTGTGTTCACTATAATCATATTGTATTATGGTGTAATAGATGTAAACAATTTCTATATATTTCTTCTTCTCCATCACAAAAATTTTGTTTTCTTCACGTCTAAGAAAATAAGTTAAGAGACTACAAATGAATGACCCATGATTTACACATATCAATAAGAATGAAAATTAAATAATAAAACTCAATATTATTTATATTCATCGTATTCACACTGGCTTGTGATATATTACATCTAAAACTATTCAATATTTTTTTTCACCATCCCAAAGTTTTAAATTTTTTTATCACTAAGCATCAAACATAATAGACTATAGTAGATGAAAAAATTATTTATATTTTAATTTTCTACTCGATCACAAAATTTTAGGTTTTTCCCCACTAAAAAACAAAGTTAAAATACTATAATCCATGACATATATTTTATATAAAATAGGTAATAATTAAAATAAATAATCAAGCTAGAATTTATTTATATTTACCATTTTCACATTGAATTGTGAATTATTAGATGTAAGTATATTCAATATGTTTCATCTCCATCACCGAATTTCGTGTTTCTGTGTCACTAAGCCACAAAGTCTAAAGACTATAAATGAATAGCAAATAAATTATATCTACATGGGTAATCACTAAAATTAAATATTTAAGATCTATGTTATTTGTGTTCACCATAACCTCATTATATTATAGATGTAAACTATTTCTATTTTTTTCTACTTCTCCATCACCAAAATTTAGAATTCTTCACCTCTAAGAAACTAAGATAAGATACTACAAATGAATGAACCATAATTTATACATATGAATAACAATTAAAGTTAAATAATCAAGCTCAATATTGTTTATATTCATCGTATTCACCTTGACTTATGATATATTACATCTAAAAATATTCAATATTTTTCTTCACTATCCCAAAGTTTTAGGTATGTTTATCACTAACCAACAAACATGATAGACTATAGTAGATGAAAAAAATTAATTATATCTTATTTTTATACTCGATCACAAAATTTTAGGTTTTTCCCACTAAAAACCAAAGTTAAAAGACTATAATCCATGACATATATTTTATATAAAATAGGTGATAATTAAAATAAATAATTAGGCTAAAATTTATTTATATTTACCAATTTCACACTGAATTATGGTTTATTAGATGTAAATATATTCAAAATGTTTCTACTACATCACAAAATTTCATGTTACTTCGACATTAATCACAGAGTTAAAAGAGTATAAATCAATGACAAATAAATTATATCTACATAGGTAATCACTAAAATTAAATATTTAAGCTCAATGTTATTTGTGTTCACTATAATCATATTGTATTATGGTGTAATAGATGTAAACAATTTCTATATATTTCTTCTTCTCCATCACAAAAATTTTGTTTTCTTCACGTCTAAGAAAATAAGTTAAGAGACTACAAATGAATGACCCATGATTTACACATATCAATAAGAATGAAAATTAAATAATAAAACTCAATATTATTTATATTCATCGTATTCACACTGGCTTGTGATATATTACATCTAAAACTATTCAATATTTTTTTTCACCATCCCAAAGTTTTAAATTTTTTTATCACTAAGCATCAAACATAATAGACTATAGTAGATGAAAAAATTATTTATATTTTAATTTTCTACTCGATCACAAAATTTTAGGTTTTTCCCCACTAAAAAACAAAGTTAAAATACTATAATCCATGACATATATTTTATATAAAATAGGTAATAATTAAAATAAATAATCAAGCTAGAATTTATTTATATTTACCATTTTCACATTGAATTGTGAATTATTAGATGTAAGTATATTCAATATGTTTCATCTCCATCACCGAATTTCGTGTTTCTGTGTCACTAAGCCACAAAGTCTAAAGACTATAAATGAATAGCAAATAAATTATATCTACATGGGTAATCACTAAAATTAAATATTTAAGATCTATGTTATTTGTGTTCACCATAACCTCATTATATTATAGATGTAAACTATTTCTATTTTTTTCTACTTCTCCATCACCAAAATTTAGAATTCTTCACCTCTAAGAAACTAAGATAAGATACTACAAATGAATGAACCATAATTTATACATATGAATAACAATTAAAGTTAAATAATCAAGCTCAATATTGTTTATATTCATCGTATTCACCTTGACTTATGATATATTACATCTAAAAATATTCAATATTTTTCTTCACTATCCCAAAGTTTTAGGTATGTTTATCACTAACCAACAAACATGATAGACTATAGTAGATGAAAAAAATTAATTATATCTTATTTTTATACTCGATCACAAAATTTTAGGTTTTTCCCACTAAAAACCAAAGTTAAAAGACTATAATCCATGACATATATTTTATATAAAATAGGTGATAATTAAAATAAATAATTAGGCTAAAATTTATTTATATGTACCATTTTCACACTGAATTATGGTTGATAAGATGTAAATATATTCAAAATGTTTCTACTACATCACAAAATTTCATGTTACTTCGACATTAATCACAGAGTTAAAAAAGTATAAATAAATGACCAATAAATTATATCTACATTGGTAATCACTAAAATTAAATATTTAAGCTCAATGTTATTTGTGTTCACTATAATCATATTGTATTATGGTGTAATAGATGTAAACAATTTCTATATTTTTCTTCTACTCCATCACAAAAATTTTGGTTTCTCCACGTCTAAGAAATTAAGTTAAGATATTATAAATGAATGACCCATGATTTATACATATCAATAAGAATAAAAATTAAATAATCAAACTCAATATTATTCATATTCATCGTATTCGCACTGACTTGTGATATACTACATCTATAATTATTCAATATTTTTAATCACCATCCCAAAGTTTTAGGTTTTTTTTATCACTAAGCAAGAAACATAATAGACTATATTAGATGAAAAAATTATTTATATTTTAATTTTCTACTCGATCACAAAATTTTAGATTTTTCCCCACTAAAAAACAAAGTTAAAATACTATAATCCATGACATATATTTTATATAAAATAGGTAA
Organism: Lathyrus sativus; assembly: GCA_963859935.3. NCBI lineage: Eukaryota > Viridiplantae > Streptophyta > Magnoliopsida > Fabales > Fabaceae > Lathyrus > Lathyrus sativus. The sequence goes on along the minus strand of OZ012738.1, from coordinate 19,614,836 downwards.
TAATTAAAATAAATAATCAAGCTAGAATTTATTTATATTTACCATTTTCACATTGAATTGTGAATTATTAGATGTAAGTATATTCAATATGTTTCATCTCCATCACCGAATTTCGTGTTTCTGTGTCACTAAGCCACAATGTGTAAAGACTATAAATGAATAGCAAATAAATTATATCTACATGGGTAATCACTAAAATTAAATATTTAAGATCTATGTTATTTGTGTTCACCATAACCTCATTATATTATAGATGTAAACTATTTCTATTTTTTTCTACTTCTCCATCACCAAAATTTAGAATTCTTCACCTCTAAGAAACTAAGATAAGATACTACAAATGAATGAACCATAATTTATACATATGAATAACAATTAAAGTTAAATAATCAAGCTCAATATTGTTTATATTCATCGTATTCACCTTGACTTATGATATATTACATCTAAAAATATTCAATATTTTTCTTCACTATCCCAAAGTTTTAGGTATGTTTATCACTAACCAACAAACGTGATAGACTATAGTAGATGAAAAAAATTAATTATATCTTATTTTTATACTCGATCACAAAATTTTAGGTTTTTCCCACTAAAAACCAAAGTTAAAAGACTATAATCCATGACATATATTTTATATAAAATAGGTGATAATTAAAATAAATAATTAGGCTAAAATTTATTTATATTTACCAATTTCACACTGAATTATGGTTTATTAGATGTAAATATATTCAAAATGTTTCTACTACATCACAAAATTTCATGTTACTTCGACATTAATCACAGAGTTAAAATAGTATAAATCAATGACAAATAAATTATATCTACATAGGTAATCACTAAAATTAAATATTTAAGCTCAATGTTATTTGTGTTCACTACAATCATATTGTATTATGGTGTAATAGATGTAAACAATTTCTATATATTTCTTCTTCTCCATCACAAAAATTTTGTTTTCTTCACGTCTAAGAAAATAAGTTAAGAGACTAAAAATGAATGACCCATGATTTACACATATCAATGAGAATGAAAATTAAATAATTAAACTCAATATTATTTATATTCATCATATTCACACTGACTTGTGATATATTACATCTAAAACTATTCAATATATTTTTTCACCATCCCAAAGTTTTAGGTTTTTTTTATCACTAAGCATCAAACATAATAGACTATAGTAGATGAAAAAATTATTTATATATTAATTTTCTACTCGATCACAAAATTTTAGGTTTTTCCCCACTAAAAAACAAAGTTAAAATACTATAATCCATGACATATATTTTATATAAAATAGGTAATAATTAAAATAAATAATCAAGCTAGAATTTATTTATATTTACCATTTTCACATTGAATTGTGAATTATTAGATGTAAGTATATTCAATATGTTTCATCTCCATCACCGAATTTCGTGTTTCTGTGTCACTAAGCCACAAAGTCTAAAGACTATAAATGAATAGCAAATAAATTATATCTACATGGGTAATCACTAAAATTAAATATTTAAGATATATGTTATTTGTGTTAACCATAACTTCATTATATTATAGATGTAAACTATTTCTATTTTTTTCTACTTCTCCATCACCAAAATTTAGAATTCTTCACCTCTAAGAAACTAAGATAAGATACTACAAATGAATGAACCATAATTTATACATATGAATAACAATTAAAGTTAAATAATCAAGCTCAATATTGTTTATATTCATCGTATTCACCTTGACTTATGATATATTACATCTAAAAATATTCAATATTTTTCTTCACTATCCCAAAGTTTTAGGTATGTTTATCACTAACCAACAAACGTGATAGACTATAGTAGATGAAAAAAATTAATTATATCTTATTTTTATACTCGATCACAAAATTTTAGGTTTTTCCCACTAAAAACCAAAGTTAAAAGACTATAATCCATGACATATATTTTATATAAAATAGGTGATAATTAAAATAAATAATTAGGCTAAAATTTATTTATATTTACCAATTTCACACTGAATTATGGTTTATTAGATGTAAATATATTCAAAATGTTTCTACTACATCACAAAATTTCATGTTACTTCGACATTAATCACAGAGTTAAAAGAGTATAAATCAATGACAAATAAATTATATCTACATAGGTAATCACTAAAATTAAATATTTAAGCTCAATGTTATTTGTGTTCACTACAATCATATTGTATTATGGTGTAATAGATGTAAACAATTTCTATATATTTCTTCTTCTCCATCACAAAAATTTTGTTTTCTTCACGTCTAAGAAAATAAGTTAAGAGACTAAAAATGAATGACCCATGATTTACACATATCAATGAGAATGAAAATTAAATAATTAAACTCAATATTATTTATATTCATCATATTCACACTGACTTGTGATATATTACATCTAAAACTATTCAATATATTTTTTCACCATCCCAAAGTTTTAAATTTTTTTATCACTAAGCATCAAACATAATAGACTATAGTAGATGAAAAAATTATTTATATATTAATTTTCTACTCGATCACAAAATTTTAGGTTTTTCCCCACTAAAAAACAAAGTTAAAATACTATAATCCATGACATATATTTTATATAAAATAGGTAATAATTAAAATAAATAATCAAGCTAGAATTTATTTATATTTACCATTTTCACATTGAATTGTGAATTATTAGATGTAAGTATATTCAATATGTTTCATCTCCATCACCGAATTTCGTGTTTCTGTGTCACTAAGCCACAAAGTCTAAAGACTATAAATGAATAGCAAATAAATTATATCTACATGGGTAATCACTAAAATTAAATATTTAAGATCTATGTTATTTGTGTTCACCATAACCTCATTATATTATAGATGTAAACTATTTCTATTTTTTTCTACTTCTCCATCACTAAAATTTAGAATTCTTCACCTCTAAGAAACTAAGTTAAGATACTACAAATGAATGAACCATAATTTATACATATGAATAACAATTAAAGTTAAATAATCAAGCTCAATATTGTTTATATTCATCGTATTCACCTTGACTTATGATATATTACATCTAAAAATATTCAATATTTTTCTTTACTATCCCAAAGTTTTATGTATGTTTATCACTAACCAACAAACGTGATAGACTATAGTAGATGAAAAAAATTAATTATATCTTATTTTTATACTCGATCACAAAATTTTATGTTTTTCCCACTAAAAAACAAAGTTAAAAGACTATAATCCATGACATATATTTTATATAAAATAGGTGATAAATAAAATAAATAATTAGGCTAAAATTTATTTATATTTACCATTTTAACACTGAATTATGGTTTATTAGATGTAAATATATTCAAAATGTTTCTACTACATCACAAAATTTCATGTTACTTCGACATTAATCACAGAGTTAAAAGAGTATAAATCAATGACAAATAAATTATATCTACATAGGTAATCACTAAAATTAAATATTTAAGCTCAATGTTATTTGTGTTCACTATAATCATATTGTATTATGGTGTAATAGATGTAAACAATTTCTATATATTTCTTCTTCTCCATCACAAAAATTTTGTTTTCTTCACGTCTAAGAAAATAAGTTAAGAGACTAAAAATGAATTACCCATGATTTACACATATCAATAAGAATGAAAATTAAATAATCAAACTCAATATTATTTATATTCATCATATTCGCACTGACTTGTGATATATTACATCTAAAACTATTCAATATTTTTTTTCACCATCCCAAAGTTTTAAATTTTTTTATCACTAAGCATCAAACATAATAGACTATAGTAGATGAAAAAATTATTTATATTTTAATTTTCTACTCGATCACAAAATTTTAGATTTTTCCCCACTAAAAAACAAAGTTAAAATACTATAATCCATGACATATATTTTATATAAAATAGGTAATAATTAAAATAAATAATCAAGCTAGAATTTATTTATATTTACCATTTTCACATTGAATTGTGAATTATTAGATGTAAGTATATTCAATATGTTTCATCTCCATCACCGAATTTCGTGTTTCTGTGTCACTAAGCCACAAAGTCTAAAGACTATAAATGAATAGCAAATAAATTATATCTACATGGGTAATCACTAAAATTAAATATTTAAGATCTATGTTATTTGTGTTCACCATAACCTCATTATATTAAAGATGTAAACTATTTCTATTTTTTTCTACTTCTCCATCACCAAAATTTAGAATTCTTCACCTCTAAGAAACTAAGATAAGATACTACAAATGAATGAACCATAATTTATACATATGAATAACAATTAAAGTTAAATAATCAAGCTCAATATTGTTTATATTCATCGTATTCACCTTGACTTATGATATATTACATCTAAAAATATTCAATATTTTTCTTCACTATCCCAAAGTTATAGGTATGTTTATCACTAACCAACAAACGTGATAGACTATAGTAGATGAAAAAAATTAATTATATCTTATTTTTATACTCGATCACAAAATTTTAGGTTTTTCCCACTAAAAAACAAAGTTAATAGACTATAATCCATGACATATGTTTTATATAAAATAGGTAATAATTAAAATAACTAATCAAGCTAAAATTTATTTATATTTACCATTTTCACACTGAATTATGGTTTATAAGATGTAAATATATTCAAAATGTTTCTACTACATCACAAAATTTCATGTGTCTTCGACATTAATCACAGAGTTAAAAGAGTATAAATCATTGACAAACAAATTATATCTACATGGGTAATCACTAAAATTAATTATTTAAGCTCAATGTTATTTGTGTTCACTATAATCATATAGTATTTTGGTCTAATAGATGTAAACAATTTCTGTATTTTTCTTCTTCTCCATCACAAAAACTTTGGTTTCTCCACGTCTAAGAATTTAAGTTAAGAAATTACAAATGAATGACCCATGATTTATACATATCAATAAGAATGAAAATTAAATAATCAAACTCAATATTATTCATAATCATCGTATTCGCACTGACTTGTGATATATTACATCTAAAATTATTCAATATTTTTATTCACCATCCCAAAGTTTTAGGTTTTTTTATCACTAAGTAACAAACATAATAGACTATAGTAGATAAAAAATTATTTATATTTTAATTTTCTACTCGATCACAAAATTTTAGATTTTTCTCCACTAAAAAACAAAGTTAAAATACTATAATCCATGACATGTATTTTATATAAAGTAGTTAATAATTAAAATAAATAATCTAGCTAGAATTTATTGATATTTACCATTTTCACATTGAATTATGGTTTATTAGATGTAAGTATATTCTATATGATTCTTCTCCATCACCGAATTTCGTGTTTTCTTCGTCAATAAGCCACAAAGTCAAAAGACAATAAATGAGTAGCAAATAAATTATATCTACAAGGGTAATCACTAAAATTAAATATTTAAGATCAATGTTATTTGTGTACACAATAATCTCATTATATTATAGATGTAAACAATTTCTATTTTTTTCTACTTCTCCATCACCAAAATTTTGGTTTCTTCACCTCTAAGAAACTAAGTTAAGATACTACAATTGAATGACCCATAATTTATACATATGAATAACTATTAAAATTAAATAATCATGCTCAACATTGTTTATATTCATCGTATTCACATTGACTTATGATATATTACATCTAAAAATATGCAATATTTTTCTTCGCTATCCAAAAGTTTTAGGTATTTTTATCACTAAGCAACAAACGTGATAGACTATAGTAGATGAAAAAAATTAATTATATTTTATTTTTATACTCGATCACAAAATTTTAGGTTTTTCCCATTAAAAAACAAATTTAAAAGACTATAATCCATGACATATAATTTATATAAAATAGCTAATAATTAAAATAAATAATCAAGCTAAAATTTATTTATATTTACCATTTTCACACTGAATTATGGTTTATAAGATGTAAATATATTCAAAATGTTTCTACTACATCACAAAATTTAATGTTTCTTCGACATTAATCACAGAGTTAAAAGAGTATAAATCAATGACAAATAAATTATATCTACATGGGTAATCACTAAAATTAAATATTTAAGCTCAATGTTATTTGTGTTCATTATAATCATATTGTATGATGGTGTAATAGATGTAAACAATTTCTATATTTTTCTTCTTCTCCATCACAAAAACTTTGGTTTCTCAACGTCTAAGAAATTAAGTTAAGAAATTACAAATGAATGACCCATGATTTATACATATCAATAAGAATGAAAATTAAATAATCAAACTCAATATTATTCATATTCATCGTATTCGCACTGACTTGTGATATATTACATCTAAAATTATTCAATATTTTTATTCACCATTCCAAGCTTTTAGGTTTTTTTATCACTAAGCAACAAACATAATAGACTATAGTAGATGAAAAAATTATTTATATTTTAATTTTCTACTCGATCACAAAATTTTAGGTTTTTCCCCACTAAAAAACAAAGTTAAAATACTATAATCCATGACATATATTTTATATAAAATAGGTAATAATTAAAATAAATAATCAAGATAGAATTTATTGATATTTACCATTTTCACATTGAATTATCGTTTATTAGATGTAAGTATATTCAATATGTTTCTTCTCCATCATCGAATTTCATGTTTCTTAGTCACTAAGCCACATAGTCAAAAGACTATAAATGAATAGCAAATAAATTATATCTACATGGGTAATCACTAAAATTAAATATTTAAGATCAATGTTATTTGTGTTCACCATAATCTAATTATATTATAGATGTAAATCATTTCTATTTTTTTCTACTTCTCAATCACCAAATATTTTGGTTTCTTCACCTCTAAGAAACTAAGTTAAGATACTACAAATGAATGACCCATAATTTATACATATGAATAACAATTAAAATTAAATAATCATGCTCAATATTGTTTATATTCATCGTATTCACATTGACTTATGATATATTACATCTAAAAATATGCAATATTTTTCTCCACTATCCAAAAGTTTTAGGTATTTTTATCACTAAGCAACAAACATGATAGACTATAGTAGATGAAAAAATTATTTATATTTTAGTTTTCTACCCGATCACAAAATTTTCGGTTTTTCCCACTATAAAATAAAGTTAAAATACTATAATCCATGACATATATTTTATATAAAATACGTAATAATTAAAATAAATAATCAAGCTAGAATTTATTGATATTTACCATTTTCACACTGAATTATGGTTTATAAGATGTAAATATATTCAAAACGTTTCTTCTCCATCGTCGAATTTCATGTTTCTTAGTCACAAAGCCACATAGTCAAAAGACAATAAATGAATAGCAAATAAATTATATCTACATGGGTAATCACTAAAATTAAATATTTAAGATCAATGTTATTTGTGTTCACCATAATCTAATTATACTATAGATGTAAATTATTTCTATTTTTTCTACTTCTCTATCACCAAAATTTTGGTTTCTTCACCTCTAAGAAACTAAGTTAAGATACTACAAATGAATGACCCATAATTTATACAAATGAATAACAATTAAAATCAAATAATCATGCTCAATATTGTTTATATTCATCGTATTCACATTGACTTATGATATATAACATCTAAAAATATGCAATATTTTTCTTCATTATCCCAAAGTTTTAGGTATTTTTATCACTAAGCAACAAACATGATAGACTATAGTAGATGAAAAAATTAATTATAACTTATTTTTATACTCGATCACAAAATTTTAGGTTTTTCCCACTATAAAACAAAGTTAAAAGACTATAACCCATGACATATATTTTATATAAAATAGGTAATGATTAAAATAAATAACCAGGCTAAGAATTATTTCTATTTACCATTTTCACACTGAATTATGGTTTATAAGATGTAAATATATTCAAAAATGTTTCTACTACATCACAAAATTTCATGTTTCTTCGACACTAATCACAGAGTTAAAAGAGTATAAATCAATGACAAATAAATTATATCTACATGGGTAATCACTAAAATAAATATTTAAGCTCAATGTTATTTGTGTTCACTATAATCATATTGTATTATGGTGTAAAAGATGTAAACAATGTCTATATTTTTCTTCATCTCCATCCCAAAAATTTTGGTTTCTTCACGTCTACGAAATTTAGTTAAGAGACTACAAATGAATGACCCATAATTTATACATGTCAATAAGAATAAAAATTAAATAATCAAACTCAATATTATTTATATTCATCGTATTCACACTGACTTGTGATATATTACATCTAAAAGTATTCAATATTTTGCTTCACCATCCCAAAGTTTTAGGTTTTTTTATCACTAAGCAACAAATATAATAGACTATAGTAGATGCAAAAATTATTTATATTTTAATTTTCTACTCGATCACAAAATTTTAGGTTTTTCCCCACTAAAAAACAAAGTTAAAATACTATAATCCATGACATATATTTTATATAAAATAGGTAATAATTAAAATAAATAATAAAGATAAAATTTATTGATATTTACCATTTTCACACTGAACTATGGTTTATTAGATGTAAGTATATTCAATATGTTTCTTCTCCATCGCCGAATTTCATGTTTCTTTGTCAGTAAGCCACAAAGTCAAAAGACTATAAATGAATAGCAAATAAATTATATCTACATGGGTAACCACTAAAATTAAATATTTAAGATCAATGTTATTTGTGTTCACCATAATCTAATTATACTATAGATGTAAATTATTTCTATTTTTTCTACTTCTCAATCACCAAAATTTTGGTTTCTTCACCTCTAAGAAACTAAGTTAAGATACTACAAATGAATGACCCATAATTTATACAAATGAATAACAATTAAAATCAAATAATCATGCTCAATATTGTTTATACTCATCGTATTCACATTGACTTATGATATATTACATCTAAAAATATGCAATATTTTTCTTCATTATCCCAAAGTTTTAGGTATTTTTATCACTAAGCAACAAACATGATAGACTATAGTAGATGAAAAAATTAATTATAACTTATTTTTATACTCGATCACAAAATTTTAGGTTTTTCCCACTATAAAACAAAGTTAAAAGACTATAATCCATGACATATATTTTATATAAAATAGGTAATGATTAAAATAAATAACCAGGCTAAGAATTATTTATATTTACCATTTTCACACTGAATTATGGTTTATAAGATGTAAATATATTCAAAAATGTTTCTACTACATCACAAAATTTCATGTTTCTTCGACACTAATCACAGAGTTAAAAGAGTATAAATCAATGACAAATAAATTATATCTACATGGGTAATCACTAAAATAAATATTTAAGCTCAATGTTATTTGTGTTCACTATAATCATATTGTATTATGGTGTAAAAGATGTAAACAATGTCTATATTTTTCTTCTTCTCCATCCCAAAAATTTTGGTTTCTTCACGTCTACGAAATTTAGTTAAGAGACTACAAATGAATGACCCATAATTTATACATGTCAATAAGAATAAAAATTAAATAATCAAACTCAATATTATTTATATTCATCGTATTCACACTTACTTGTGATATATTACATCTAAAAGTATTCAATATTTTGCTTCACCATCCCAAAGTTTTAGGTTTTTTTATCACTAAGCAACAAATATAATAGACTATAGTAGATGCAAAAATTATTTATATTTTAATTTTCTACTCGATCACAAAATTTTAGGTTTTTCCCCACTAGAAAACAAAGTTAAAATACTATAATCCATGACATATATTTTATATAAAATAGGTAATAATTAAAATAAATAATAAAGATAGAATTCATTGATATTTACCATTTTCACATTGAACTATGGTTTATTAGATGTAAGTATATTCAATATGTTTCTTCTCCATCGCCGAATTTCATGTTTCTTTGTCAGTAAGCCACAAAGTCAAAAGACTATAAATGAATAGCAAATAAATTATATCTACATGGGTAATCACTAAAATTAAATATTTAAGATCAATGTTATTTGTGTTCACCATAATCTAATTATACTATAGATGTAAATTATTTCTATTTTTTCTACTTCTCAATCACCAAAATTTTGGTTTCTTCACCTCTAAGAAACTAAGTTAAGATACTACAAATGAATGACCCATAATTTATACAAATGAATAACAATTAAAATCAAATAATCATGCTCAATATTGTTTATACTCATCGTATTCACATTGACTTATGATATATTACATCTAAAAATATGCAATATTTTTCTTCATTATCCCAAAGTTTTAGGTATTTTTATCACTAAGCAACAAACATGATAGACTATAGTAGATGAAAACATTAATTATAACTTATTTTTATACTCGATCACAAAATTTTAGGTTTTTCCCACTATAAAACAAAGTTAAAAGACTATAATCCATGACATATATTTTATATAAAATAGGTAATGATTAAAATAAATAACCAGGCTAAGAATTATTTATATTTACCATTTTCACACTGAATTATGGTTTATAAGATGTAAATATATTCAAAAATGTTTCTACTACATCACAAAATTTCATGTTTCTTCGACACTAATCACAGAGTTAAAAGAGTATAAATCAATGACAAATAAATTATATCTACATGGGTAATCACTAAAATAAATATTTAAGCTCAATGTTATTTGTGTTCACTATAATCATATTGTATTATGGTGTAAAAGATGTAAACAATGTCTATATTTTTCTTCTTCTCCATCCCAAAAATTTTGGTTTCTTCACGTCTACGAAATTTAGTTAAGAGACTACAAATGAATGACCCATAATTTATACATGTCAATAAGAATAAAAATTAAATAATCAAACTCAATATTATTTATATTCATCGTATTCACACTGACTTGTGATATATTACATCTAAAAGTATTCAATATTTTGCTTCACCATCCCAAAGTTTTAGGTTTTTTTATCACTAAGCAACAAATATAATAGACTATAGTAGATGCAAAAATTATTTATATTTTAATTTTCTACTCGATCACAAAATTTTAAGGTTTTTCCCCACTAAAAAACAAAGTTAAAATACTATAATCCATGACATATATTTTATATAAAATAGGTAATAATTAAAATAAATAATAAAGATAAAATTTATTGATATTTACCATTTTCACATTGAACTATGGTTTATTAGATGTAAGTATATTCAATATGTTTCTTCTCCATCGCCGAATTTCATGTTTCTTTGTCAGTAAACCACAAAGTCAAAAGACTATAAATGAATAGCAAATAAATTATATCTACATGGGTAATCACTAAAATTAAATATTTAAGATCGATGTTATTTGTGTTCACCGTAATCTAATTATACTATAGATGTAAATTATTTCTATTTTTTCTACTTCTCAATCACCAAAATTTTGGTTTCTTCACCTCTAAGAAACTAAGTTAAGATACTACAAATGAATGACCCATAATTTATACAAATGAATAACAATTAAAATCAAATAATCATGCTCAATATTGTTTATATTGATCGTATTCACATTGACTTATGATATATTACATCTAAAAATATGCAATATTTTTCTTCATTATCCCAAAGTTTTAGGTATTTTTATCACTAAGCAACAAACATGATAGACTATAGTAGATGAAAAAATTAATTATAACTTATTTTTATACTCGATCACAAAATTTTAGGTTTTTCCCACTATAAAACAAAGTTAAAAGACTATAATCCATGACATATATTTTATATAAAATAGGTAATGATTAAAATAAATAACCAGGCTAAGAATTATTTATATTTACCATTTTCACACTGAATTATGGTTTATAAGATGTAAATATATTCAAAAATGTTTCTACTACATCACAAAATTTCATGTTTCTTCGACACTAATCACAGAGTTAAAAGAGTATAAATCAATGACAAATAAATTATATCTACATGGGTAATCACTAAAATAAATATTTAAGCTCAATGTTATTTGTGTTCACTATAATCATATTGTATTATGGTGTAAAAGATGTAAACAATGTCTATAGTTTTTCTTCTTCTCCATCCCAAAAATTTTGGTTTCTTCACGTCTACGAAATTTAGTTAAGAGACTACAAATGAATGACCCATAATTTATACATGTCAATAAGAATAAAAATTAAATAATCAAACTCAATATTATTTATATTCATCGTATTCAGACTGACTTGTGATATATTACATCTAAAAGTATTCAATATTTTGCTTCACCATCCCAAAGTTTTAGGTTTTTTTATCACTAAGCAACAAATATAATAGACTATAGTAGATGCAAAAATTATTTATATTTTAATTTTCTACTCGATCATAAAATTTTAGGTTTTTCCCCACTAAAAAACAAAGTTAAAATACTATAATCCATGACATATATTTTATATAAAATAGGTAATAATTAAAATAAATAATAAAGATAGAATTTATTGATATTTACCATTTTCACATTGAACTATGGTTTATTAGATGTAAGTATATTCAATATGTTCCTTCTCCATCGCCGAATTTCATGTTTCTTTGTCAGTAAGCCACAAAGTCAAAAGACTATAAATGAATAGCAAATAAATTATATCTACATGGGTAATCACTAAAATTAAATATTTAAGATCAATGTTATTTGTGTTCACCGTAATCTCATTATATTATAGATGTAAATTATCTCTTTTTTTTCTACTTCTCAATCACCAAAATTTTGGTTTCTTCACCTCTAAGAAACTAAGTTAAGAAACTACAAATGAATGACCCATAATTTATACATATGAATAACAATTAAAATTAAATAATCATGCTCAATATTATTTATATTCATCGTATTCACATTGACTTATGATATATTACATCTAAAAATATGCAATATTTTTCTTCACTATCCCAAAGTTTTAGGTATTTTATCACTAAGCAACAAACATGATAGACTATAGTAGATGAAAAAAATTAATTATAATTTATTTTTATACTCGATCACAAAAGTTTCGGTTTTTCCCACTATAAAACAAAGTTAAAAGACTATAATCCATGACATATATTTTATATAAAATAGGTAATGATTAAAATAAATAATCAGGCTAAAATTTATTTATATTTACCATTTTCACACTGAATTATGGTTTATAAGATGTAAATATATTCAAAAATGTTTCTACTACATCACAAAATTTCATGTTTCTTCGACACTAATCACAGAGTTAAAAGAGTATAAATCAATGACAAATAAATTATATCTACTTGGGTAATCACTAAAATTAAATATTTAAGCTCAATGTTATTTGTGTTCACTATAATCATATTGTATTATCGTGTAAAAGATGTAAACAATGTCTATATTTTTCTTCTTCTCCATCCCAAAAATTTTGGTTTCTTCACGTCTAAGAAATTTAGTTAAGAGACTACAAATGAATGACCCATAATTTATACATGTCAATAAGAATAAAAATTAAATAATCAAAATCAATATTATTTATATTCATCGTATTCACACTGACTTGTGATATATTACATCTAAAAGTATTCAATATTTTGCTTCACCATCCCAAAGTTTTAGGTTTTTTTATCACTAAGCAACAAATATAATAGACTATAGTAGATGCAAAAATTATTTATATTTTAATTTTCTACTCGATCACAAAATTTTAGGTTTTTCCCCACTAAAAAACAAAGTTAAAATACTATAATCCATGACATATATTTTATATAAAATATGTAATAATTAAAATAAATAATCAAGATAGAATTTATTGATATTTACCATTTTCACATTGAACTATGGTTTATTAGATGTAAGTATATTCAATATGTTTCTTCTCCATCGCCGAATTTCATGTTTCTTTGTCAGTAAGCCACAAAGTCAAAAGACTATAAATGAATAGCAAATAAATTATATCTACATGGGTAATCACTAAAATTAAATATTTAAGATCAATGTTATTTGTGTTCACCGTAATCTCATTATATTATAGATGTAAATTATCTCTTTTTTTTCTACTTCTCAATCACCAAAATTTTGGTTTCTTCACCTCTAAGAAACTAAGTTAAGATACTACAAATGAATGACCCATAATTTATACATGTGAATAACAATTAAAATTAAATCATCATGCTCAATATTATTTGTATTCATCCTTTTCACATTGACTTATGATATATTACATCTAAAAATATACAATATTTTTCTTCACTATCCCAAAGTTTTAGATATTTTTATCACTAAGCAACAAACATGATAGACTATAGTAGATGAAAAAAATTAATTATATTTTATTTTTATACTCGATCACAAAAGTTTCGGTTTTTCCCACTATAAAACAAAGTTAAAAGACTATAATCCATGACATATATTTTATATAAAATAGGTAATAATTAAAATTAATAAGCAGGCTAAAATTTATTTATATTTACCATTTTCACACTGAATTATGGTTTATAAGATGTAAATATATTCAAAATGTTTCTACTACAACACAAAATTTCATGTTTCTTCGACACTAATCACAGAGTTAAAAGAGTATAAATCAATGACAAATAAATTATATCTACATGGGTAATCACTAAAATCAAATATTTAAGCTCAATGTTATTTGTGTTCACTATAATCATATTGTATGATGGTGTAAAAGATGTAAACAATGTCTATATTTTTCTTCTTCTCCATCCCAAAAATTTTGGTTTCTTCACGTCTACGAAATTTAGTTAAGAGACTACAAATGAATGACCCATAATTTATACATGTCAATAAGAATAAAAATTAAATAATCAAACTCAATATTATTTATATTCATCGTATTCACACTTACTTGTGATATATTACATCTAAAAGTATTCAATATTTTGCTTCACCATCCCAAAGTTTTAGGTTTTTTTATCACTAAGCAACAAATATAATAGACTATAGTAGATGCAAAAATTATTTATATTTTAATTTTCTACTCGATCACAAAATTTTAGGTTTTTCCCCACTAGAAAACAAAGTTAAAATACTATAATCCATGACATATATTTTATATAAAATAGGTAATAATTAAAATAAATAATAAAGATAGAATTTATTGATATTTACCATTTTCACATTGAACTATGGTTTATTAGATGTAAGTATATTCAATATGTTTCTTCTCCATCGCCGAATTTCATGTTTCTTTGTCAGTAAGCCACAAAGTCAAAAGACTATAAATGAATAGCAAATAAATTATATCTACATGGGTAATCACTAAAATTAAATATTTAAGATCAATGTTATTTGTGTTCACCATAATCTAATTATACTATAGATGTAAATTATTTCTATTTTTTCTACTTCTCAATCACCAAAATTTTGGTTTCTTCACCTCTAAGAAACTAAGTTAAGATACTACAAATGAATGACCCATAATTTATACAAATGAATAACAATTAAAATCAAATAATCATGCTCAATATTGTTTATATTTATCGTATTCACATTGACTTATGATATATTACATCTAAAAATATGCAATATTTTTCTTCATTATCCCAAAGTTTTAGGTATTTTTATCACTAAGCAACAAACATGATAGACTATAGTAGATGAAAAAATTAATTATAACTTATTTTTATACTCGATCACAAAATTTTAGGTTTTTCCCACTATAAAACAAAGTTAAAAGACTATAATCCATGACATATATTTTATATAAAATAGGTAATGATTAAAATAAATAACCAGGCTAAGAATTATTTATATTTACCATTTTCACACTGAATTATGGTTTATAAGATGTAAATATATTCAAAAATGTTTCTACTACATCACAAAATTTCATGTTTCTTCGACACTAATCACAGAGTTAAAAGAGTATAAATCAATGACAAATAAATTATATCTACATGGGTAATCACTAAAATAAATATTTAAGCTCAATGTTATTTGTGTTCACTATAATCATATTGTATTATGGTGTAAAAGATGTAAACAATGTCTATATTTTTCTTCTTCTCCATCCCAAAAATTTTGGTTTCTTCACGTCTCCGAAATTTAGTTAAGAGACTACAAATGAATGACCCATAATTTATACATGTCAATAAGAATAAAAATTAAATAATCAAACTCAATATTATTTATATTCATCGTATTCACACTGACTTGTGATATATTACATCTAAAAGTATTCAATATTTTGCTTCACCATCCCAAAGTTTTAGGTTTTTTTATCACTAAGCAACAAATATAATAGACTATAGTAGATGCAAAAATTATTTATATTTTAATTTTCTACTCGATCACAAAATTTTAGGTTTTTCCCCACTAAAAAACAAAGTTAAAATACTATAATCCATGACATATATTTTATATAAAATAGGTAATAATTAAAATAAATAATAAAGATAAAATTTATTGATATTTACCATTTTCACACTGAACTATGGTTTATTAGATGTAAGTATATTCAATATGTTTCTTCTCCATCGCCGAATTTCATGTTTCTTTGTCAGTAAGCCACAAAGTCAAAAGACTATAAATGAATAGCAAATAAATTATATCTACATGGGTAATCACTAAAATTAAATATTTAAGATCAATGTTATTTGTGTTCACCATAATCTAATTATATTATAGATGTAAATTATTTCTATTTTTTCTACTTCTCAATCACCAAAATTTTGGTTTCTTCACCTCTAAGAAACTAAGTTAAGATACTACAAATGAATGACCCATAATTTATACAAATGAATAACAATTAAAATCAAATAATCATGCTCAATATTGTTTATACTCATCGTATTCACATTGACTTATGATATATTACATCTAAAAATATGCAATATTTTTCTTCATTATCCCAAAGTTTTAGGTATTTTTATCACTAAGCAACAAACATGATAGACTATAGTAGATGAAAAAATTAATTATAACTTATTTTTATACTCGATCACAAAATTTTAGGTTTTTCCCACTATAAAACAAAGTTAAAAGACTATAATCCATGACATATATTTTATATAAAATAGGTAATGATTAAAATAAATAACCAGGCTAAGAATTATTTATATTTACCATTTTCACACTGAATTATGGTTTATAAGATGTAAATATATTCAAAAATGTTTCTACTACATCACAAAATTTCATGTTTCTTCGACACTAATCACAGAGTTAAAAGAGTATAAATCAATGACAAATAAATTATATCTACATGGGTAATCACTAAAATAAATATTTAAGCTCAATGTTATTTGTGTTCACTATAATCATATTGTATTATGGTGTAAAAGATGTAAAAAATGTCTATATTTTTCTTCTTCTCCATCCCAAAAATTTTGGTTTCTTCACGTCTACGAAATTTAGTTAAGAGACTACAAATGAATGACCCATAATTTATACATGTCAATAAGAATAAAAATTAAATAATCAAACTCAATATTATTTATATTCATCGTATTCACACTTACTTGTGATATATTACATCTAAAAGTATTCAATATTTTGCTTCACCATCCCAAAGTTTTAGGTTTTTTTATCACTAAGCAACAAATATAATAGACTATAGTAGATGCAAAAATTATTTATATTTTAATTTTCTACTCGATCACAAAATTTTAGGTTTTTCCCCACTAGAAAACAAAGTTAAAATACTATAATCCATGACATATATTTTATATAAAATAGGTAATAATTAAAATAAATAATAAAGATAGAATTTATTGATATTTACCATTTTCACATTGAACTATGGTTTATTAGATGTAAGTATATTCAATATGTTTCTTCTCCATTGCCGAATTTCATGTTTCTTTGTCAGTAAGCCACAAAGTCAAAAGACTATAAATGAATAGCAAATAAATTATATCTACATGGGTAATCACTAAAATTAAATATTTAAGATCAATGTTATTTGTGTTCACCATAATCTAATTATACTATAGATGTAAATTATTTCTATTTTTTCTACTTCTCAATCACCAAAATTTTGGTTTCTTCACCTCTAAGAAACTAAGTTAAGATACTACAAATGAATGACCCATAATTTATACAAATGAATAACAATTAAAATCAAATAATCATGCTCAATATTGTTTATACTCATCGTATTCACATTGACTTATGATATATTACATCTAAAAATATGCAACATTTTTCTTCATTATCCCAAAGTTTTAGGTATTTTTATCACTAAGCAACAAACATGATAGACTATAGTAGATGAAAAAATTAATTATAACTTATTTTTATACTCGATCACAAAATTTTAGGTTTTTCCCACTATAAAACAAAGTTAAAAGACTATAATCCATGACATATATTTTATATAAAATAGGTAATGATTAAAATAAATAACCAGGCTAAGAATTATTTATATTTACCATTTTCACACTGAATTATGGTTTATAAGATGTAAATATATTCAAAAATGTTTCTACTACATCACAAAATTTCATGTTTCTTCGACACTAATCACAGAGTTAAAAGAGTATAAATCAATGACAAATAAATTATATCTACATGGGTAATCACTAAAATAAATATTTAAGCTCAATGTTATTTGTGTTCACTATAATCATATTGTATTATGGTGTAAAAGATGTAAACAATGTCTATATTTTTCTTCTTCTCCATCCCAAAAATTTTGGTTTCTTCACGTCTACGAAATTTAGTTAAGAGACTACAAATGAATGACCCATAATTTATACATGTCAATAAGAATAAAAATTAAATAATCAAACTCAATATTATTTATATTCATCGTATTCACACTGACTTGTGATATATTACATCTAAAAGTATTCAATATTTTGCTTCACCATCCCAAAGTTTTAGGTTTTTTTATCACTAAGCAACAAATATAATAGACTATAGTAGATGCAAAAATTATTTATATTTTAATTTTCTACTCGATCACAAAATTTTAAGGTTTTTCCCCACTAAAAAACAAAGTTAAAATACTATAATCCATGACATATATTTTATATAAAATAGGTAATAATTAAAATAAATAATAAAGATAAAATTTATTGATATTTACCATTTTCACATTGAACTATGGTTTATTAGATGTAAGTATATTCAATATGTTTCTTCTCCATCGCCGAATTTCATGTTTCTTTGTCAGTAAGCCACAAAGTCAAAAGACTATAAATGAATAGCAAATAAATTATATCTACATGGGTAATCACTAAAATTAAATATTTAAGATCAATGTTATTTGTGTTCACCGTAATCTAATTATACTATAGATGTAAATTATTTCTATTTTTTCTACTTCTCAATCACCAAAATTTTGGTTTCTTCACCTCTAAGAAACTAAGTTAAGATACTACAAATGAATGACCCATAATTTATACAAATGAATAACAATTAAAATCAAATAATCATGCTCAATATTGTTTATATTGATCGTATTCACATTGACTTATGATATATTACATCTAAAAATATGCAATATTTTTCTTCATTATCCCAAAGTTTTAGGTATTTTTATCACTAAGCAACAAACATGATAGACTATAGTAGATGAAAAAATTAATTATAACTTATTTTTATACTCGATCACAAAATTTTAGGTTTTTCCCACTATAAAACAAAGTTAAAAGACTATAATCCATGACATATATTTTATATAAAATAGGTAATGATTAAAATAAATAACCAGGCTAAGAATTATTTATATTTACCATTTTCACACTGAATTATGGTTTATAAGATGTAAATATATTCAAAAATGTTTCTACTACATCACAAAATTTCATGTTTCTTCGACACTAATCACAGAGTTAAAAGAGTATAAATCAATGACAAATAAATTATATCTACATGGGTAATCACTAAAATAAATATTTAAGCTCAATGTTATTTGTGTTCACTATAATCATATTGTATTATGGTGTAAAAGATGTAAACAATGTCTATATTTTTCTTCTTCTCCATCCCAAAAATTTTGGTTTCTTCACGTCTACGAAATTTAGTTAAGAGACTACAAATGAATGACCCATAATTTATACATGTCAATAAGAATAAAAATTAAATAATCAAACTCAATATTATTTATATTCATCGTATTCACACTGACTTGTGATATATTACATCTAAAAGTATTCAATATTTTGCTTCACCATCCCAAAGTTTTAGGTTTTTTTATCACTAAGCAACAAATATAATAGACTATAGTAGATGCAAAAATTATTTATATTTTAATTTTCTACTCGATCACAAAATTTTAAGGTTTTTTCCCACTAAAAAACAAAGTTAAAATACTATAATCCATGACATATATTTTATATAAAATAGGTAATAATTAAAATAAATAATAAAGATAAAATTTATTGATATTTACCATTTTCACATTGAACTATGGTTTATTAGATGTAAGTATATTCAATATGTTTCTTCTCCATCGCCGAATTTCATGTTTCTTTGTCAGTAAGCCACAAAGTCAAAAGACTATAAATGAATAGCAAATAAATTATATCTACATGGGTAATCACTAAAATTAAATATTTAAGATCGATGTTATTTGTGTTCACCATAATCTAATTATACTATAGATGTAAATTATTTCTATTTTTTCTACTTCTCAATCACCAAAATTTTGGTTTCTTCACCTCTAAGAAACTAAGTTAAGATACTACAAATGAATGACCCATAATTTATACAAATGAATAACAATTAAAATCAAATAATCATGCTCAATATTGTTTATATTGATCGTATTCACATTGACTTATGATATATTACATCTAAAAATATGCAATATTTTTCTTCATTATCCCAAAGTTTTAGGTATTTTTATCACTAAGCAACAAACATGATAGACTATAGTTGATGAAAAAATTAATTATAACTTATTTTTATACTCGATCACAAAATTTTAGGTTTTTCCCACTATAAAACAAAGTTAAAAGACTATAATCCATGACATATATTTTATATAAAATAGGTAATGATTAAAATAAATAACCAGGCTAAGAATTATTTATATTTACCATTTTCACACTGAATTATGGTTTATAAGATGTAAATATATTCAAAAATGTTTCTACTACATCACAAAATTTCATGTTTCTTCGACACTAATCACAGAGTTAAAAGAGTATAAATCAATGACAAATAAATTATATCTACATGGGTAATCACTAAAATAAATACTTAAGCTCAATGTTATTTGTGTTCACTATAATCATATTGTATTATGGTGTAAAAGATGTAAACAATGTCTATATTTTTCTTCTTCTCCATCCCAAAAATTTTGGTTTCTTCACGTCTACGAAATTTAGTTAAGAGACTACAAATGAATGACCCATAATTTATACATGTCAATAAGAATAAAAATTAAATAATCAAACTCAATATTATTTATATTCATCGTATTCACACTGACTTGTGATATATTACATCTAAAAGTATTCAATATTTTGCTTCACCATCCCAAAGTTTTAGGTTTTTTTATCACTAAGCAACAAATATAATAGACTATAGTAGATGCAAAAATTATTTATATTTTAATTTTCTACTCGATCACAAAATTTTAAGGTTTTTCCCCACTAAAAAACAAAGTTAAAATACTATAATCCATGACATATATTTTATATAAAATAGGTAATAATTAAAATAAATAATAAAGATAAAATTTATTGATATTTACCATTTTCACATTGAACTATGGTTTATTAGATGTAAGTATATTCAATATGTTTCTTCTCCATCGCCGAATTTCATGTTTCTTTGTCAGTAAGCCACAAAGTCAAAAGACTATAAATGAATAGCAAATAAATTATATCTACATGGGTAATCACTAAAATTAAATATTTAAGATCGATGTTATTTGTGTTCACCATAATCTAATTATACTATAGATGTAAATTATTTCTATTTTTTCTACTTCTCAATCACCAAAATTTTGGTTTCTTCACCTCTAAGAAACTAAGTTAAGATACTACAAATGAATGACCCATAATTTATACAAATGAATAACAATTAAAATCAAATAATCATGCTCAATATTGTTTATATTGATCGTATTCACATTGACTTATGATATATTACATCTAAAAATATGCAATATTTTTCTTCATTATCCCAAAGTTTTAGGTATTTTTATCACTAAGCAACAAACATGATAGACTATAGTAGATGAAAAAATTAATTATAACTTATTTTTATAATCGATCACAAAATTTTAGGTTTTTCCCACTATAAAACAAAGTTAAAAGACTATAATCCATGACATATATTTTATATAAAATAGGTAATGATTAAAATAAATAACCAGGCTAAGAATTATTTATATTTACCATTTTCACACTGAATTATGGTTTATAAGATGTAAATATATTCAAAAATGTTTCTACTACATCACAAAATTTCATGTTTCTTCGACACTAATCACAGAGTTAAAAGAGTATAAATCAATGACAAATAAATTATATCTACATGGGTAATCACTAAAATAAATATTTAAGCTCAATGTTATTTGTGTTCACTATAATCATATTGTATTATGGTGTAAAAGATGTAAACAATGTCTATATTTTTCTTCTTCTCCATCCCAAAAATTTTGGTTTCTTCACGTCTACGAAATTTAGTTAAGAGACTACAAATGAATGACCCATAATTTATACATGTCAATAAGAATAAAAATTAAATAATCAAACTCAATATTATTTATATTCATCGTATTCACACTGACTTGTGATATATTACATCTA
The DNA here is from genome assembly GCA_963859935.3 of Lathyrus sativus. Lineage (NCBI taxonomy): Eukaryota > Viridiplantae > Streptophyta > Magnoliopsida > Fabales > Fabaceae > Lathyrus > Lathyrus sativus. Next base: position 19,592,150 of record OZ012738.1, on the reverse strand, counting down.
AAAGTATTCAATATTTTGCTTCACCATCCCAAAGTTTTAGGTTTTTTTATCACTAAGCAACAAATATAATAGACTATAGTAGATGCAAAAATTATTTATATTTTAATTTTCTACTCGATCACAAAATTTTAAGGTTTTTTCCCACTAAAAAACAAAGTTAAAATACTATAATCCATGACATATATTTTATATAAAATAGGTAATAATTAAAATAAATAATAAAGATAAAATTTATTGATATTTACCATTTTCACATTGAACTATGGTTTATTAGATGTAAGTATATTCAATATGTTTCTTCTCCATCGCCGAATTTCATGTTTCTTTGTCAGTAAGCCACAAAGTCAAAAGACTATAAATGAATAGCAAATAAATTATATCTACATGGGTAATCACTAAAATTAAATATTTAAGATCGATGTTATTTGTGTTCACCATAATCTAATTATACTATAGATGTAAATTATTTCTATTTTTTCTACTTCTCAATCACCAAAATTTTGGTTTCTTCACCTCTAAGAAACTAAGTTAAGATACTACAAATGAATGACCCATAATTTATACAAATGAATAACAATTAAAATCAAATAATCATGCTCAATATTGTTTATATTGATCGTATTCACATTGACTTATGATATATTACATCTAAAAATATGCAATATTTTTCTTCATTATCCCAAAGTTTTAGGTATTTTTATCACTAAGCAACAAACATGATAGACTATAGTAGATGAAAAAATTAATTATAACTTATTTTTATACTCGATCACAAAATTTTAGGTTTTTCCCACTATAAAACAAAGTTAAAAGACTATAATCCATGACATATATTTTATATAAAATAGGTAATGATTAAAATAAATAACCAGGCTAAGAATTATTTATATTTACCATTTTCACACTGAATTATGGTTTATAAGATGTAAATATATTCAAAAATGTTTCTACTACATCACAAAATTTCATGTTTCTTCGACACTAATCACAGAGTTAAAAGAGTATAAATCAATGACAAATAAATTATATCTACATGGGTAATCACTAAAATAAATATTTAAGCTCAATGTTATTTGTGTTCACTATAATCATATTGTATTATGGTGTAAAAGATGTAAACAATGTCTATATTTTTCTTCTTCTCCATCCCAAAAATTTTGGTTTCTTCACGTCTACGAAATTTAGTTAAGAGACTACAAATGAATGACCCATAATTTATACATGTCAATAAGAATAAAAATTAAATAATCAAACTCAATATTATTTATATTCATCGTATTCACACTGACTTGTGATATATTACATCTAAAAGTATTCAATATTTTGCTTCACCATCCCAAAGTTTTAGGTTTTTTTATCACTAAGCAACAAATATAATAGACTATAGTAGATGCAAAAATTATTTATATTTTAATTTTCTACTCGATCACAAAATTTTAAGGTTTTTCCCCACTAAAAAACAAAGTTAAAATACTATAATCCATGACATATATTTTATATAAAATAGGTAATAATTAAAATAAATAATAAAGATAAAATTTATTGATATTTACCATTTTCACATTGAACTATGGTTTATTAGATGTAAGTATATTCAATATGTTTCTTCTCCATCGCCGAATTTCATGTTTCTTTGTCAGTAAGCCACAAAGTCAAAAGACTATAAATGAATAGCAAATAAATTATATCTACATGGGTAATCACTAAAATTAAATATTTAAGATCGATGTTATTTGTGTTCACCATAATCTAATTATACTATAGATGTAAATTATTTCTATTTTTTCTACTTCTCAATCACCAAAATTTTGGTTTCTTCACCTCTAAGAAACTAAGTTAAGATACTACAAATGAATGACCCATAATTTATACAAATGAATAACAATTAAAATCAAATAATCATGCTCAATATTGTTTATATTGATCGTATTCACATTGACTTATGATATATTACATCTAAAAATATGCAATATTTTTCTTCATTATCCCAAAGTTTTAGGTATTTTTATCACTAAGCAACAAACATGATAGACTATAGTAGATGAAAAAATTAATTATAACTTATTTTTATACTCGATCACAAAATTTTAGGTTTTTCCCACTATAAAACAAAGTTAAAAGACTATAATCCATGACATATATTTTATATAAAATAGGTAATGATTAAAATAAATAACCAGGCTAAGAATTATTTATATTTACCATTTTCACACTGAATTATGGTTTATAAGATGTAAATATATTCAAAAATGTTTCTACTACATCACAAAATTTCATGTTTCTTCGACACTAATCACAGAGTTAAAAGAGTATAAATCAATGACAAATAAATTATATCTACATGGGTAATCACTAAAATAAATATTTAAGCTCAATGTTATTTGTGTTCACTATAATCATATTGTATTATGGTGTAAAAGATGTAAACAATGTCTATATTTTTCTTCTTCTCCATCCCAAAAATTTTGGTTTCTTCACGTCTACGAAATTTAGTTAAGAGACTACAAATGAATGACCCATAATTTATACATGTCAATAAGAATAAAAATTAAATAATCAAACTCAATATTATTTATATTCATCGTATTCACACTGACTTGTGATATATTACATCTAAAAGTATTCAATATTTTGCTTCACCATCCCAAAGTTTTAGGTTTTTTTATCACTAAGCAACAAATATAATAGACTATAGTAGATGCAAAAATTATTTATATTTTAATTTTCTACTCGATCATAAAATTTTAGGTTTTTCCCCACTAAAAAACAAAGTTAAAATACTATAATCCATGACATATATTTTATATAAAATAGGTAATAATTAAAATAAATAATAAAGATAGAATTTATTGATATTTACCATTTTCACATTTAACTATGGTTTATTAGATGTAAGTATATTCAATATGTTTCTTCTCCATCGCCGAATTTCATGTTTCTTTGTCAGTAAGCCACAAAGTCAAAAGACTATAAATGAATAGCAAATAAATTATATCTACATGGGTAATCACTAAAATTAAATATTTAAGATCAATGTTATTTGTGTTCACCGTAATCTCATTATATTATAGATGTAAATTATCTCTTTTTTTTCTACTTCTCAATCACCAAAATTTTGGTTTCTTCACCTCTAAGAAACTAAGTTAAGAAACTACAAATGAATGACCCATAATTTATACATATGAATAACAATTAAAATTAAATAATCATGCTCAATATTATTTATATTCATCGTATTCACATTGACTTATGATATATTACATCTAAAAATATGCAATATTTTTCTTCACTATCCCAAAGTTTTAGGTATTTTATCACTAAGCAACAAACATGATAGACTATAGTAGATGAAAAAAATTAATTATAATTTATTTTTATACTCGATCACAAAAGTTTCGGTTTTTCCCACTATAAAACAAAGTTAAAAGACTATAATCCATGACATATATTTTATATAAAATAGGTAATGATTAAAATAAATAATCAGGCTAAAATTTATTTATATTTACCATTTTCACACTGAATTATGGTTTATAAGATGTAAATATATTCAAAAATGTTTCTACTACATCACAAAATTTCATGTTTCTTCGACACTAATCACAGAGTTAAAAGAGTATAAATCAATGACAAATAAATTATATCTACATGGGTAATCACTAAAATTAAATATTTAAGCTCAATGTTATTTGTGTTCACTATAATCATATTGTATTATGGTGTAAAAGATGTAAACAATGTCTATATTTTTCTTCTTCTCCATCCCAAAAATTTTGGTTTCTTCACGTCTACGAAATTTAGTTAAGAGACTACAAATGAATGACCCATAATTTATACATGTCAATAAGAATAAAAATTAAATAATCAAACTCAATATTATTTATATTCATCGTATTCACACTGACTTGTGATATATTACATCTAAAAGTATTCAATATTTTGCTTCACCATCCCAAAGTTTTAGGTTTTTTTATCACTAAGCAACAAATATAATAGACTATAGTAGATGCAAAAATTATTTATATTTTAATTTTCTACTCGATCATAAAATTTTAGGTTTTTCCCCACTAAAAAACAAAGTTAAAATACTATAATCCATGACATATATTTTATATAAAATAGGTAATAATTAAAATAAATAATAAAGATAGAATTTATTGATATTTACCATTTTCACATTTAACTATGGTTTATTAGATGTAAGTATATTCAATATGTTTCTTCTCCATCGCCGAATTTCATGTTTCTTTGTCAGTAAGCCACAAAGTCAAAAGACTATAAATGAATAGCAAATAAATTATATCTACATGGGTAATCACTAAAATTAAATATTTAAGATCAATGTTATTTGTGTTCACCGTAATCTCATTATATTATAGATGTAAATTATCTCTTTTTTTTCTACTTCTCAATCACCAAAATTTTGGTTTCTTCACCTCTAAGAAACTAAGTTAAGAAACTACAAATGAATGACCCATAATTTATACATATGAATAACAATTAAAATTAAATAATCATGCTCAATATTATTTATATTCATCGTATTCACATTGACTTATGATATATTACATCTAAAAATATGCAATATTTTTCTTCACTATCCCAAAGTTTTAGGTATTTTATCACTAAGCAACAAACATGATAGACTATAGTAGATGAAAAAAATTAATTATAATTTATTTTTATACTCGATCACAAAAGTTTCGGTTTTTCCCACTATAAAACAAAGTTAAAAGACTATAATCCATGACATATATTTTATATAAAATAGGTAATGATTAAAATAAATAATCAGGCTAAAATTTATTTATATTTACCATTTTCACACTGAATTATGGTTTATAAGATGTAAATATATTCAAAAATGTTTCTACTACATCACAAAATTTCATGTTTCTTCGACACTAATCACAGAGTTAAAAGAGTATAAATCAATGACAAATAAATTATATCTACATGGGTAATCACTAAAATTAAATATTTAAGCTCAATGTTATTTGTGTTCACTATAATCATATTGTATTATCGTGTAAAAGATGTAAACAATGTCTATATTTTTCTTCTTCTCCATCCCAAAAATTTTGGTTTCTTCACGTCTAAGAAATTTAGTTAAGAGACTACAAATGAATGACCCATAATTTATACATGTCAATAAGAATAAAAATTAAATAATCAAAATCAATATTATTTATATTCATCGTATTCACACTGACTTGTGATATATTACATCTAAAAGTATTCAATATTTTGCTTCACCATCCCAAAGTTTTAGGTTTTTTTATCACTAAGCAACAAATATAATAGACTATAGTAGATGCAAAAATTATTTATATTTTAATTTTCTACTCGATCACAAAATTTTAGGTTTTTCCCCACTAAAAAACAAAGTTAAAATACTATAATCCATGACATATATTTTATATAAAATATGTAATAATTAAAATAAATAATCAAGATAGAATTTATTGATATTTACCATTTTCACATTGAACTATGGTTTATTAGATGTAAGTATATTCAATATGTTTCTTCTCCATCGCCGAATTTCATGTTTCTTTGTCAGTAAGCCACAAAGTCAAAAGACTATAAATGAATAGCAAATAAATTATATCTACATGGGTAATCACTAAAATTAAATATTTAAGATCAATGTTATTTGTGTTCACCGTAATCTCATTATATTATAGATGTAAATTATCTCTTTTTTTTCTACTTCTCAATCACCAAAATTTTGGTTTCTTCACCTCTAAGAAACTAAGTTAAGATACTACAAATGAATGACCCATAATTTATACATGTGAATAACAATTAAAATTAAATCATCATGCTCAATATTATTTGTATTCATCCTTTTCACATTGACTTATGATATATTACATCTAAAAATATACAATATTTTTCTTCACTATCCCAAAGTTTTAGATATTTTTATCACTAAGCAACAAACATGATAGACTATAGTAGATGAAAAAAATTAATTATATTTTATTTTTATACTCGATCACAAAAGTTTCGGTTTTTCCCACTATAAAACAAAGTTAAAAGACTATAATCCATGACATATATTTTATATAAAATAGGTAATAATTAAAATTAATAAGCAGGCTAAAATTTATTTATATTTACCATTTTCACACTGAATTATGGTTTATAAGATGTAAATATATTCAAAATGTTTCTACTACAACACAAAATTTCATGTTTCTTCGACACTAATCACAGAGTTAAAAGAGTATAAATCAATGACAAATAAATTATATCTACATGGGTAATCACTAAAATCAAATATTTAAGCTCAATGTTATTTGTGTTCACTATAATCATATTGTATGATGGTGTAAAAGATGTAAACAATGTCTATATTTTTCTTCTTCTCCATCCCAAAAATTTTGGTTTCTTCACGTCTACGAAATTTAGTTAAGAGACTACAAATGAATGACCCATAATTTATACATGTCAATAAGAATAAAAATTAAATAATCAAACTCAATATTATTTATATTCATCGTATTCACACTGACTTGTGATATATTACATCTAAAAGTATTCAATATTTTGCTTCACCATCCCAAAGTTTTAGGTTTTTTTATCACTAAGCAACAAATATAATAGACTATAGTAGATGCAAAAATTATTTATATTTTAATTTTCTACTCGATCACAAAATTTTAAGGTTTTTCCCCACTAAAAAACAAAGTTAAAATACTATAATCCATGACATATATTTTATATAAAATAGGTAATAATTAAAATAAATAATAAAGATAAAATTTATTGATATTTACCATTTTCACATTGAACTATGGTTTATTAGATGTAAGTATATTCAATATGTTTCTTCTCCATCGCCGAATTTCATGTTTCTTTGTCAGTAAGCCACAAAGTCAAAAGACTATAAATGAATAGCAAATAAATTATATCTACATGGGTAATCACTAAAATTAAATATTTAAGATCAATGTTATTTGTGTTCACCATAATCTAATTATACTATAGATGTAAATTATTTCTATTTTTTCTACTTCTCAATCACCAAAATTTTGGTTTCTTCACCTCTAAGAAACTAAGTTAAGATACTACAAATGAATGACCCATAATTTATACAAATGAATAACAATTAAAATCAAATAATCATGCTCAATATTGTTTATATTTATCGTATTCACATTGACTTATGATATATTACATCTAAAAATATGCAATATTTTTCTTCATTATCCCAAAGTTTTAGGTATTTTTATCACTAAGCAACAAACATGATAGACTATAGTAGATGAAAAAATTAATTATAACTTATTTTTATACTCGATCACAAAATTTTAGGTTTTTCCCACTATAAAACAAAGTTAAAAGACTATAATCCATGACATATATTTTATATAAAATAGGTAATGATTAAAATAAATAACCAGGCTAAGAATTATTTATATTTACCATTTTCACACTGAATTATGGTTTATAAGATGTAAATATATTCAAAAATGTTTCTACTACATCACAAAATTTCATGTTTCTTCGACACTAATCACAGAGTTAAAAGAGTATAAATCAATAACAAATAAATTATATCTACATGGGTAATCACTAAAATAAATATTTAAGCTCAATGTTATTTGTGTTCACTATAATCATATTGTATTATGGTGTAAAAGATGTAAACAATGTCTATATTTTTCTTCTTCTCCATCCCAAAAATTTTGGTTTCTTCACGTCTACGAAATTTAGTTAAGAGACTACAAATGAATGACCCATAATTTATACATGTCAATAAGAATAAAAATTAAATAATCAAACTCAATATTATTTATATTCATCGTATTCACACTGACTTGTGATATATTAAATCTAAAAGTTTTCAATATTTTGCTTCACCATCCCAAAGTTTTAGGTTTTTTTATCACTAAGCAACAAATATAATAGACTATAGTAGATGCAAAAATTATTTATATTTTAATTTTCTACTCGATCACAAAATTTTAGGTTTTTCCCCACTAAAAAACAAAGTTAAAATACTATAATCCATGACATATATTTTATATAAAATATGTAATAATTAAAATAAATAATCAAGATAGAATTTATTGATATTTACCATTTTCACATTGAACTATGGTTTATTAGATGTAAGTATATTCAATATGTTTCTTCTCCATCGCCGAATTTCATGTTTCTTTGTCAGTAAGCCACAAAGTCAAAAGACTATAAATGAATAGCAAATAAATTATATCTACATGGGTAATCACTAAAATTAAATATTTAAGATCAATGTTATTTGTGTTCACCGTAATCTCATTATATTATAGATGTAAATTATCTCTTTTTTTTCTACTTCTCAATCACCAAAATTTTGGTTTCTTCACCTCTAAGAAACTAAATTAAGATACTACAAATGAATGACCCATAATTTATACATGTGAATAACAATTAAAATTAAATCATCATGCTCAATATTATTTGTATTCATCCTTTTCACATTGACTTATGATATATTACATCTAAAAATATACAATATTTTTCTTCACTATCCCAAAGTTTTAGATATTTTTATCACTAAGCAACAAACATGATAGACTATAGTAGATGAAAAAAATTAATTATATTTTATTTTTATACTCGATCACAAAAGTTTCGGTTTTTCCCACTATAAAGCAAAGTTAAAAGACTATAATCCATGACATATATTTTATATAAAATAGGTAATAATTAAAATTAATAAGCAGGCTAAAATTTATTTATATTTACCATTTTCACACTGAATTATGGTTTATAAGATGTAAATATATTCAAAATGTTTCTACTACAACACAAAATTTCATGTTTCTTCGACACTAATCACAGAGTTAAAAGAGTATAAATGAATGACAAATAAATTATATCTACATGGGTAATCACTAAAATCAAATATTTAAGCTCAATGTTATTTGTGTTCACTATAATCATATTGTATTATCGTGTAAAAGATGTAAACAATGTCTATATTTTTCTTCTTCTCCATCCCAAAAATTTTGGTTTCTTCACGTCTAAGAAATTTAGTTAAGAGACTACAAATGAATGACCCATAATTTATACATGTCAATAAGAATAAAAATTAAATAATCAAAATCAATATTATTTATATTCATCGTATTCACACTGACTTGTGATATATTACATCTAAAAGTATTCAATATTTTGCTTCACCATCCCAAAGTTTTAGGTTTTTTTATCACTAAGCAACAAATATAATAGACTATAGTAGATGCAAAAATTATTTATATTTTAATTTTCTACTCGATCACAAAATTTTAGGTTTTTCCCCACTAAAAAACAAAGTTAAAATACTATAATCCATGACATATATTTTATATAAAATATGTAATAATTAAAATAAATAATCAAGATAGAATTTATTGATATTTACCATTTTCACATTGAACTATGGTTTATTAGATGTAAGTATATTCAATATGTTTCTTCTCCATCGCCGAATTTCATGTTTCTTTGTCAGTAAGCCACAAAGTCAAAAGACTATAAATGAATAGCAAATAAATTATATCTACATGGGTAATCACTAAAATTAAATATTTAAGATCAATGTTATTTGTGTTCACCGTAATCTCATTATATTATAGATGTAAATTATCTCTTTTTTTTCTACTTCTCAATCACCAAAATTTTGGTTTCTTCACCTCTAAGAAACTAAGTTAAGATACTACAAATGAATGACCCATAATTTATACATGTGAATAACAATTAAAATTAAATCATCATGCTCAATATTATTTGTATTCATCCTTTTCACATTGACTTATGATATATTACATCTAAAAATATACAATATTTTTCTTCACTATCCCAAAGTTTTAGATATTTTTATCACTAAGCAACAAACATGATAGACTATAGTAGATGAAAAAAATTAATTATATTTTATTTTTATACTCGATCACAAAAGTTTCGGTTTTTCCCACTATAAAACAAAGTTAAAAGACTATAATCCATGACATATATTTTATATAAAATAGGTAATAATTAAAATTAATAAGCAGGCTAAAATTTATTTATATTTACCATTTTCACACTGAATTATGGTTTATAAGATGTAAATATATTCAAAATGTTTCTACTACAACACAAAATTTCATGTTTCTTCGACACTAATCACAGAGTTAAAAGAGTATAAATCAATGACAAATAAATTATATCTACATGGGTAATCACTAAAATCAAATATTTAAGCTCAATGTTATTTGTGTTCACTATAATCATATTGTATGATGGTGTAAAAGATGTAAACAATGTCTATATTTTTCTTCTTCTCCATCCCAAAAATTTTGGTTTCTTCACGTCTACGAAATTTAGTTAAGAGACTACAAATGAATGACCCATAATTTATACATGTCAATAAGAATAAAAATTAAATAATCAAACTCAATATTATTTATATTCATCGTATTCACACTGACTTGTGATATATTACATCTAAAAGTATTCAATATTTTGCTTCACCATCCCAAAGTTTTAGGTTTTTTTATCACTAAGCAACAAATATAATAGACTATAGTAGATGCAAAAATTATTTATATTTTAATTTTCTACTCGATCACAAAATTTTAAGGTTTTTCCCCACTAAAAAACAAAGTTAAAATACTATAATCCATGACATATATTTTATATAAAATAGGTAATAATTAAAATAAATAATAAAGATAAAATTTATTGATATTTACCATTTTCACATTGAACTATGGTTTATTAGATGTAAGTATATTCAATATGTTTCTTCTCCATCGCCGAATTTCATGTTTCTTTGTCAGTAAGCCACAAAGTCAAAAGACTATAAATGAATAGCAAATAAATTATATCTACATGGGTAATCACTAAAATTAAATATTTAAGATCAATGTTATTTGTGTTCACCATAATCTAATTATACTATAGATGTAAATTATTTCTATTTTTTCTACTTCTCAATCACCAAAATTTTGGTTTCTTCACCTCTAAGAAACTAAGTTAAGATACTACAAATGAATGACCCATAATTTATACAAATGAATAACAATTAAAATCAAATAATCATGCTCAATATTATTTATATTTATCGTATTCACATTGACTTATGATATATTACATCTAAAAATATGCAATATTTTTCTTCATTATCCCAAAGTTTTAGGTATTTTTATCACTAAGCAACAAACATGATAGACTATAGTAGATGAAAAAATTAATTATAACTTATTTTTATACTCGATCACAAAATTTTAGGTTTTTCCCACTATAAAACAAAGTTAAAAGACTATAATCCATGACATATATTTTATATAAAATAGGTAATGATTAAAATAAATAACCAGGCTAAGAATTATTTATATTTACCATTTTCACACTGAATTATGGTTTATAAGATGTAAATATATTCAAAAATGTTTCTACTACATCACAAAATTTCATGTTTCTTCGACACTAATCACAGAGTTAAAAGAGTATAAATCAATAACAAATAAATTATATCTACATGGGTAATCACTAAAATAAATATTTAAGCTCAATGTTATTTGTGTTCACTATAATCATATTGTATTATGGTGTAAAAGATGTAAACAATGTCTATATTTTTCTTCTTCTCCATCCCAAAAATTTTGGTTTCTTCACGTCTACGAAATTTAGTTAAGAGACTACAAATGAATGACCCATAATTTATACATGTCAATAAGAATAAAAATTAAATAATCAAACTCAATATTATTTATATTCATCGTATTCACACTGACTTGTGATATATTAAATCTAAAAGTTTTCAATATTTTGCTTCACCATCCCAAAGTTTTAGGTTTTTTTATCACTAAGCAACAAATATAATAGACTATAGTAGATGCAAAAATTATTTATATTTTAATTTTCTACTCGATCACAAAATTTTAGGTTTTTCCCCACTAAAAAACAAAGTTAAAATACTATAATCCATGACATATATTTTATATAAAATATGTAATAATTAAAATAAATAATCAAGATAGAATTTATTGATATTTACCATTTTCACATTGAACTATGGTTTATTAGATGTAAGTATATTCAATATGTTTCTTCTCCATCGCCGAATTTCATGTTTCTTTGTCAGTAAGCCACAAAGTCAAAAGACTATAAATGAATAGCAAATAAATTATATCTACATGGGTAATCACTAAAATTAAATATTTAAGATCAATGTTATTTGTGTTCACCGTAATCTCATTATATTATAGATGTAAATTATCTCTTTTTTTTCTACTTCTCAATCACCAAAATTTTGGTTTCTTCACCTCTAAGAAACTAAATTAAGATACTACAAATGAATGACCCATAATTTATACATGTGAATAACAATTAAAATTAAATCATCATGCTCAATATTATTTGTATTCATCCTTTTCACATTGACTTATGATATATTACATCTAAAAATATACAATATTTTTCTTCACTATCCCAAAGTTTTAGATATTTTTATCACTAAGCAACAAACATGATAGACTATAGTAGATGAAAAAAATTAATTATATTTTATTTTTATACTCGATCACAAAAGTTTCGGTTTTTCCCACTATAAAACAAAGTTAAAAGACTATAATCCATGACATATATTTTATATAAAATAGGTAATAATTAAAATTAATAAGCAGGCTAAAATTTATTTATATTTACCATTTTCACACTGAATTATGGTTTATAAGATGTAAATATATTCAAAATGTTTCTACTACAACACAAAATTTCATGTTTCTTCGACACTAATCACAGAGTTAAAAGAGTATAAATCAATGACAAATAAATTATATCTACATGGGTAATCACTAAAATCAAATATTTAAGCTCAATGTTATTTGTGTTCACTATAATCATATTGTATGATGGTGTAAAAGATGTAAACAATGTCTATATTTTTCTTCTTCTCCATCCCAAAAATTTTGGTTTCTTCACGTCTACGAAATTTAGTTAAGAGACTACAAATGAATGACCCATAATTTATACATGTCAATAAGAATAAAAATTAAATAATCAAACTCAATATTATTTATATTCATCGTATTCACACTGACTTGTGATATATTACATCTAAAAGTATTCAATATTTTGCTTCACCATCCCAAAGTTTTAGGTTTTTTTATCACTAAGCAACAAATATAATAGACTATAGTAGATGCAAAAATTATTTATATTTTAATTTTCTACTCGATCACAAAATTTTAAGGTTTTTCCCCACTAAAAAACAAAGTTAAAATACTATAATCCATGACATATATTTTATATAAAATAGGTAATAATTAAAATAAATAATAAAGATAAAATTTATTGATATTTACCATTTTCACATTGAACTATGGTTTATTAGATGTAAGTATATTCAATATGTTTCTTCTCCATCGCCGAATTTCATGTTTCTTTGTCAGTAAGCCACAAAGTCAAAAGACTATAAATGAATAGCAAATAAATTATATCTACATGGGTAATCACTAAAATTAAATATTTAAGATCAATGTTATTTGTGTTCACCATAATCTAATTATACTATAGATGTAAATTATTTCTATTTTTTCTACTTCTCAATCACCAAAATTTTGGTTTCTTCACCTCTAAGAAACTAAGTTAAGATACTACAAATGAATGACCCATAATTTATACAAATGAATAACAATTAAAATCAAATAATCATGCTCAATATTGTTTATATTTATCGTATTCACATTGACTTATGATATATTACATCTAAAAATATGCAATATTTTTCTTCATTATCCCAAAGTTTTAGGTATTTTTATCACTAAGCAACAAACATGATAGACTATAGTAGATGAAAAAATTAATTATAACTTATTTTTATACTCGATCACAAAATTTTAGGTTTTTCCCACTATAAAACAAAGTTAAAAGACTATAATCCATGACATATATTTTATATAAAATAGGTAATGATTAAAATAAATAACCAGGCTAAGAATTATTTATATTTACCATTTTCACACTGAATTATGGTTTATAAGATGTAAATATATTCAAAAATGTTTCTACTACATCACAAAATTTCATGTTTCTTCGACACTAATCACAGAGTTAAAAGAGTATAAATCAATAACAAATAAATTATATCTACATGGGTAATCACTAAAATAAATATTTAAGCTCAATGTTATTTGTGTTCACTATAATCATATTGTATTATGGTGTAAAAGATGTAAACAATGTCTATATTTTTCTTCTTCTCCATCCCAAAAATTTTGGTTTCTTCACGTCTACGAAATTTAGTTAAGAGACTACAAATGAATGACCCATAATTTATACATGTCAATAAGAATAAAAATTAAATAATCAAACTCAATATTATTTATATTCATCGTATTCACACTGACTTGTGATATATTAAATCTAAAAGTTTTCAATATTTTGCTTCACCATCCCAAAGTTTTAGGTTTTTTTATCACTAAGCAACAAATATAATAGACTATAGTAGATGCAAAAATTATTTATATTTTAATTTTCTACTCGATCACAAAATTTTAGGTTTTTCCCCACTAAAAAACAAAGTTAAAATACTATAATCCATGACATATATTTTATATAAAATATGTAATAATTAAAATAAATAATCAAGATAGAATTTATTGATATTTACCATTTTCACATTGAACTATGGTTTATTAGATGTAAGTATATTCAATATGTTTCTTCTCCATCGCCGAATTTCATGTTTCTTTGTCAGTAAGCCACAAAGTCAAAAGACTATAAATGAATAGCAAATAAATTATATCTACATGGGTAATCACTAAAATTAAATATTTAAGATCAATGTTATTTGTGTTCACCGTAATCTCATTATATTATAGATGTAAATTATCTCTTTTTTTTCTACTTCTCAATCACCAAAATTTTGGTTTCTTCACCTCTAAGAAACTAAATTAAGATACTACAAATGAATGACCCATAATTTATACATGTGAATAACAATTAAAATTAAATCATCATGCTCAATATTATTTGTATTCATCCTTTTCACATTGACTTATGATATATTACATCTAAAAATATACAATATTTTTCTTCACTATCCCAAAGTTTTAGATATTTTTATCACTAAGCAACAAACATGATAGACTATAGTAGATGAAAAAAATTAATTATATTTTATTTTTATACTCGATCACAAAAGTTTCGGTTTTTCCCACTATAAAGCAAAGTTAAAAGACTATAATCCATGACATATATTTTATATAAAATAGGTAATAATTTAAATTAATAAGCAGGCTAAAATTTATTTATATTTACCATTTTCACACTGAATTATGGTTTATAAGATGTAAATATATTCAAAATGTTTCTACTACAACACAAAATTTCATGTTTCTTCGACACTAATCACAGAGTTAAAAGAGTATAAATGAATGACAAATAAATTATATCTACATGGGTAATCACTAAAATCAAATATTTAAGCTCAATGTTATTTGTGTTCACTATAATCATATTGTATTATCGTGTAAAAGATGTAAACAATGTCTATATTTTTCTTCTTCTCCATCCCAAAAATTTTGGTTTCTTCACGTCTAAGAAATTTAGTTAAGAGACTACAAATGAATGACCCATAATTTATACATGTCAATAAGAATAAAAATTAAATAATCAAAATCAATATTATTTATATTCATCGTATTCACACTGACTTGTGATATATTACATCTAAAAGTATTCAATATTTTGCTTCACCATCCCAAAGTTTTAGGTTTTTTTATCACTAAGCAACAAATATAATAGACTATAGTAGATGCAAAAATTATTTATATTTTAATTTTCTACTCGATCACAAAATTTTAGGTTTTTCCCCACTAAAAAACAAAGTTAAAATACTATAATCCATGACATATATTTTATATAAAATATGTAATAATTAAAATAAATAATCAAGATAGAATTTATTGATATTTACCATTTTCACATTGAACTATGGTTTATTAGATGTAAGTATATTCAATATGTTTCTTCTCCATCGCCGAATTTCATGTTTCTTTGTCAGTAAGCCACAAAGTCAAAAGACTATAAATGAATAGCAAATAAATTATATCTACATGGGTAATCACTAAAATTAAATATTTAAGATCAATGTTATTTGTGTTCACCGTAATCTCATTATATTATAGATGTAAATTATCTCTTTTTTTTCTACTTCTCAATCACCAAAATTTTGGTTTCTTCACCTCTAAGAAACTAAGTTAAGATACTACAAATGAATGACCCATAATTTATACATGTGAATAACAATTAAAATTAAATCATCATGCTCAATATTATTTGTATTCATCCTTTTCACATTGACTTATGATATATTACATCTAAAAATATACAATATTTTTCTTCACTATCCCAAAGTTTTAGATATTTTTATCACTAAGCAACAAACATGATAGACTATAGTAGATGAAAAAAATTAATTATATTTTATTTTTATACTCGATCACAAAAGTTTCGGTTTTTCCCACTATAAAACAAAGTTAAAAGACTATAATCCATGACATATATTTTATATAAAATAGGTAATAATTAAAATTAATAAGCAGGCTAAAATTTATTTATATTTACCATTTTCACACTGAATTATGGTTTATAAGATGTAAATATATTCAAAATGTTTCTACTACAACACAAAATTTCATGTTTCTTCGACACTAATCACAGAGTTAAAAGAGTATAAATCAATGACAAATAAATTATATCTACATGGGTAATCACTAAAATCAAATATTTAAGCTCAATGTTATTTGTGTTCACTATAATCATATTGTATGATGGTGTAAAAGATGTAAACAATGTCTATATTTTTCTTCTTCTCCATCCCAAAAATTTTGGTTTCTTCACGTCTACGAAATTTAGTTAAGAGACTACAAATGAATGACCCATAATTTATACATGTCAATAAGAATAAAAATTAAATAATCAAACTCAATATTATTTATATTCATCGTATTCACACTGACTTGTGATATATTACATCTAAAAGTATTCAATATTTTGCTTCACCATCCCAAAGTTTTAGGTTTTTTTATCACTAAGCAACAAATATAATAGACTATAGTAGATGCAAAAATTATTTATATTTTAATTTTCTACTCGATCACAAAATTTTAGGTTTTTCCCCACTAAAAAACAAAGTTAAAATACTATAATCCATGACATATATTTTATATAAAATAGGTAATAATTAAAATAAATAATAAAGATAAAATTTATTGATATTTACCATTTTCACATTGAACTATGGTTTATTAGATGTAAGTATATTCAATATGTTTCTTCTCCATCGCCGAATTTCATGTTTCTTTGTCAGTAAGCCACAAAGTCAAAAGACTATAAATGAATAGCAAATAAATTATATCTACATGGGTAATCACTAAAATTAAATATTTAAGATCAATGTTATTTGTGTTCACCATAATCTAATTATACTATAGATGTAAATTATTTCTATTTTTTCTACTTCTCAATCACCAAAATTTTGGTTTCTTCACCTCTAAGAAACTAAGTTAAGATACTACAAATGAATGACCCATAATTTATACAAATGAATAACAATTAAAATCAAATAATCATGCTCAATATTGTTTATATTTATCGTATTCACATTGACTTATGATATATTACATCTAAAAATATGCAATATTTTTCTTCATTATCCCAAAGTTTTAGGTATTTTTATCACTAAGCAACAAACATGATAGACTATAGTAGATGAAAAAATTAATTATAACTTATTTTTATACTCGATCACAAAATTTTAGGTTTTTCCCACTATAAAACAAAGTTAAAAGACTATAATCCATGACATATATTTTATATAAAATAGGTAATGATTAAAATAAATAACCAGGCTAAGAATTATTTATATTTACCATTTTCACACTGAATTATGGTTTATAAGATGTAAATATATTCAAAAATGTTTCTACTACATCACAAAATTTCATGTTTCTTCGACACTAATCACAGAGTTAAAAGAGTATAAATCAATGACAAATAAATTATATCTACATGGGTAATCACTAAAATAAATATTTAAGCTCAATGTTATTTGTGTTCACTATAATCATATTGTATTATGGTGTAAAATATGTAAACAATGTCTATATTTTTCTTCTTCTCCATCCCAAAAATTTTGGTTTCTTCACGTCTACGAAATTTAGTTAAGAGACTACAAATGAATGACCCATAATTTATACATGTCAATAAGAATAAAAATTAAATAATGAAACTCAATATTATTTATATTCATCGTATTCACACTGACTTGTGATATATTACATCTAAAAGTATTCAATATTTTGCTTCACCATCCCAAAGTTTTAGGTTTTTTTATCACTAAGCAACAAATATAATAGACTATAGTAGATGCAAAAATTATTTATATTTTAATTTTCTACTCGATCACAAAATTTTAGGTTTTTCCCCACTAAAAAACAAAGTTAAAATACTATAATCCGTGACATATATTTTATATAAAATAGGTAATAATTAAAATAAATAATAAAGATAGAATTTATTGATATTTACCATTTTCACGTTGAACTATGGTTTATTAGATGTAAGTATATTCAATATGTTTCTTCTCCATCGCCGAATTTCATGTTTCTTTGTCAGTAAGCCACAAAGTCAAAAGACTATAAATGAATAGCAAATAAATTATATCTACATGGGTAATCACTAAAATTAAATATTTAAGATCAATGTTATTTGTGTTCACCATAATCTAATTATACTATAGATGTAAATTATTTCTATTTTTTCTACTTCTCAATCACCAAAATTTTGGTTTCTTCACCTCTAAGAAACTAAGTTAAGATACTACAAATGAATGACCCATAATTTATACAAATGAATAACAATTAAAATCAAATAATCATGCTCAATATTGTTTATATTTATCGTATTCACATTGACTTATGATATATTACATCTAAAAATATGCAATATTTTTCTTCATTATCCCAAAGTTTTAGGTATTTTTATCACTAAGCAACAAACATGATAGACTATAGTAGATGAAAAAATTAATTATAACTTATTTTTATACTCGATCACAAAATTTTAGGTTTTTCCCACTATAAAACAAAGTTAAAAGACTATAATCCATGACATATATTTTATATAAAATAGGTAATGATTAAAATAAATAACCAGGCTAAGAATTATTTATATTTACCATTTTCACACTGAATTATGGTTTATAAGATGTAAATATATTCAAAAATGTTTCTACTACATCACAAAATTTCATGTTTCTTCGACACTAATCACAGAGTTAAAAGAGTATAAATCAATGACAAATAAATTATATCTACATGGGTAATCACTAAAATAAATATTTAAGCTCAATGTTATTTGTGTTCACTATAATCATATTGTATTATGGTGTAAAATATGTAAACAATGTCTATATTTTTCTTCTTCTCCATCCCAAAAATTTTGGTTTCTTCACGTCTACGAAATTTAGTTAAGAGACTACAAATGAATGACCCATAATTTATACATGTCAATAAGAATAAAAATTAAATAATGAAACTCAATATTATTTATATTCATCGTATTCACACTGACTTGTGATATATTACATCTAAAAGTATTCAATATTTTGCTTCACCATCCCAAAGTTTTAGGTTTTTTTATCACTAAGCAACAAATATAATAGACTATAGTAGATGCAAAAATTATTTATATTTTAATTTTCTACTCGATCACAAAATTTTAGGTTCTTCCCCACTAAAAAACAAAGTTAAAATACTATAATCCGTGACATATATTTTATATAAAATAGGTAATAATTAAAATAAATAATAAAGATAGAATTTATTGATATTTACCATTTTCACGTTGAACTATGGTTTATTAGATGTAAGTATATTCAATATGTTTCTTCTCCATCGCCGAATTTCATGTTTCTTTGTCAGTAAGCCACAAAGTCAAAAGACTATAAATGAATAGCAAATAAATTATATCTACATGGGTAATCACTAAAATTAAATATTTAAGATCAATGTTATTTGTGTTCACCATAATCTAATTATACTATAGATGTAAATTATTTCTATTTTTTCTACTTCTCAATCACCAAAATTTTGGTTTCTTCACCTCTAAGAAACTAAGTTAAGATACTACAAATGAATGACCCATAATTTATACAAATGAATAACAATTAAAATCAAATAATCATGCTCAATATTGTTTATACTCATCGTATTCACATTGACTTATGATATATTACATCTAAAAATATGCAATATTTTTCTTCATTATCCCAAAGTTTTAGGTATTTTTATCACTAAGCAACAAACATGATAGACTATAGTAGATGAAAAAATTAATTATAACTTATTTTTATACTCGATCACAAAATTTTAGGTTTTTCCAACTATAAAACAAAGTTAAAAGACTATAATCCATGACATATATTTTATATAAAATAGGTAATGATTAAAATAAATAACCAGGCTAAGAATTATTTATATTTACCATTTTCACACTGAATTATGGTTTATAAGACGTAAATATATTCAAAAATGTTTCTACTACATCACAAAATTTCATGTTTCTTCGACACTAATCACAGAGTTAAAAGAGTATAAATCAATGACAAATAAATTATATCTACATGGGTAATCACTAAAATAAATATTTAAGCTCAATGTTATTTGTGTTCACTATAATCATATTGTATTATGGTGTAAAAGATGTAAACAATGTCTATATTTTTCTTCTTCTCCATCCCAAAAATTTTGGTTTCTTCACGTCTACGAAATTTAGTTAAGAGACTACAAATGAATGACCCATAATTTATACATGTCAATAAGAATAAAAATTAAATAATCAAAGTCAATATTATTTATATTCATCGTATTCACACTGACTTGTGATATATTACATCTAAAAGTATTCAATATTTTGCTTCACCATCCCAAAGTTTTAGGTTTTTTTATCACTAAGCAACAAATATAATAGACTATAGTAGATGCAAAAATTATTTATATTTTAATTTTCTACTCGATCACAAAATTTTAGGTTTTTCCCCACTAAAAAACAAAGTTAAAATACTATAATCCGTGACATATATTTTATATAAAATAGGTAATAATTAAAATAAATAATCAAGATAGAATTTATTGATATTTACCATTTTCACGTTGAACTATGGTTTATTAGATGTAAGTATATTCAATATGTTTCTTCTCCATCGCCGAATTTCATGTTTCTTTGTCAGTAAGCCACAAAGTCAAAAGACTATAAATGAATAGCAAATAAATTATATCTACATGGGTAATCACTAAAATTAAATATTTAAGATCAATGTTATTTGTGTTCACCGTAATCTCATTATATTATAGATGTAAATTATCTCTTTTTTTTCTACTTCTCAATCACCAAAATTTTGGTTTCTTCACCTCTAAGAAACTAAGTTAAGATACTACAAATGAATGACCCATAATTTATACATGTGAATAACAATTAAAATTAAATCATCATGCTCAATATTTTTTGTATTCATCCTTTTCACATTGACTTATGATATATTACATCTAAAAATATACAATATTTTTCTTCACTATCCCAAAGTTTTAGATATTTTTATCACTAAGCAACAAACATGATAGACTATAGTAGATGAAAAAAATTAATTATATTTTATTTTTATACTCGATCACAAAAGTTTCGGTTTTTCCCACTATAAAACAAAGTTAAAAGACTATAATCCATGACATATATTTTATATAAAATAGGTAATAATTAAAATTAATAAGCAGGCTAAAATTTATTTATATTTACCATTTTCACACTGAATTATGGTTTATAAGATGTAAATATATTCAAAATGTTTCTACTACAACACAAAATTTCATGTTTCTTCGACACTAATCACAGAGTTAAAAGAGTATAAATCAATGACAAATAAATTATATCTACATGGGTAATCACTAAAATCAAATATTTAAGCTCAATGTTATTTGTGTTCACTATAATCATATTGTATTATGGTGTAAAAGATGTAAACAATGTCTATATTTTTCTTCTTCTCCATCCCAAAAATTTTGGTTTCTTCACGTCTACGAAATTTAGTTAAGAGACTACAAATGAATGACCCATAATTTATACATGTCAATAAGAATAAAAATTAAATAATCAAACTCAATATTATTTATATTCATCGTATTCACACTGACTTGTGATATATTACATCTAAAAGTATTCAATATTTTGCTTCACCATCCCAAAGTTTTAGGTTTTTTTATCACTAAGCAACAAATATAATAGACTATAGTAGATGCAAAAATTATTTATATTTTAATTTTCTACTCGATCACAAAATTTTAAGGTTTTTCCCCACTAAAAAACAAAGTTAAAATACTATAATCCATGACATATATTTTATATAAAATAGGTAATAATTAAAATAAATAATAAATATAAAATTTATTAATATTTACCATTTTCACATTGAACTATGGTTTATTAGATGTAAGTATATTCAATATGTTTCTTCTCCATCGCCGAATTTCATGTTTCTTTGTCAGTAAGCCACAAAGTCAAAAGACTATAAATGAATAGCAAATAAATTATATCTAAATGGGTAATCACTAAAATTAAATATTTAAGATCAATGTTATTTGTGTTCACCATAATCTAATTATACTATAGATGTAAATTATCTCTTTTTTTTCTACTTCTCAATCACCAAAATTTTGGTTTCTTCACCTCTAAGAAACTAAGTTAAGATACTACAAATGAATGACCCATAATTTATACATATGAATAACAATTAAAATTAAATAATCATGCTCAATATTATTTATATTCATCGTATTCACATTGACTTATGATATATTACATCTAAAAATATGCAATATTTTTCTTCACTATCCCAAAGTTTTAGGTATTTTATCACTAAGCAACAAACATGATAGACTATAGTAGATGAAAAAAATTAATTATAATTTATTTTTATACTCGATCACAAAAGTTTCGGTTTTTCCCACTATAAAACAAAGTTAAAAGACTATAATCCATGACATATATTTTATATAAAATAGGTAATGATTAAAATAAATAATCAGGCTAAAATTTATTTATATTTACCATTTTCACACTGAATTATGGTTTATAAGATGTAAATATATTCAAAAATGTTTCTACTACATCACAAAATTTCATGTTTCTTCGACACTAATCACAGAGTTAAAAGAGTATAAATCAA
The DNA here is from genome assembly GCA_963859935.3 of Lathyrus sativus. Classification (NCBI taxonomy): domain Eukaryota; kingdom Viridiplantae; phylum Streptophyta; class Magnoliopsida; order Fabales; family Fabaceae; genus Lathyrus; species Lathyrus sativus. The sequence goes on along the minus strand of OZ012738.1, from coordinate 19,568,905 downwards.
TGACAAAAAAATTATATCTACATGGGTAATCACTAAAATTAAATATTTAAGCTCAATGTTATTTGTGTTCACTATAATCATATTGTATTATGGTGTAAAAGATGTAAACAATGTCTATATTTTTCTTCTTCTCCATCCCAAAAATTTTGGTTTCTTCACGTCTAAGAAATTTAGTTAAGAGACTACAAATGAATGACCAATAATTTATACATGTCAATAAGAATAAAAATTAAATAACCAAACTCAATATTATTTATATTCATCGTATTCACACTGACTTGTGATATATTACATCTAAAAGTATTCAATATTTTGCTTCACCATCCCAAAGTTTTAGGTTTTTTTATCACTAAGCAACAAATATAATAGACTATAGTAGATGCAAAAATTATTTATATTTTAATTTTCTACTCGATCACAAAATTTTAGGTTTTTCCCCACTAAAAAACAAAGTTAAAATACTATAATCCCTGACATATATTTTATATAAAATAGGTAATAATTAAAATAAATAATAAAGATAGAATTTATTGATATTTACCATTTTCACATTGAATTATGCTTTATTAGATGTAAGTATATTCAATATGTTTCTTCTCCATCATCGAATTTCATGTTTCTTAGTCACTAAGCCACATAGTCAAAAGACAATAAATGAATAGCAAATAAATTATATCTACATGGGTAATCACTAAAATTAAATATTTAAGATCAATGTTGTTTGTGTTCACCATAATCTAATTATACTATAGATGTAAATTATTTCTATTTTTTCTACTTCTCAATCACCAAAATTTTGGTTTCTTCACCTCTAAGAAACTAAGTTAAGATACTACAAATGAATGACCCATAATTTATACAAATGAATAACAATTAAAATCATATAATCATGCTCAATATTGTTTATATTTATCGTATTCACATTGACTTATGATATATTACATCTAAAAATATGCAATATTTTTCTTCATTATCCCAAAGTTTTAGGTATTTTTATCACTAAGCAACAAACATGATAGACTATAGTAGATGAAAAAATTAATTATAACTTATTTTTATACTCGATCACAAAATTTTAGGTTTTTCCCACTAAAAAACAAAGTTAAAAGACTATAATCCATGACATATGTTTTATATAAAATAGGTAATAATTAAAATAACTAATCAAGCTAGAATTTATTGATATTTACCATTTTCACACTGAATTATGGTTTATAAGATGTATATATATTCAAAATGTTTCTTCTCCATCGTCGAATTTCATGTTTCTTAGTCACTAAGCCACATAGTCAAAAGACAATAAATGAATAGCAAATAAATTATATCTACATGGGTAATCACTAAAATTAAATATTTAAGATCAATGTTGTTTGTGTTCACCATAATCTAATTATACTATAGATGTAAATTATTTCTATTTTTTCTACTTCTCAATCACCAAAATTTTGGTTTCTTCACCTCTAAGTAACTAAGTTAAGATACTACAAATGAATGACCCATAATTTATACAAATGAATAACAATTAAAATCATATAATCATGCTCAATATTGTTTATATTTATCGTATTCACATTGACTTATGATATATTACATCTAAAAATATGCAATATTTTTCTTCATTATCCCAAAGTTTTAGGTATTTTTATCACTAAGCGACAAACATGATAGACTATAGTAGATGAAAAAATTAATTATAACTTATTTTTATACTCGATCACAAAACTTTAGGTTTTTCCCACTATAAAACAAAGTTAAAAGACTATAATCCATGACATATATTTTATATAAAATAGGTAATGATTAAAATAAATAACCAGGTTAAGAATTATATATATTTACCATTTTCACACTGAATTATGGTTTATAAGATGTAAATATATTCAAAAATGTTTCTACTACATCACAAAATTTCATGTTTCTTCGACACTAATCACAGAGTTAAAAGAGTATAAATCAATGACAAATAAATTATATCTACATGGGTAATCACTAAAATTAAATATTTAAGCTCAATGTTATTTGTGTTCACTATAATCATATTGTATTATGGTGTAAAAGATGTAAACAATGTCTATATTTTTCTTCTTCTCCATCCCAAAAATTTTGGTTTCTTCACGTCTAAGAAATTTAGTTAAGAGACTACAAATGAATGACCCATAATTTATACATGTCAATAAGAATAAAAATTAAATAATCAAACTCAATATTATTTATATTCATCGTATTCACACTGACTTGTGATATATTACATCTAAAAGTATTCAATATTTTGCTTCACCATCCCAAAGTTTTAGATTTTTTTATCACTAAGCAACAAATATAATAGACTATAGTAGATGCAAAAATTATTTATATTTTAATTTTCTACTCGATCACAAAATTTTAGGTTTTTCCCCACTAAAAAACAAAGTTAAAATACTATAATCCATGACATATATTTTATATAAAATAGGTAATAATTAAAATAAATAATCAAGATAGAATTTATTGATATTTACCATTTTCACATTGAATTATGGTTTATTAGATGTAAGTATATTCAATATGTTTCTTCTCCATCATCGAATTTCATGTTTCTTAGTCACTAAGCCACATAGTCAAAAGACTATAAATGAATAGCAAATAAATTATATCTACATGGGTAATCACTAAAATTAAATATTTAAGATCAATGTTATTTGTGTTCACCATAATCTAATTATATTATAGATGTAAATCATTTCTATTTTTTTCTACTTCTCAATCACCAAAATTTTGGTTTCTTCACCTCTAAGAAACTAAGTTAAGATACTACAAATGAATGACCCATAATTTATACATATGAATAACAATTAAAATTAAATAATCATGCTCAATATTGTTTATATTCATCGTATTCACATTGACTTATGATATATTACATCTAAAAATATGCAATATTTTTCTTCACTATCCAAAAGTTTTAGGTATTTTTATCACTAAGCAACAAACATGATAGACTATAGTAGATGAAAAAATTATTTATATTTTAGTTTTCTACCCGATCACAAAATTTTCGGTTTTTCCCACTATAAAATAAAGTTAAAATACTATAATCCATGACATATATTTTATATAAAATACGTAATAATTAAAATAAATAATCAAGCTAGAATTTATTGATATTTACCATTTTCACACTGAATTATGGTTTATAAGATGTAAATATATTGAAAATGTTTCTTCTCCATCGTCGAATTTCATGTTTCTTAGTCACTAAGCCACATAGTCAAAAGACAATAAATGAATAGCAAATAAATTATATCTACATGGGTAATCCCTAAAATTAAATATTTAAGATCAATGTTATTTGTGTTCACAATAATCTAATTATACTATAGATGTAAATTATTTCTATTTTTTCTACTTCTCAATCACCAAAATTTTGGTTTCTTCACCTCTAAGAAACTAAGTTAAGATACTACAAATGAATGACCCATAATTTATACAAATGAATAACAATTAAAATCAAATAATCATGCTCAATATTGTTTATATTCATCGTATTCACATTGACTTATGATATATTACATCTAAAAATATGCAATATTTTTCTTCATTATCCCAAAGTTTTAGGTATTTTTATCACTAAGCAACAAACATGATAGACTATAGTAGATGAAAAAATTAATTATAACTTATTTTTATACTCGATCACAAAATTTTAGGATTTTCCCACTATAAAACAAAGTTAAAAGACTATAATCCATGACATATATTTTATATAAAATAGGTAATGATTAAAATAAATAACCAGGCTAAGAATTATTTATATTTACCATTTTCACACTGAATTATGGTTTATAAGATGTAAATATATTCAAAAATGTTTCTACTACATCACAAAATTTCATGTTTCTTCGACACTAATCACAGAGTTAAAAGAGTATAAATCAATGACAAATAAATTATATCTACATGGGTAATCACTAAAATTAAATATTTAAGCTCAATGTTATTTGTGTTCACTATAATCATATTGTATTATGGTGTAAAAGATGTAAACAATGTCTATATTTTTCTTCTTCTCCATCCCAAAAATTTTGGTTTCTTCACGTCTAAGAAATTTAGTTAAGAAACTACAAATGAATGACCCATAATTTATACATGTCAATAAGAATAAAAATTAAATAATCAAACTCAATATTATTTATATTCATCGTATTCACACTGACTTGTGATATATTACATCTAAAAGTATTCAATATTTTGCTTCACCATCCCAAAGTTTTAGGTTTTTTTATCACTAAGCAACAAATATAATAGACTATAGTAGATGCAAAAATTATTTATATTTTAATTTTCTACTCGATCACAAAATTTTAGGTTTTTCCCCACTAAAAAACAAAGTTAAAATACTATAATCCATGACATATATTTTATATAAAATAGGTAATAATTAAAATAAATAATAAAGATAAAATTTATTGATATTTACCATTTTCACATTGAACTATGGTTTATTAGATGTAAGTATATTCAATATGTTTCTTCTCCATCGCCGAATTTCATGTTTCTTTGTCAGTAAGCCACAAAGTCAAAAGACTATAAATGAATAGCAAATAAATTATATCTACATGGGTAATCACTAAAATTAAATATTTAAGATCAATGTTATTTGTGTTCACCATAATCTAATTATACTATAGATGTAAATTATTTCTATTTTTTCTACTTCTCAATCACCAAAATTTTGGTTTCTTCACCTCTAAGAAACTAAGTTAAGATACTACAAATGAATGACCCATAATTTATACAAATGAATAACAATTAAAATCAAATAATCATGCTCAATATTGTTTATATTCATCGTATTCACATTGACTTATGATATATTACATCTAAAAATATGCAATATTTTTCTTCATTATCCCAAAGTTTTAGGTATTTTTATCACTAAGCAACAAACATGATAGACTATAGTAGATGAAAAAATTAATTATAACTTATTTTTATACTCGATCACAAAATTTTAGGTTTTTCCCACTATAAAACAAAGTTAAAAGACTATAATCCATGACATATATTTTATATAAAATAGGTAATGATTAAAATAAATAACCAGGCTAAGAATTATTTATATTTACCATTTTCACACTGAATTATGGTTTATAAGATTTAAATATATTCAAAAATGTTTCTACTACATCACAAAATTTCATGTTTCTTCGACACTAATCACAGAGTTAAAAGAGTATAAATCAATGACAAATAAATTATATCTACATGGGTAATCACTAAAATAAATATTTAAGCTAAATGTTATTTGTGTTCACTATAATCATATTGTATTATGGTGTAAAAGATGTAAACAATGTCTATATTTTTCTTCTTCTCCATCCCAAAAATTTTGATTTCTTCACGTCTACGAAATTTAGTTAAGAGACTACAAATGAATGACCCATAATTTATACATGTCAATAAGAATAAAAATTAAATAATCAAACTCAATATTATTTATATTCATCGTATTCACACTGACTTGTGATATATTACATCTAAAAGTATTCAATATTTTGCTTCACCATCCCAAAGTTTTAGGTTTTTTTATCACTAAGCAACAAATATAATAGACTATAGTAGATGCAAAAATTATTTATATTTTAATTTTCTACTCGATCACAAAATTTTAGGTTTTTCCCCACTAAAAAACAAAGTTAAAATACTATAATCCATGACATATATTTTATATAAAATAGGTAATAATTAAAATAAATAATAAAGATAAAATTTATTGATATTTACCATTTTCACACTGAATTATGGTTTATAAGATGTAAATATATTCAAAATGTTTCTTCTCCATCGTCGAATTTCATGTTTCTTAGTCACTAAGCCACAAAGTCAAAAGACTATAAATGAATAGCAAATAAATTATATCTACATGGGTAATCCCTAAAATTAAATATTTAAGATCAATGTTATTTGTGTTCACCATAATCTAATTATACTATAGATGTAAATTATTTCTATTTTTTCTACTTCTCAATCACCAAAATTTTGGTTTCTTCACCTCTAAGAAACTAAGTTAAGATACTACAAATGAATGACCCATAATTTATACAAATGAATAACAATTAAAATCAAATAATCATGCTCAATATTGTTTATATTTATCGTATTCACATTGACTTATGATATATTACATCTAAAAATATGCAATATTTTTCTTCATTATCCCAAAGTTTTAGGTATTTTTATCACTAAGCAACAAACATGATAGACTATAGTAGATGAAAAAATTAATTATAACTTATTTTTATACTCGATCACAAAATTTTAGGTTTTTCCCACTATAAAACAAAGTTAAAAGACTATAATCCATGACATATATTTTATATAAAATAGGTAATGATTAAAATAAATGACCAGGCTAAGAATTATTTATATTTACCATTTTCACACTGAATTATGGTTTATAAGATGTAAATATATTCAAAAATGTTTCTACTACATCACAAAATTTCATGTTTCTTCGACACTAATCACAGAGTTAAAAGAGTATAAATCAATGACAAATAAATTATATCTACATGGGTAATCACTAAAATAAATATTTAAGCTCAATGTTATTTGTGTTCACTATAATCATATTGTATTATGGTGTAAAAGATGTAAACAATGTCTATATTTTTCTTCTTCTCCATCCCAAAAATTTTGGTTTCTTCACGTCTACGAAATTTAGTTAAGAGACTACAAATGAATGACCCATAATTTATACATGTCAATAAGAATAAAAATTAAATAATCAAACTCAATATTATTTATATTCATCGTATTCACACTGACTTGTGATATATTACATCTAAAAGTATTCAATATTTTGCTTCACCATCCCAAAGTTTTAGGTTTTTTTATCACTAAGCAACAAATATAATAGACTATAGTAGATGCAAAAATTATTTATATTTTAATTTTCTACTCGATCACAAAATTTTAGGTTTTTCCCCACTAAAAAACAAAGTTAAAATACTATAATCCATGACATATATTTTATATAAAATAGGTAATAATTAAAATAAATAATAAAGATAGAATTTATTGATATTTACCATTTTCACATTGAACTATGGTTTATTAGATGTAAGTATATTCAATATGTTTCTTCTCCATCGCCGAATTTCATGTTTCTTTGTCAGTAAGCCACAAAGTCAAAAGACTATAAATGAATAGAAAATAAATTATATCTACATGGGTAATCACTAAAATTAAATATTTAAGATCAATGTTATTTGTGTTCACCGTAATCTCATTATATTATAGATGTAAATTATCTCTTTTTTTTCTAGTTCTCAATCACCAAAATTTTGGTTTCTTCACCTCTAAGAAACTAAGTTAAGAAACTACAAATGAATGACCCATAATTTATACATATGAATAACAATTAAAATTAAATAATCATGCTCAATATTATTTATATTCATCGTATTCACATTGACTTATGATATATTACATCTAAAAATATGCAATATTTTTCTTCACTATCCCAAAGTTTTAGGTATTTTATCACTAAGCAACAAACATGATAGACTATAGTAGATGAAAAAAATTAATTATAATTTATTTTTATACTCGATCACAAAAGTTTCGGTTTTTCCCACTATAAAACAAAGTTAAAAGACTATAATCCATGACATATATTTTATATAAAATAGGTAATGATTAAAATAAATAATCAGGCTAAAATTTATTTATATTTACCATTTTCACACTGAATTATGGTTTATAAGATGTAAATATATTCAAAAATGTTTCTACTACATCACAAAATTTCATGTTTCTTCGACACTAATCACAGAGTTAAAAGAGTATAAATCAATGACAAATAAATTATATCTACATGGGTAATCACTAAAATTAAATATTTAAGCTCAATGTTATTTGTGTTCACTATAATCATATTGTATTATGGTGTAAAAGATGTAAACAATGTCTATATTTTTCTTCTTCTCCATCCCAAAAATTTTGGTTTCTTCACGTCTAAGAAATTTAGTTAAGAGACTACAAATGAATGACCCATAATTTATACATGTCAATAAGAATAAAAATTAAATAATCAAACTCAATATTATTTATATTCATCGTATTCACACTGACTTGTGATATATTACATCTAAAAGTATTCAATATTTTGCTTCACCATCCCAAAGTTTTAGGTTTTTTTATCACTAAGAAACAAATATAATAGACTATAGTAGATGCAAAAATTATTTATATTTTAATTTTCTACTCGATCACAAAATTTTAGGTTTTTCCCCACTAAAAAACAAAGTTAAAATACTATAATCCATGACATATATTTTATATAAAATATGTAATAATTAAAATAAATAATCAAGATAGAATTTATTGATATTTACCATTTTCACATTGAACTATGGTTTATTAGATGTAAGTATATTCAATATGTTTCTTCTCCATCGCCGAATTTCATGTTTCTTTGTCAGTAAGCCACAAAGTCAAAAGACTATAAATGAATAGCAAATAAATTATATCTACATGGGTAATCACTAAAATTAAATATTTAAGATCAATGTTATTTGTGTTCACCGTAATCTCATTATATTATAGATGTAAATTATCTCTTTTTTTTCTACTTCTCAATCACCAAAATTTTGGTTTCTTCACCTCTAAGAAACTAAGTTAAGAAACTACAAATGAATGACCCATAATTTATACATATGAATAACAATTAAAATTAAATAATCATGCTCAATATTATTTATATTCATCGTATTCACATTGACTTATGATATATTACATCTAAAAATATGCAATATTTTTCTTCACTATCCCAAAGTTTTAGGTATTTTTATCACTAAGCAACAAACATGATAGACTATAGTAGATGAAAAAAATTAATTATAATTTATTTTTATACTCGATCACAAAAGTTTCGGTTTTTCCCACTATAAAACAAAGTTAAAAGACTATAATCCATGACATATATTTTATATAAAATAGGTAATGATTAAAATAAATAATCAGGCTAAAATTTATTTATATTTACCATTTTCACACTGAATTATGGTTTATAAGATGTAAATATATTCAAAAATGTTTCTACTACATCACAAAATTTCATGTTTCTTCGACACTAATCACAGAGTTAAAAGAGTATAAATCAATGACAAATAAATTATATCTACATGGGTAATCACTAAAATTAAATATTTAAGCTCAATGTTATTTGTGTTCACTATAATCATATTGTATTATGGTGTAAAAGATGTAAACAATGTCTATATTTTTCTTCTTCTCCATCCCAAAAATTTTGGTTTCTTCACGTCTAAGAAATTTAGTTAAGAGACTACAAATGAATGACCCATAATTTATACATGTCAATAAGAATAAAAATTAAATAATCAAACTCAATATTATTTATATTCATCGTATTCACACTGACTTGTGATATATTACATCTAAAAGTATTCAATATTTTGCTTCACCATCCCAAAGTTTTAGGTTTTTTTATCACTAAGCAACAAATATAATAGACTATAGTAGATGCAAAAATTATTTATATTTTAATTTTCTACTCGATCACAAAATTTTAGGTTTTTCCCCACTAAAAAACAAAGTTAAAATACTATAATCCATGACATATATTTTATATAAAATAGGTAATAATTAAAATAAATAATCAAGATAGAATTTATTGATATTTACCATTTTCACATTGAACTATGGTTTATTAGATGTAAGTATATTCAATATGTTTCTTCTCCATCGCCGAATTTCATGTTTCATTGTCAGTAAGCCACAAAGTCAAAAGACTATAAATGAATAGCAAATAAATTATATCTACATGGCTAATCACTAAAATTAAATATTTAAGATCAATGTTATTTGTGTTCACCGTAATCTCATTATATTATAGATGTAAATTATCTCTTTTTTTTCTACTTCTCAATCACCAAAATTTTGGTTTCTTCACCTCTAAGAAACTAAGTTAAGATACTACAAATGAATGACCCATAATTTATACATGTGAATAACAATTAAAATTAAATCATCATGCTCAATATTATTTGTATTCATCCTTTTCACATTGACTTATGATATATTACATCTAAAAATATACAATATTTTTCTTCACTATCCCAAAGTTTTAGATATTTTTATCACTAAGCAACAAACATGATAGACTATAGTAGATGAAAAAAATTAATTATATTTTATTTTTATACTCGATCACAAAAGTTTCGGTTTTTCCCACTATAAAACAAAGTTAAAAGACTATAATCCATGACATATATTTTATATAAAATAGGTAATAATTAAAATTAATAAGCAGGCTAAAATTTATTTATATTTACCATTTTCACACTGAATTATGGTTTATAAGATGTAAATATATTCAAAATGTTTCTACTACAACACAAAATTTCATGTTTCTTCGACACTAATCACAGAGTTAAAAGAGTATAAATCAATGACAAATAAATTATATCTACATGGGTAATCACTAAAATCAAATATTTAAGCTCAATGTTATTTGTGTTCACTATAATCATATTGTATTATGGTGTAATAGATGTAAACATTTTCTATATTTTTCTTTTTCTCCATCACAAAAATTTTGGTTTCTTCACGTCTAAGAAATTAAGTTAAGAGACTACAAATGAATTGTAACATCCTAATTTTTCCATACACTAAATAATATATCTAGTTAGATTTGAGATTTTAACAATGCTAGTTATTAAAAATTAAATGTTGAAACTAACACTTATAATAATTAATTTATTAATTAATTACTTTTTATATTTATTACTTTTATTCTTCAATTTGAATATCATCGTTTCATTTTATAAACTAAACTTTGAAATTTAAATTGGTACTTAAAACCCTTAACTTTAAGTTAATTAATTATTCATATTATTATTATCATTATTGTTGTTCTTGTTTTGTTATTATTAATTGATTTTATTTTATTTGAATATTATCATTTTACTCTATAAACCAATTAATAAATAAAATAATCTTAAGACAATAAAAATATCAAATAACTATCCTTTTTACTATTTTTATTATTATTAATATTATTAACATTTTACTTTTTATAAAAGAAATATATATCTCATTTTCTATTAATATCCTACATAATATTATGTCATGAAATCAAGCTCCCATACCTTTGTCATAAATTATTTTCACAAAGTCATACTAGAACACCTAAAGCACTATTGATGAAAGATTAGTAAATATTTGATAGAGACATATTTACTAGCAAGAGTTGAAAAGTTGGAAGGTATGGGCAAAAGATGATAAATTATGTTATTTTAATATTTTACAACTAGTATAAATAGGGGTCTCTTCCACCCCATTTTCATTCATTCATTCACAAATCATCTTTCTTACTTCTTTACTTCTTTCCTTCTCTAATTTCTTCATATAGCAATATTAGTTTTAGTTATCGAAGTTCCCACGATATCGGTTCGTAACCTTTAGAGTATTTTGTGGTAAAAGTTCTTCTAAAGTTTCAAGGGAGTTTTATACGTCAAAGTTCTGCCCAAATCATTTTCATAAGTAATCGGTAAGCCGTTATAATGTCCATTTTATTTTAATTATATTATTTTAATTATGTTATTTATATAAAGGTTATTTTAAATTTTCTATGCAAATTCCGTTCAGACGTCGATATATTGAACTTATAAAGTCCAAAATAAATTTTACCATTTTAAGTCGTTATAATGCCCAAATTTTATTATAATTTAAATGTTATTAGAAATATACTCTTGACAATTTTCTAAAACAAACAAATTCAAAAGGAGGTATAATATAATTTATATTTGAATTTAATAATTATTTTGGAGGTTATTATGATATATTTAAATAAATAAATATTTCAAGTTATAACGGGATTATGTTCAATTAACCATAAATTATATTCTAATTATTTCATAAATTTCGTACAATCCAACGGTTATCGTAAATTAGGTTCTTGGCAAAGATCGAAGACAACACTTGTGGACTTTCAACAACACTCAACAAAAGGTGGGGGCAAGATTTCGTATACGATTGGGACGGTTAGCGTAAAATAACTTAATATATATGTGTGTAGTGGTGACCTAAGCCCTACTAGCGATAAATAATTAAGGAGAGCCTATTCTCAAATAATGATTTTCACAAATCACTAGGCGAGGTTACGCCGGCCTTAATTAATTATCATAGGAATAATCTTTGACAATTTGGTATTGTATTGTGCTTGCATTATTCGGTTAATTTTATAATTGTTTATTTTATTTATACTTGAATGATTGTGATTGATAGATTAAGGAAATAATCGGTTAATGAGAGAAAAACATTGCTAGATATTAAGTAATTGATCCCCATTAACATAAGGAAAGTTGGATACAATGAGTAGTTATATTTGGTTGGGTTCTGGCTAAGGAAAGACTTGGTCGACTATGCCGTTTACAGTCCACCTCTCTTACCTGGGAAGTTAACCATACAATTACCCATTATACAAACTGAACTTATTATGTAAGGACAAAGATCAAATATGGCAAGACATTGGATGGATTTGGTACTCAACCTAAGTATCTAGATAATAAGTATAACTTGAAAAGTTGATACGATAATTCCCCATTATTAACTTAATACTTATGGCTAAGAGTTGCCACAAGATGAGTGAGTGATCATATAGACTTGCATTAAGGAATGTGTAAGTCCACCGCCGTGCGGTATGGGACGCACGAGGTTGATCAGTCGCCTGCAATCCCGACGGGGATTATTATCTATGCATGCTAGGCAAGACAAGGTTCTTGGCCTGAATTCTCAGGGACGATCGACTTATAACACCTAGGCTCCATGTGAAGTTAGGTGGCGTAGCTCTTGGTAATTGGGAGTACGTTGGTGGCATGTGGTCTAGTGATATCTGATCTTGGTAAATGGGATAGATATCATTGACAGCGTTTAGTGGCCTGAGTCAGCATATAGTTCAGGGATGCATTAGAATAAATAAAGTATATGTAATTGTGGGTATAAGATACGCTTGTTTGTATAAATATGGTTTCCATATATATTATTATTTTACACATTCATTCCCACTTTTAAACTTGTACATGAATCTTAGCCCTGTGTCATTTTTGTTTTGCATTTTGGATTATTTTATGACGATCAGACGATGAGCTCGAATCTTGCGTACTTCCCGACAACTCAGAAGGAAAGGATATGAAGTGACGTGGAGATGTGTTACTATAACATCTAGATTGGGAGCTGTTAGTGTTTTGTCAAACGCTAATCACATCCCTACTACTACAGTCAGTATAAGTGTCAGTCTTGTTGGACTTAGGAGGTCCCTTTTGGTATGCTTTCTTTTTGGTTTCCTTTCTGTACTTTTATTTTATGTTTTATCTATGTGGCAAGGCCGCTAGTCTTAACGGTGTCAAACTCTGTAAAATATATTTGAAGCATATGTATGTGAAACAGTATGTTTTTAAATAATTAAGTATTGTCCTTTAAAAATTTCAAATTTTTCTGTATTTTTATAAGGTTTCATTAGAATTCCACTAATGGGACATAGGCTGTCTCATTTAATGGTATCAGAGCTGGTCGATTCAGCTCGGACCGTAAGTGTCTAGAATTATACTGACTGTATCAAGTTGGATTCCAAACTGGATGATAACTTTTCTTCTGTGCATTGAGTCTTCATCTTGAGAGCCTTCTAGTATAATGGTCTAGGAAACTTATTTAGCACACTTTATTTTTCCTCCCCAACGGTCACAAACCCAACGGTAACGTAACGGACACTTCACAAAATTCACTTTATAAATACTTCACACCCATCCATTATTTTCATATCAATTCCTAAATATTTATCTATACCTTTCAAATGGCTAAATCCTTTCTTTTATTCATCACTCTTCTTGTCATTATTTTGTTTGTTATTGGTATCATCAAGCATGAAGAATTAGGTAAAGATTTCGTAGCAATAATGATAATTATAGTTTTACCACTATTAGTCTTAGCTTGGTTTACAAGTAGAGGTTTTTGAATGAGACATGGTCACGATTTTTGTAATCGTTGTTATTAAATAAATTGATACATTTTTGTTTATACATTAAATGTTGATTATGTTTTCCTGAATTCTAGTTATATTTAAGATATTAATTCAACATTTTAGACACAATTATCCCTTGCCTGTGGGAGACTTGATAAAAATCCTTATCGATGAATCATTCATTGGGATATAAATATACATAATTGTTATGTTCTTTATGTCTTGTGAATGATTGAACCTAATAACTATTCCTTTTCAGGAAGTTATGGTTCAGAACGTCAGAGGTGCGAGGCGTGGTAGGAGTGCTGCTAGAGGCACTACTAGAGGTATACGTAGGAATGCGAGTGATGAAGTTACTCCTGAAGGAGCACCTACCATTCCCATTGGACGAGAAGATCATTCCCAAACTGGAACGAACTCTCAAGCTGACACTCGAGATGTTCGTGAACTTGCTGCAGCTGTGTTAGTTCAAACACAACAAAATGCTCAAATCCTGCAAATCACTCGAGATCATCAACTCTTTCAGCAACAACAAAGGGAAATGGTGCATGAGGATACAGGATTGAACTCGTTTCTGAAAGGAAAACCACCACAGTTTGGTGGTGACTTTAATCCGGAGGGTGCTGAGAAATGGTTGCAAGAAATGGAGAAGATATTTTCTTTCACTCACTGTAGAGAGAATAGAAGGGTTGGTTATGCAACATTCATGCTGACAGGCGATGCTGAAGCTTGGTGGAGAGGAAAGTATAGATTATTGGAAGAGGAAGGAAGAGAAATCAATTGGACCTTGTTCAAAGAAGAATTTTTGGGGAAGTATTTTCCAAAGTTATGTAGGAAAGAGAAGGAGAGAGAATTTCAGAATCTACGTCAAGGTGTGATGACGGTGGGAGAATATACTAGGAAGTTTGAATCCTTGCTAAAGTATTCTGAGTTTTACCGCTTGCATCCAAGGGAAGAATGGATGTGTGAAAAGTATCAAGATGGATTGAAATATGATATCCAGAGGGCAGTTTTACCTCTGCATATTATGCGCTTTGGTGAGCTAGTAGAAAGGTGTCTGGAGTTGGAAGGGATTGACAATAGGAAGAATCAATATGGATCAGGAGGATCAACCCAAAACAACAATCACAAGGGCCACTTTAACCGAGGCCACGGAGGAAGAATCCAACGAGGGGGTAGGCCATATCAAAGGCCTACACCTTATCATAACCAGGATTCTAGAAGGTTAATGTTCAAGTGTTACAGCTGTGGAGGGGCACATCTTAACAAAGATTGTCCAAATAGAAATATTGGAACTTGTTTTCGCTGTGGTCAGAAAGGCCACTTTCTCAAAGATTGTCCCCAAGGACAAAGTCAACCAACAGGCCAGAGGAGCGGCCTAATAAACAATAACAACATAGGGAGAGCAAGAAATGGAGGCCCAAGTGTTGGTCAGAGACCTCAGAATCAAAATAAGCCAACCACAGGAAGAGTATTTACAATTAGAGGAGCTGAGATCTCAAAGTCAGCTGGGTTAATTCAAGGTATGTGTTTAATTGGAGATAAGTTGGTATCAGTTTTATTCGATTCAGGAGCTACACATTCTTTTATATCTACCTCTTGTGCTGAATTTTTGGGATTCGAAATTGTTGATCACGATTATAAGTTGACTATCACAACTCCCTCGGGAGAAAGAATGGTAACTTATTCAGTCTGTGTAGACTGTCCAATAATCTTAGAAAATAGAAGATTCTTAGTAGATCTTGTGGTACTCCCGCTACAAGACCTAGATGTCATCTTAGGAATGGATTGGTTATCAGCCAACGATGTCAACTTGAGATGCAAGGAGAAAATTTTTACATTTGGAGAAGATAGTGGAGAAATCAGCAAAGCTGAAACCCTCACTCAAAGTTTTATGATGCTATTCTCCATGTCAGTAGGAGAAACCCCTAGTGTGGAAAATTTTCCCGTAGTCTGTGAATTCCCGGAAGTCTTTCCAGAAGAAGTTCCAGGTTTACCACCGGTTAGGGAAGTGGAATTTTCTATAGACT
This sequence comes from Lathyrus sativus, assembly GCA_963859935.3. NCBI lineage: Eukaryota > Viridiplantae > Streptophyta > Magnoliopsida > Fabales > Fabaceae > Lathyrus > Lathyrus sativus. The sequence continues at coordinate 19,552,852 of OZ012738.1, read as the reverse complement.
TGGTTCCAGGAACTGGACCAATTTCTATATCTCCTTATCGAATGTCACCCTCAGAGCTTGCGGAGTTAAAGAAACAATTAGACGAGATGTTAGAGAAAGAATTTATTAGACCAAGTGTATCGCCATGGGGAGCTCCAATCTTGTTTGTGAAGAAGAAGGATGGTTCTTCTAGACTTTGTGTGGATTACAGACAACTCAATAAAGCCACTGTGAAAAACAAGTATCCTTTGCCTAGAATCGACGACTTGATGGATCAGTTAAAAGGAGCATCAGTATTCTCAAAGATTGACTTGAAGTCTGGATATCATCAGATCAGGGTGAAGGAAGATGATATTCCAAAAACAGCTTTTAGATCCCGTTATGGACACTATGAGTACTTAGTTATGCCATTTGGTTTGACTAATGCTCCAGCAGTATTCATGGATTACATGAATAGGATCTTTAGGTCATACTTAGATCAATTTGTTGTAGTTTTCATTGATGACATTCTGATTTATTCCAAGAATGAGGTAGAGCACAGAGAACATTTGAGAATTGTGCTACAGATATTAAAGGACCTTCAATTGTACGCGAAATTCTCGAAATGTGAATTTTGGTTGAAGGAGGTACAATTTCTTGGTCATGTAATTAGTAAAGAAGGTATTGCAGTAGACCCAAGTAAAGTCGAAGCAATAACAAAGTGGGAGAGTCCAAAGAATGTTGGCGAGATTCGAAGTTTTCTTGGACTAGCTGGATATTATCGGAGGTTCATTGAAGGATTTTCAAAGATCGCTTTGCCCATGACTCAGTTAACGAGGAAAGGTAAAAACTTTGAATGGACTAAAGAGTGTGAAGAAAGTTTTCAGAAGCTAAAGGAAAGATTGACTTCATCACCAATACTCATCTTACCAGACCCATTAGGAAATTTTGATGTGTATTGTGATGCGTCATATCAAGGTCTTGGGTGTGTGTTGATGCAAGAAAGGAAAGTGATAGCTTATGCATCAAGACAATTGAAGGTGCATGAGAGGAACTACCCAACTCACGACCTAGAGTTAGCGGCAATTGTGTTTGCCTTAAAGATTTGGAGGCATTATCTTTATGGATCAAAGTTCACTGTGTTAAGTGATCACAAAAGCCTGAAGCATTTATTTGATCAGAAAGATTTAAACATGAGACAAAGGCGCTGGATGGAATTCTTGAAGGACTATGATTTTGAGTTGCAATATCATCCCGGAAAGGCCAATGTTGTAGCAGACGCTTTGAGTCGAAAGAAACTTCATGTATCTGCAATGATGTTGAAGGAAGAAGAGTTGATTGACAAATTCGTGGATTTAAACTTAGGAGTACATCACAATGAAGGAAGTATATTCATAGGCGCTATTGTCGTGTCTAATGAATTTCTGAAATGGATCAAAGATGAACAACAACTTGATGACCGTCTAGTGAGCATAAAGGAAAATATAAGAAATGGTCAAAATGGAGAGTTTAACATAAGGAGTGATGGAATCCTAAGGTTTAAAGAAAGGTTGTGTGTACCTCAAAATCAGGATATTCAAAAGTTGATTTTGGAAGAGGGCCACAAAAGTAAGTTGAGTTTTCATCCAGGAGCCACAAAGATGTATCAAGACTTGAAGAAAATGTTTTGGTGGGTTGGAATGAAGAGACATATAGCAGAATATGTTCAAAGTTGCTTGGTATGTCAGAAGGCAAAGATTGAACATCAGAAGCCAGCCGGATTGCTACAACCTTTAGATATTCCAGAGTGGAAGTGGGACGGAATAGCCATGGATTTTGTAACCGCTTTGCCTAAGACTCAGAAACAACATGATGCAATTTGGGTGATCATTGATAGGTTGACAAAGAGTGCACATTTCATTCCCATCAACCAGACGTTTAAATTAGAGAGACTAGCTCAGGTATATGTAAAGGAGATTGTTAGATTGCATGGAATACCTTCAAGTATAGTCAATGATAGAGATCCCAGATTCACATCAAATTTTTGGCATCAGTTGCATTTAGAGTTAGGAACAAAACTGAGGTTAAGTTCAGCTTATCATCCCCAAACGGATGGCCAGTCTGAGAGGACGATTCAATCGTTAGAGGATTTGTTGAGAGCTTGTGCTCTTGAACACAAAGGAAGTTGGGACGAGTTCTTACCATTGATTGAGTTTACTTACAACAATAGTTTTCACTCAAGTATCGGCATGGCTCCATATGAAGCATTATACGGAAGAAAGTGTCGTACACCTTTATGTTGGTATGAGGTTGGAGAAAATAAAATATTGGGTTCAGAATTCGTGCAACAAACGACAGATCAGGTTAAACTTATTAGAGAAAAAATGAAGGCAGCACAGGACCGTCAAAAGAGTTATAATGATAAGAGGAGAAGACCTTTGGAGTTCGAGGCAGGAGATCACGTGTTCATTAGGGTAACTCCTAGGGCGGGAATTGCACGAGCAATCAAAACTAGGAAGTTAACACCAAGGTTTATCGGGCCTTTTCAAATTCTACGGCGGATTGGACCTGTAGCGTATCACATTGCTTTGCCGCCAAACTTGTCTAATCTTCATGATGTATTTCATGTATCACAACTGAGGAAGTATTATCCGGACCCTTCACATGTCATTGAGCCTGAAACTGTGGAACTTAGAGATAATTTGGAATATGAGGCTATACCTGTCAAGATCTTAGATCATCGTATTAAAGAACTTCGTGGAAAGCAAATACCATTGGTTAGAGTCGTGTGGGATGATGTAACTGGTGATTCTACTTGGGAAAGAGAAGAAGACATGCGTCAGAAGTATCCACATATGTTTTAGGTACGCTAAATTTCGAGGACGAAATTTCTTTTAAGGGGGGTGGTAATGTAACATCCTAATTTTTCCATACACTAAATAATATATCTAGTTAGATTTGAGATTTTAACAATGCTAGTTATTAAAAATTAAATGTTGAAACTAACACTTATAATAATTAATTTATTAATTAATTACTTTTTATATTTATTACTTTTATTCTTCAATTTGAATATCATCGTTTCATTTTATAAACTAAACTTTGAAATTTAAATTGGTACTTAAAACCCTTAACTTTAAGTTAATTAATTATTCATATTATTATTATCATTATTGTTGTTCTTGTTTTGTTATTATTAATTGATTTTATTTTATTTGAATATTATCATTTTACTCTATAAACCAATTAATAAATAAAATAATCTTAAGACAATAAAAATATCAAATAACTATCCTTTTTACTATTTTTATTATTATTAATATTATTAACATTTTACTTTTTATAAAAGAAATATATATCTCATTTTCTATTAATATCCTACATAATATTATGTCATGAAATCAAGCTCCCATACCTTTGTCATAAATTATTTTCACAAAGTCATACTAGAACACCTAAAGCACTATTGATGAAAGATTAGTAAATATTTGATAGAGACATATTTACTAGCAAGAGTTGAAAAGTTGGAAGGTATGGGCAAAAGATGATAAATTATGTTATTTTAATATTTTACAACTAGTATAAATAGGGG